>OZ005744.1:191470548-191817643 GCA_963930735.1 Dioctria linearis | reverse complement strand
CCGAATACTATTATTACTGGGTTTCACTTTTTTAACATTAAATCTTCTTGATATGTTAAGACTCTGCCTCCAATTTCTAGTCTGTTCATTATTGTCTTCAATTTCTAAAAAGTCCTTATGAGGTGAAGGTGTATCAAATTTTTTAAATCGTTTTTAACATTGCTTCGAGGTACCTTGATTGCAATCACAAAGAGTTCATCTTTATATTTCATAATTTATTTATAAAAATCAATATTATACAATTCTATTTCTTCTGCTGTTAGTATACTTGGATGAACAATATTATAAATTAATGTTCCGGTTTGTACACGGATTCAAGTGGAATCGGGTACTCGGGCTCACGATTCCAAGATGTTCGATTTTAAATTTACTCGGGGACCAGGTAATCCGGATCGGATACCCAGATACCCGAGCAAATATGGAATCGAAGATCTTGGAATCGACTACCAGGGTACCCAATGCCCCGGCGATTCCGGATTACCGGGGTAACCAGATATAATCGATTCTCGATTTCGAATATCCAGGTATCCGGGTACAGTCAGTTCTTAGTATTTTAGCACTCAGGTACATTACTGAATTCGTGAATACAGCCTTTTAAGTCTGCTACCCCGCGTTGTGCTAGCAGAACAAGGCCAAATCGATATCTATTATAAGAAAACAGCTTCTATTGAACTGGCAGAATTTAAGGCTCCTTGAATTCTAATTAAATGCTGAGAAACCAATGCGATTTGTGCGTGGAAATTTGTGTTTAGGGCTATTTAGTGCAGTGGTGGTATTCTTTTACAAATTATCAATTCCAATATTCATTCTGTCGTATCTTTAATTAAAATTATTTATATGTTGTGATACATGCAGCATTAAATTAGCCTTAAACTCCTTTATACTATTTACATCGAAAATAATAAGTTTTATAAGTTTTTTTTGTTTGGTTCTGCTACCTTTTTCTAAAGCTGGCAGAACCGTAATTTCTGGGAAAACTATGGGAGCCGTAAATTTTCTCTTTGGGTATTAAATTAGCCTTAAATGAGCCTTAAATATACCACTATCTCAAAACCCGTTCTGCCATTTTGGTTCTGCCAGCTTTAAGGAAGTCTAACTATGGACACTTTGAGCCTATGATGTGCTTTACTTTTAATTTGAATTTCCATTCGATAGATTTTATTATAAATAAGACACAATTAAGAAAAATCCTCAATAATTGTTCTGTATTTTAGCTTTAATTTAAGCATTGTATCCCGGGGCAATTGTTGCTAGCATTTAGCGAAATAAATAAATAAACACCAGAAATACCAGAAATATTTGATTAATGTATTCTCGTAAAATTTCGCTCATTAATCGCTGAAACATAGCCGGGGCATTTTTCAGGTCACACGAAATACGAACATATTCATACAATCCAGCTGGGGTTACAAAAGCAGTTTCTTCAATAGCATTTTCAGCTACCAGTGGTACCCTTTTTGCAAAGTCCGAAGTACTGAAATATTATGATTTCCCTAGCTTGTGTAAAATGCTATAGATATTTGTCGTCAACTGTAACTTGGCTTAACCTCCTATAATCGAAAACAATCCTAAACTTTTTAATATCTGAGTTATCCTTCTTCTTTAGAAGTACTATAATTGAAGAGATATGTCTACTACTACTCTCTCCAATTATGCCTAGTACTTAAGTTTCATGCTAGAATGGGTAACGATGGAGCTTGGAATTAATTTGCTCAATTGTTGTGGTTTTTAATTCATGTACCACAGTATTAGTGCTTGTTAAAATGTCACCTTCATTAAATAGAAGTTTGTGATATTTTTTATATTATTTATTAATAATATTCCGTTCACTTTCGTTCAAATGATCTTATACAAGCTTTTGTACTTCACTTACGTATAAAACATTAACGTCTTCTTGAACGGTTTTTGTCAAGAATGTTAGTCATAATGATTTGCTTATTTTCTATACTTATTTTTTTTTACATTTTTTGTTATCCAGTCCATTCCTACTAAATGATAATTAGGTTTCTCTAATTTCATCGCAATCAATTTCATTCTAGCTTTTTCTGCATATTTAAATTCTACTGGACATAGAGTTGCAACTGTTTTATTGGGTTTATTAACTTCACCTTGAATAGTGTTAATTACTGTTCAAGTATTATTCAGAATTTGATATTTAGAAGATGGGAACTTATTTTCATTTAATATACTTATAGTTGAGCCTGTATCTATTAGTGCTAAACATATCTCAATTTGCATTGTTAATGTTATGAAAATTCTGTTATCTTCCGAGGCTAATTTATAAAAAAAGCATCATCCAGAGAATTCGATTCTGGTCTATTTCCATTAGTTCTGGTGTCTGGACTGTTGGGTCCTGTCATTCTGTTGAGTATTATTGTTATTGTTATAGTTATTAATCCTATGGTAGTTATTATAAGTCTGTCTTGGTTGTGAGTTATTAGTTCTGTATTGTCCTGTTTTATTCTGGTAACCACTGTTTTGATAATAAGTTCTTTCAAATCTATGAATACTTTGCTGATCATTGATTTGTTTTTCAAATTTTTTGTTATCATAATTTTTATTATAATTGCTTAGTAAATTCATATTTAAATTGCTTTGATCCGGACTGATAAAATTATTCACTATACGTCATACCCCGGTTTAAGTTGTTAAATGGTTCCAGAAAAATGCGACGTTAACCGAAACAACGTTATACGGTACAATTAAATATCCTGATAGAAAAAATATTGCTAATATACTAATTTACATAATTAAGAAATATTAGGGCATTTCTTAGGGATTTAAAAAATAAAGATTGCGAAAATTTGATTTTAATTCTTTGTTATAATAAAATCAATTTTTTGTTTAATTAAATATAAAAATACAAAATATATAGTATGTACATTCAAACTTTAAAAAATTATTAAATTAATTTGAAGAAACACTTGATTACTATTATTATGGGGAAAATAAATAAGAACATAAAATTCAAAAACTAAAATTTTTTATTAAATTAATTAAAAGTAATAAAAAGACATTTATTGAGCTTACATGCTCTCTTCAGACGATTCGCATGAATAACTAAAAATAGTTATAGCGGATGACCTACGGATACTCGTTGGTTCAACGTTGCTCGGCGCGTTAGTAAAATATTGATGCAATGTAACCTATACTGAAGGCGTCTTTTTGTTATCGTACAACTCTCTATAAGATCTTATCGCACTATCAATTTCGCCGTTTACTTTGGAGCA
Source organism: Dioctria linearis (assembly GCA_963930735.1). Taxonomy (NCBI): domain Eukaryota; kingdom Metazoa; phylum Arthropoda; class Insecta; order Diptera; family Asilidae; genus Dioctria; species Dioctria linearis. The sequence goes on along the minus strand of OZ005744.1, from coordinate 191,814,413 downwards.
TCGTTCTAATATTTGATCACACCTTTTAAATATATCTTTAGCTTTCTCAAGATATGTTAATGCGTCCTTAAGTTCCTACAATTTAAAAAATTTCAGCCTCAGCTCCATCCGTATCATCTTCTTTATCCTCCAAATTGTTTCTGTCCAATTCCTTTAGTTCTTCATTTGTTAATTCAGTATTATGAGATTTAATTAGCTCCACAATATCATTTTGATCCAAATCGGTAAAACCCAGACGTCTTCCCAGTGACACAATTTCCTCCTGAATATCAGCAGTAGTTTCTACAAAGCTTCTGAAATCATCAGTGCATTCTAGCCATAGACTTTTCCAAGAACCGTGCATGGAATTTAGCGAAACTGCATTCCATGCTTGTTCAATTAAATTGATTGCTTTTAACATATTAAACTCTTTCCAAAACTGTTTGAGATTCATGCCAGTGTCACCGTGAGTGGAATTTAGAGCTTGGGAAAATGAAAACTTATGATAATAATGCTTAAAATTAGCAATTGCACATTGATCCATAGGCAGTAATATTAATGTTGTATTCGGGGGCAAAAATACAACTTTAACCATACCTTCAGACAGTTCATCTAAGTCTTTTGGATGGCCAGGAGCATTATCTAGTATCAATAATATTTTATTTGCCAGATTGTTATTGGTACAAAACGTTTTGACTGTAGGACAAAAATATTCAACAAACCATTCCTGGAAAATTGATTTAGTAACCCAAGCCTTCTTATTTGCCTTCCAAAATACTGGCAATCTGTTCTTAATACACCCATTCAGAGCCCTCGGATTTAGGGAGTGATAAGCATTTGCTTAAGCTTAAAATCACCTGTGGCATTACCTCCAAGCAGTAAAGTTAGCCTATCTTTTGCAGGCTTATGTCCAGAAATTACATTTTCATCTTGAGCAATAAAGGACCTGGTTGGTATTTTTTTTCCAGAATAGTCCAGTTTCATCAACATTAAATACTTGTTGGGGACTGTAACCATCTGTTTTGACTATATCTTTAAATCTGTTCGGATACTCGAATGTAGCTTCTTTGTCAGCACTAGCTGCTTCTCCTAACAATTTAACATTGTGAATACCAGATCTTTTTTTGAATCTATCAAACCAACCATTGTTTGAACTGAACGTTTGTCCTTCGCAAGTGTCCCCCATTATTTTTTTTCAATCATCGTAAATATGAAGAGCCTTTTCTTGAATTAACATTTGACTTAAAGGCATGTTACGTTGAGTCTGATCTTCAATCCATATCAGCAAAAGTTTTTCCATTTTTACCATGATAAGCTTCTAGATTTTATCGCTTTTGATTCAATGGATACTGCATCTATGACATATTTTTTGTATTTGTCCTTATCTTTAATAATGTTTTTTATAGATGTTGGTGGAATACCAAGATGTTATATCCACTACTCGTTCACCAGTTTCAACCCGTTTGATGACATCTAGTTTAACCTTTAAAGTTAAATGATTTCTTTTCATTTTCTTCGCACTAGCAACATTATTGTTGGGCATGATACATATACTGTCAATAAAATATGAAATTGAGTAGTGGTGACTACTTACATACATATATAAAATATACTTATTTGAATAGTTACAGTAAAATATATATAAATTAAACAAAATATGTCCTACTAAATATGAAAAGAAGGACACAAAACACAACTAGCTAAATTATTCTTGCACAAACAATAACTAAAACAAACTTCAGCAATTGGAAACAAAAGAAAATTAATGTTCAAAACCAAATTTTCAAATACCACCGCCTGCTTAGCATTAGCCATTAGTATAGAAAAAACGGTTTAAAAAAAAAACGTTACAGCGAAGCAACAGGACGTTACAGTGGGGTATGGTTATCATAGCGGACAGACGCGACGTTACAGCGAAACAACGTTGTTCGGGGCAACGTTAACCGGGGTATGACGAATCTCTAATTGTTTTTGCGTCATTATAAGATAAGCTAATGAACCTGAGACTAATTATTTTGCTAGCTGTATTAACATTCCACTGAAAAATGTCTGTCATAATTGCATCATGTTCCTCAAAAGCAGCGAATTCTGTTATATCTTCTACTATGCTCTGAAATTTACTGTCCAAATCTGTAGTTCTACTTATGTACTTTTAGTGCACTTATGTCGCTGGTTATTGCCATCTGATCTTTCGAAGATTTGTAATTCCTTTTAGTTTGCTGGTTACCTTCATCCCAATTAGCTGGAGGATTAATCTTTAATAAATTATTTGGAACACTCCATCGGCTTAGACTCCATATTCTGCTAAAGCTGTAGTAACAGAATCGTTCCTTTCTCTCCATTGAATATTAGCAGGTATCGAATTTGCCTTTTAATTTTTTTCTTTGTTTTCTGGGCTGATTGTTCTGCACCATGAGTTGAGTCAACGTCGCTATACAATGGGCGATCTGCTTTTGATTTGCCATCTCGATATTTCTTCTTTGGTCGAATATTCTTTCAAGATTCTGTTGCCTTTCAATTGTGTTGAATCAATTATCTTCCAGTGTTGTTTCTGCACAAGCTACTAAATTTTACCTTGGCTTATTTTGTTTCTCAATTTACGTATAGAATAGAGAAAAGCTACACAGTTTGTTGTTTTTATTTATAGCTTATTTTTCCGTTAAACTTAATGATATATTACTTATTGTTGGTATTTTGAAACCACACTGAAATTTCACTTTTATATAATTAATATAATTTAATTTGGAAACAGCTACAAATTCTGTTTTTTTCCATTTTCCATTAATAAACTTCCGAACTATCGATTCGATTTCACTGGAGATCTTTTTTCTTTTGATGGAAGTCCTACCGACTGCACCAATTACGAATTTCTGGAATCCAGGAATCAAAAAATGAAAAAAGTAATTTATTTATATCGCAACTTTCGCATGAGCTGCTTCTTAAAATTTTTTTCTATATGCATTTTACCAAACAGACCAGGTAACGTCACTTTGGTTACGTTGCTTGAAGGATCTGTAATATACACATAACCCGCGTGACATGGGAAGGTTTTCATATGACCCACCCCTATTGACTTATAATAATGGACTGAGCGTATTACCATCTTCCTATAGGAAAGAATGACACAAATTTCATATTTTTCTCTTTCCGGCTATGGCAGAGTTGGAGATACCAACACAAAATATCACTTACTGAACGTTTTCTTATGCCAAATAGTGTTTACCATGCTTCAGTTAGTCTTGTCCATACACAGGATTCAAGTAAAAATAAGTTTTTGAAAATTAATGTCGAAATTAATTTAATTTCTTAAAGGAGTGCTTATAAGCGATTAAAATATCAATTGGACGCAAGAAAGATATTTTTTAATTTAATTCGATTCTCGGAGGTAAGATTTCATCTGATTGGTTGAGTTTTACATGTTTTTTATGTAGTAAAAGTTTTAAAGGGTGCTCAAACCCTGATTTACAGTAGCACAAAATGTATGCCACATAAAATGGCAAATAGCTCAGTCCATTGTTATAAGTCAGTACCCACCCCCCATACTCTCCGCCAATAGCCGGGGCGTGCATATACAACGCTTGTCACGGAGTGAAATAGCAGTTTCGGCTGATGGTCTGGACATCACGTCGAAAGTACTCGCACTAAATTATGGAACCATAGCAAATTTTATTTTAGATTTTTTACTGAATTTCTTCTGAATTTTGTCGCTTCGAGATTTTCTCACTTCTGGATGTTTGTTGCGTTCCTTTTCTCGTTCTAAATGAATCTGAATGAATCGACAGAACGATGTCATAAGTTAGATCTATGCTCATAGAAAAGAAACAAAACATAACTAGTTCATGAGTTTATGAAAAGCAAAGCCACTTTCCAACAAAGATAACTTAAACTAAACTATTACCACTTCGGCCAGATTGTAAACAACATATTCACAAATACAAATTGAATTCAACCATGACAGATTGAAACTAACTCGTTTGGCCCGAATCAGAGAACGACATGGATTGAAAAAATTCATTCTTAGTAAGAAAAGGAACGCAGCAATATTCTCCTCCGAATTTTGTCATTTCTGGATTTCCCCTTTTCTGGATATTGTCTTTGTGGATTTCGTACCCCACCCCGTTGGCGTAACGCACTCGAAATGAATGAAGCGAAGGAGTTCTCCAACCACTCTCCTCTGCAGACGCGCAGACTATATTGGTCTTCTTAGCACATGGTCGATTATCCTACTTATTAATCAAATCACTGGACATGGCTCCTTCATAAATTTTCTGAAGAATTTAGGTAAATCTAACAGCGAACTGTGGCGACTATGCGAAGTAGTTGACGAAATCTCCAAGCATATCATATGGGGGTGCAGCTTTAAGGTTGCAAATCGAGAAATATTTATCACTCCAAATAAGATCTGCAAGCTAACCCCTAAGGCAATAATCGAGCTCGTAAGAGGCTAGATTTAGCCCTACTTTAGGGGCAATCACTGAATAGATCAACTCTTTTCGTGGTGTCCGTAGAGTCCTATCAGCCTAGTCACTCATAATTTCAAACATAACCTTAACCCACGTCACAGGAGGAGTATTTATGTACATTATTAAAATAATGGGCACTTCCATGTTACAGCGTAGTTAGATGTTAATATTCCAAATAATCGCAATCATCTGTAGGTACGCAAGAGCTAGTAGATATCTTCTGGAGGAAAAAAACGATTAGTGCTTAGTTAGGAATGTAGTATATAGCGAAATAGGATATGAAGGGTTTTGGGCAGCAGCAAAAATGGAGAAAAATGATCAGTGCGTAGTAAGAAACGTAGTGGATAACGAAAGAGGATGTGAAGAGTGTTGCGTAAATAAAAATGATTGAAAATGCCAATTAATTCCTTGCAGTATACTTATTACACAATTGACCCCCCCACCCCTCCCAAACCCACATCTTTATTAAATTTTCGTTTGAAAATTGTAATATCATCTATAATTAAAGTATTGCCCCAAAAAGCCCTTCCTTTCGCTAATGCTGTCACTAAGTAGTAGCACTCTGACATTACCATTACTTTGTCGAGCCTAGCTATTATACGATATCATCCAAGGTATATAAATTCACTGCGTTATAAAAAATGTGGTCTAATTTAAAGGAAAAATTTAATGGTTATAATAAAACGCAAAAGCTTTTAAAGCGGATCTAGTCATTATATTTAGAAGGCTGTTGGAAGGGGTTGTGGGAAGGGTGTAATACCCAAGCTTTTTTACAAAAGTTATCCTTTAAAATTTACTTAGTTTGTAAACATGACGAATTGTAGTCAGTACATCTTGCTCGGTATATTTTTTCTCATATATTGTTTAACTAGAATTTTCGCCCTTATAACATTTCGCATAAATATTACTCAAGGAGTGATCCAAAGTTCAAAATCAGCAAAATTTCTATGCAAGCTTCAATCGATTGTGATAATCTTGGTAGTAAGCGGATCATTTATATATCTTCAATATTATGCCGTACGCAATGAAAATTACAGTTTTACTGCAAAGGTAGTACAATTGCCGTTATATAGTTTTGTGACAATCAATGTGATTCTTTTACGAATAACTCTGCTAACCAAAGCCAGCCATATATTTGCTGTTTTCGAAAAATTGTTCGCAAATCACAGAGATATTTTGAAACTAACACGTCACCCGACAATCTATGGAACGAAGGCTCTAATTTTTCTGATAGTACAATTGGTGATATTAGCGACATTCCTATATTATTCAATTGTCCATAATCTGCAAAAATCTGCAGAAGTTAAATTTTTGCCATTTATGTTCATTTACTCTTCATTTCAAACGCGCTTCATTGTTCTGATATTTTTTGTTACTTTTATGATCATTACAAGGGCTCAGTTCCAGCAATTAAATGCGTACATGCGAAAAATCTACATGGAGTTAAATGAAATTGGTAAAATTCGAAAGATTTCAATGCAGAGATGCTGCGATTGTAGTGATGAATTGGACAAAATGGCTGCAATCCACTGGAAGATTTCCCGAACGGCTTACGACTTCAAAGATATTTTCCAATGGCAAATACTGGCTTTTATGATTACAACACTCCAGTGGCTTATTTTAAACGTTTTTAATACCTACAAACACTTTTATGCTCAAAATTCAGATTCCAAACTACATTTGCTATTTACTGTCCTTAGTATCGTCAGTTTGACAATCCTTGTTGCCACTGTGGATTCTGTTGAGAAAGCCTCTCACATACAAATCGATTATTTGAGTAGTTTCGATATTCAGCATGACAACAGGCTTCAGAGAAGTGTGAGTATTATTTTCGCTTGGAACAGATGTAATACAGTCACCCGCCTTCCATCTTCCAAGAACATAATTTTAAAGCAATCTCCGTAATGAAGTGTCAATTTTTTCCCGGAAATTTGTTGCCATTGGTATTAGTATGGATGACATTTGTTAAGATTGGCTTGGAAGACAAAAACGAAAGAAATCAAAAAGATATCTTAATCCTTAATTAATTAATTACAAAAAAAAAAGATTGTTTCAAAATGTAATCTTAACGCCAGGTTTTAAATTTCTTTTTTGTTATTATTTTGTTGGCATTATTGCGTTGCATTCTGTTCCAGACATTAAAGTCTCCTTTTTTGTAGAACAGTCATGAAAAATTTTCAAATATTTCCAGGTTGAAATGTTTAAACTGCAGCTGGCCTTGCGACCGTACGAATTGAACGTATTCAACTGTTTGGAATTAAAGAAAGGATTAATTGTGTTTTTAATAAATGTGTGGATAAATTATTCAGCAATCATGATTCAATTTGATAAAGCAGATGTGAAAACCTAGAAAGAGCAGAGCGGCATATAGTTGTGAGTGCTGACAAACTTTGAGTGTTGATTAATGCTTTTAAGTACCTACATAAGACCATTTATCTGCTGTATTGACTTTGAAATAAAATGTTTTTTGATTTTCGAGTGAAATTTAAATTAATTTTTTTTTCTGTTCGTTTTGAATGTAAAGTTGAAACTGTTCATAAAGGATGCCAGGATTTGGGAGTGGGAATTCAATCGTGACTTTCCTTTCTTCTTTACTCCCTGAGTGCACTTTTTGTCGTTCTTCACATTCATCTTCGGAACATAGGACTTTCACATACCCGAGGCTTTGTTTCAGTTTCTTTGAATCGTTCTTGAGCTATCTAAATCCAATGAATGAGATGCCACCGGACACATTACGGGAGCTTTTTGGTTATTATCAAAGATGTTTTTGTTTGTGTTCACGTCATCTGCTAAGTGTAGAAGCCTTTTAAATAATTAAAATACCTCAAATATTTCTCCACTTGTGATTACTCTGAAAGAGAGGTAGGTAGGCGTAGCACATATGGGAGTGGAGAAACTTTAAAGTAGAAAAGAAACAATAAGTGAAAGGTATAGTGTATAGTACCATGCTGAGAAGAAATTCGAAAGTACGATACTAACGTTCTTATTAATTGAATGTGACCTCCCCTGCGAGCATAATGGAGTCTTTCCATCTGATTTTATTTGGGGACATTCTTTTGATTTTTCGTCTTATTAGTTACAACCTTTTGTGATATCTTTTTTCTTTATTATACTCTTCTCCATCATATTGTTACGAGCATCGCCTAAGTTCGTTATTCACAACACAATATTTCAGATAAAACTCACAAGTTCTTTTAATTACACTCTACTGTTTACTTTTATAAAATTCACAACCAATTAACTCTAATTTAATTATCACTAGTAGGTACTGCCATTGATTTTATACATATAGATATGCCACCAAATCTGGTACCTCTTCTTGACAGATGGCCTTACATGTCCCAAATTAGATAACATAGGTGAAATTTTTACCGAATGACTGAAATTATGTTTACAGATGGCGCCATCTATTAGAACAAATTGTAAAATATGAGGATATTAAGTTATCTTGGAGAACAAATGTTTTTTCTTCTTGCCTATCTAACAATGTCTAGGAATGTGGAAAAAATGTAATAAAAGAATTCAAAGGAATTTCAGATTTTTTCTCAATAAATTTGCTTTTTATGAGATATAGGTATATATATAGAAGTACTTCGTAAGAGATTTTTTTGTTGAATTATGTATTCCTTCTATTCTACAAGAAATTATTATTTAAATTAATGCATATGTAATTTGATATAATATTTCAGTAACTTATATATATTATAGGTAAATAAATAAATTATTTTCAAATTAGGAATGGTTTATTCTAATTTCAAAATCGCGTCAATTTTGCAATGCTTCCTTTCAACCAACGCGTCAACATCAACAGCCAGTTGCAGATTATTAAAAATTCTTACATATGGTACGAGAGCTAGCAGCGTCACCATCTCAATAGGCATGCGGCCCATCTGTTTGGTGAGAGGGGCTGCGTTTACCTGTGTCCGTTCCGTTCCACAGGTGAACAAAGCAGTTTTCAAAATAATTTCAGTTCGATTTTTTTTCTTCTTTTTTTTAGTTTTTATAGACATATAAACATTGAATAATATAATTTCATTATTCCCAGACAGTTTTTTTTTTGCTGCTGGTATGTGCCAGACGCTTTTTTTTCGGTAAAAAAAAATAAAAAAAAAATGTTTTTATTATGGCTGTAATTTTTATACGAGCTTGTTTAGTTACCGAAGGAACAACATGAAATTAATTTCTCAGGCAGAAATTCGGTGAATTGTCAATAGCCAAATCGATTGGAGTGTGATAGGGAATAAATGTGTAAGAGTACGGTAGACAAGACGTTGGTTTTTAACGGTGCCAGCAATGAGGAAACTGACTGGAAATAGTAAATTTATATTGTTTGATGCTTGGGAAAATAGATGAAAAAAAAAATCGAACTAAAATCATTTTAAAAACTACTTTTTTCACCTGTGTAACAGAAAGGGCACATGTAAACATAACCCCTCTCCTAACGCAGCGTAACTGAAGGGTATTGGCTGTAGGAATTCCATTTCGAATCCCTTCCTGGCTAGTTGGACCCCTATCCCGTTGTCTGCGATATTGCAGTGTAAAGGCACCCATATTTGTGCAAATAAATTGGAGTGCGTTAATTTAATTAACTCCAGCAGGCAGTCCCAAATCAGTTTGGAGTTGAATCTATTTTATTGAAGAGCCAGTAATAGAGGTCTGCAGTAAGAAAATATATTATAGCTATTTTTGGTCCTATGGGTTTTCTTGATATTTTTCCTAATTTATAGCTCAATTATATATATGTATATGTCGACCCGAGGTCTTGAACCATATGCTCCAGCCCCATCTCCCTCATTTGTTTTAAATCAATGTTCTATCTAGTCTCAGGCGCTGCGAGCACCCGAATCAATTCAATTTTATTAAACGTTATCGTAATTTATAAGAAACAATTAAAGAAGCTAGAATTGGTCTAAGACCAATTCATATGATACCCTAGATGAATGCTCGTTTGTAATTTCGTATAGTCACCCATCTGCGCAAGTTTGAGTTTTGAAGAGGTTTTTGAATATATCTCTAGAACGGTTCGTCGAACAGCAAATATGATTATAACCACCTTTATAGGATTTCATATTTTGAAGAACTTTCCAGTACATTAAAACCGTATAGGAGTGATCGTTTTCACAGGATACGTCAAAATCCTAAATTTTTATATGGTCAAGAAGGAGTTGCCCGATTTGGTATGTTTTTTAAGTTCTATTTACTAGTTTTATGAAAACACTATGTACAAAATTTGAACGTTGACGCGTTCTCAGGCAATGTCCAAATAATGTAGTGAAATATGAAATTTTTGTACGGAGGAGTGACTCGATTTGCCCCATTTTCAAACCTAATTCTCGAGTTATCGTGAGGACCGACAGACAGACGGACATGCAAAAATCAAAATAACTTTTAATTTTATGCATGAGTCCAATCCATTTTGCTCTAGCATCATTGTTTCTATGTGTTACAAATGGAATGACAATCTTAGTATACCCTTTAGATTTCATCTAGGGTATAAAAAAAAACTAATGTTCACGCTCATAAGATAGTGCTTTCTGTATGCCCCGATCCCCCGATCCGAACCAAAAGTTCTTAGAAATTTCATCAAATGAGACAAATTGCTTGGCGGAAAATATTTCAAACTATTCACGAAAAATCAAGGTATCAGTCAACAACCAGATGTGAAAAGGCAGATCGCAGAAATTCTATCGAAAATCCGACCGAAAAATTTCTTGGAAGCCAATAGTGCCTAGATAAGAGTTTTGTCTGTTCTTCAACTTTCTGGTGCAAAAGCGAAGTATGAAATTCTTTTCACTTAAATCACGTATCATACACATTTGCCAAATCCTTCAAATCATCTTGATACTAATCAAAATATGCCTTTAAATTTCTTTTTTCCACATTTCTACACATCATTAGATAAAGAAGGACGGAAAAAACCATATTAGATTACATTCTTTGCTGTGATATGGCGCTATTTATTATCGAAGACAACTTATTATCCTCATATTCGCCAAATTTTGCTAACAGATGGCGGACCGTTTTGTGAGCAGATGATAAAGTACTACAGTAGCGCCTCTGTGAGAAGAAGTAACAACATATTGTGCGCGACGGTGACATATCTATATGTATAAAATCAATGGTACTGCACTTCAAATTATCGCAATCCAAATAGTTTGCTACGTTCACTAGACAGTCTGAGACAAGACTCTCTCTTGGCGGTGACAACCGCTATATTTATACTCTACAAAGTGCCCAGAACCTTTCCGATGATTCCAATCTAGAAACATCTACTTCATTACATGTATAATCTTGAAACACTTGTTTAGGAACTATTGGTTTCTTTTCTGCTGGTTTTCTGAGAAATCAAATTTTGCTTCCCATAAAAACGCATATTGACTTTAAACAGGAGTAAAATGTTCTAAACGTTGTGTTCCTTATAATCTGTGGAGAATTCAAAACTGCCTAAAGTCTTCCGAAGACTGTTTATGCTTCTTCCAAGGTTTTTTGAGGTTTTTTTATAGGTCAGAATATTGTTCGACTTTAGTTATAGCTGCCATATCACGATTGCGGACAGCTTTCCAATAAATGTAGTACGTACAAGTTTATATGTCGTGAGCCTGCTTTTGGCCACCCAAAAAGCCACTTTGAAGCACAAACGAGGGTTTTGGGAGGACAGAATTAAACAGGAGGACAGGAATAAACCCATAATGTACTGGCAACAGAGCAAAAAAATATTGCTCGCGCTCAGCAAAAAAGGCTAAGGATCATAACAGACCCCGCAAGCGTTTACTTAAAGATAATTCACTAGAACAGCTGTTCAATAGAAAGAGATTACCCATCAGAGTAGGCGTCATTTGGAAAAAATAAAACAATAAAATTAACCCAAATTTTGATGAAAAGAATTGTATGTAGCATTTAAGCAAATTGAGCGTGTGTGTGCGACAAAGTTAAATGTACTTAAATATACTTGTTTTTATCTGAAGGACAAATATTTACATTTTTCCAATAACCAAGCACATTGTCTTTTACACACTGGCAATTAATGGTGTATTGAGCAGGCGTTCAAGAGATTGCTATACGCTCTCCGCACAGACCTATTTACTGGGCATTCCACATTTTAATACCATCTTAAGAAGGGTGGCACTGGTAAGGTCGATATGGAGAAACCTGTCACCAGCTCAATCTTTTAGAAAATTTAAACAGTAGTAGAATTTGCTGCCAAACCGGAGAACTGTCAAAAAGAACGGAGAACACGACTAACGAAATTAAATGAATTCAAATTAATTTGATTGGCACGTCCAGAAATCCTTCAAAAGTGAATAAAACCCAACTTACCCAAGCAGTTGAGTTAACTGTAATGTAGACACCAGACGACAGTAACTGATTTTCATTGCTGTTCTGATAAGATCTGATCGAAACCTATAGTATACTCTCATAATTTCTTAATAAAATTTTGATTTTGTGCTTTAAGGCAGTAAACTGACGGAGACAGTACCTCGGTAATCATATTTGAAATCAGTTATGGTTTTCCATCGTGCTTTCCCGCTTACGAGATTGCAATATCATTTCCATGATAAATTATTTTAAAAGTCTTCAGATATTCTCAAAAACAATGCCAAAGATGCCAAAATGTGAACATCCCTAAGGTACATTACAATGTAGCACAATAAGAGAACTTGATGTCTTAAAGTTTTCACCAAGCTTTTATAATTCCCTTAATAAAGTCGCTCAAGAGTGAGTCCTTTTTGTTAACTTCATCAAAAAACCTATTCGCTACTAATCAGCGTAAAAGAGGAAAAGCTAGAGCATGTCCATTTTTTATCACATAAGAGATGATCATGGAAAAATAACAAGTAAAAAAGCTAGAATTGGTCTAAGACCAATTCTTATGATACCCTAGGGCCTAGATGAATGGGCGTATGAAATTTCGTATGGTCACCCATCTGTCCAAGTTTGATTATTGAAGTGGTTTTATCGTATACCTATGTATATTTCTAGAACGTTTCGTCAGACAGAAAAAGTAATTAGAACCAATTTTATAAGATTTCATATTCTGAAGAAGTTTTTAGTACAATAAAAATTTCTAGAATTGATCGTTTTCACAGTATGCGTAAAAATCCAAAATTTGTATATGGCAACACCAAGAAGGGGTTGCCCGATTTAGTCCATTTTTGAATATTTTTTTGGTTATTACTATAAAAGCACCATGTATCAAACTTAAGCTCTCTATGTTTTTCGCGTCCTCAGGCAGTGGCCAAATATATAGTGAAAAACGAAATTTTTGTATAGCAACCCCATGATGGAGTTTCCCGATTTGTCTCATTTTCGAACTTAAGTTTACTTTTTTTTTTTTAAAGTCTGTGTACAAAATTTTAGTGCGCACAGACGGACGGACATGCAAAAATAAAAATAACTTTTAATATTATGAGTGGGTGTCCAATCCATTTCTGTGCGTTACAAACGGAATGACAAATTTAGTGCACTATTTAAATTTCATCTAGGGTACAAAAATGGTGTGCCCAACTTCATTTCGGAGATTATTAAATATTCAAAAGGAAAATATTCAGAAAGTGTGTAATAACCGTAATTTGGCTTCACGTACAACAACGACTTAGAGTCATGGTGGAGACTTGCTGGAAGATATCACCCATACTAACAAAACGTGTCGAATGTACTAAGGCTATCATACCTACATGTAGGTCCTATCATGAAAAGCATACCTGCATAAAGTTAACTAATACAAGTGTATATTAATAAAATACATAAATTCTATCATTAGTTTAATTATCTAATTGTTGAAACTTTCGTATTTTCAAAATATTTCTACGGTTTTTTAATACAGTCATCATTTGAGAGATTCAGTCGCTTTAGTTTTGATTTCAAATTTTTCCAAAATAATTGAATCAGCTGCAACACTTTTAACTAGATCTACAAGAGCTCCTATCAATGTGAAGGAAAGGTTATACAAAATAAGCAAGACAGTAATTTTTATTTCAGCAAGCTTGATTTTTTTTTTATCTTGGATTGAAATTCTTTAAACTTATCAGCATTATTTTCTTGTGGCTGTTTTTTAGAACTATTTGAACACGCGTATGAGATTTCGCATCATTATGCCTCCCAATATGGGAAACCTAATTTGCAATAACTCTAAAATATCTTTTACAAAATCTTCGGTTTTTTTTTACTATCCATTTATAAGTCTCCGTCAAACACCTCACAGCACGCTTACTGGAGGGGCAGATCTACGGAGACGGGTCTCCACTCAATGGTAACTGTCATTGAACGGGGACTGGATCATGGAATCTTTACCTTGGGAGCCTTTCTGGACATCGAGGAGGCTTTTGACAAGGCCACCCCCGAGTCGCTATGTGAGGCAGCTCGTCGACATGGTGTTGACCGCACTGTTGTGCGATGGACCAAATGTTAAGTCGACGATACTTAACTGTGGATGTAGGCGGTCGAACCTCTCTCAGTGTGCTGGTGGAGAGAGGCTGTGCGGAAGAGGGCGTGCTATCCCCAGTAGTCTGGTGTATGTTGATTGACTCACTCATCACGGTACTGAAAAACGAGGGATTCTCATGTGAAGCGTATGCGGATGACATCCCTCTGCTCATTTCCAGGCATAGCATGGCTGCTGCCTGTGCCTTCATGCAATGAGGCCTCAATATTGTTGAGGACTGGTGCACCCGTCATGATATGACAGTGAACCCTACAAAGTGCAGCTTGGTGCTCTTCTGCAGAAGACGTAAGCTGTAGTACTTTGTTCTTCCAAAGCCTTTTGGACATACTCTGCAACTCCCTCCTCATGTCAAGCACCTTGGAGTCTTCCTTGACTCGAAGCTGACATGGGGAATGCACGTAGTGGAAAAAGTTACTGCGGCTGTGATGGTCTTCGCTCAATGCAGGAGAACCTTTGGCTGCACATGGACAGGACACCGAGGGTTGTGTACTGGATGTACACTCCGATCGTTAGACCCATGCTCATGTAGGCCTCCTGTGTATGGTGGCCGAGGACGCTTGTGGGGACTGCCATCCGGAAGCTGGCGGGCCTGCAAAGGCTTGCCTGCTTGGGAATTGCGGGCTCCATGCGATCTACGGCTACTGCGGCTCTTGAGGTGTTACTCAATCTGCCACCCCTGGATCTTGTCATTCAGGCAGAAGCCAAAAGGGCTGTGTGCAGATTGCGCTTATGGGGATGTTGGGAGGGCGGCTGGACTGGTTCTTCTCATTGCTCTATGGCGTATCGGCTGAACTTGGAAAACCCTCTGGCCGGTATACCACGGGATGCGATGGTACCAGATCTTCGTTTCGGGCGTCGCTTCTCTGTAAGCTTTCCTGCAAGGGAATCGTGGACTAAGAGAGGTGCCTTGTCGTGCCTTCCCCGGTTTGCTCTAAAAATCTTCACCGACGGCTCTCTCGCTAATGAGGGAGCTGGGGCAGGTGTCTACTTTCCTGAGCCTGATTATGGAATGGAGTACTCACTTGGAAAACACACCACTGTCTTCCAGGCTGAAGTCTTCGCCATCTCAATGGCAGCGAAGTTAGCCCTTGATATGCAAATCAAGGGGAGAGATATCGCTATCCTTTCGGATAGTCAGGCAGCCTTGATGTCTCTGAATGGCCCTCGGATAACGTCTAAGTTACTGGGGGACTGCAGGTCGTCAGTGGATAAGTTGTGTTTTCACAACAGTGTGTCCCTCCTGTGGGTTCCTGGTCACATGGGGATCATGGGGAATAAAAGGGCTGACCTTTAAGCTAGGGCTGGCTCCGATTCTGCGTTCCTCGGACTGGAGCCCGCCGTAGGCGTTGCCACCTCGAATATCGGGGCTCTCATCAAAGCGGATGTTCATAGGAAACATCAGCAGACATGGGAGAGCCTGAGTTCTTGTAGGTGTACAAAACTGTTTTTTGATGGGCCCAATGGGAATATCTCCGATTTTCTCAAGGCGCTCGGAAGGAAACAATGTAGAACCGTGGTTGCATCATCACCGGCCACAGCTCACTTCACGCTCATCTAACAAGGATGGGAGTTGCTACCAGCCCTGAGTATCTGTCCTGCATGGAGGGAGAGCCTGGGACAACCGAACACTTTTTGTGTGAGTGTCCGGTCTTCGCCCGGAGCAGACTGGGTACTCTAGGGTCTCCCCTTCTATCTGTGGATGAGCTGAAAAACCTTTCTCACCAACTCTTGTTGCGCTTCATTAAGAGGACAGGAAGGTTTTGGTGAATGGGATTCAGGATAGCACAATGGGCCGCTGTGGCCACCGTGCTTGGGTTGGGTATCTCCAGTTCCCCCTGTTTTCGAAAAAAAAAATAAGTCTCCGTCCATAGAGAACAAAATGTTTGACCACACTTAGTTTGTTTATTATTATTTGCCGACGAGACAGCTTCCATAGAATTTCTAAGTATGGTTTCTTAATGTGTCCGCCAGTCGGCTTCTAAATTTATCGTTATACTAGAAATTTTGTTTTCTTATATTATTAATATTTGTTGAATTTCCAGCAATTGGTCTAGATTGCCTTTAATCTTCTGGTAAATTTGTTATGTGAAGTTCCCTTATAAGCAACCTCGATATAAATGAAAATTTTTCTGAGCGACTTTCATATATAAGCGACCTCGTTACAAATGATATTTTTGTAAACAACATTTTCTATAGATGCGCTTTTAAATTTCTCACCGTGTTTAAAATCTGCATAGTTATTTATATACGAAGTGTATGTAGTACATACAGCAATTTTCAAATCTATTCTCAAATATAATTTGCTTCCTTAGTGACTGAAAATTTCGGTATGACCTGAATTGGTTATGAGCTAATAAATTGGTAACGGCTACAGATAGTACATAGAATAGATCAAATTAAAGAAAAAGAGTCCAGAGTCAACAGTTTTTGTAAAAAGAAAGTTATGTTAACTACTTTTGCAAAAACACAAAAATAACAATATAAAAAAAAAGGTAAGAAAATCCAAAATTTTTAGTTTAGACGACTGTAGCTCTTGAGGGGAGAGCAGTATGGGAATGGTTCAGCAGTCATTGGATACAATGAGTTCTTGACAATTACCGTATACCCTGGACTTTTTACGATGCAAGGGGTGCGCTTCAAAAACCAGACTTGTTCTTTATCGCCTTGTAACTCTAAAAATGTTGATATGGAGCACCCCCCCCCCAACCGCTGCAACACACAATGTTTTATTTGTCTGGGTGAGTACTATCACCTCCTGCTCTATGGACCTCCTAGGTGGACACAGCCTATATACGTCCATATTTTCCAAGAGATAATATTGCAATTGCCTTGTTACAGGAACTTACGCTCATTCAAATTTAACTGTAAATCTGACATACCCAATGAACAAGAATACGGAGAACTGCTCGTCAACGAGCTTTGTGTAGTAGGCTTGTTTGTTCTCATTGACGTTCTATGTTTCTCCATTCGTATCAGTGCGCTATGAACGAAAGGTGATTAATTCAAAAACTGTAAATCATAACAAAAATTGTTACGGTGTAGAACTTTAAACAAAATAAGTTGTTCTTAGTAATTTATTAGGTATGTACATAATTTTGCAATTTATAAATTAGAATTTGGAAAACAAAATTTTTTTAGAAAATGATTCGGAAAAGCAATGCAACGATTTCGACAAAAATCTGTCTTCAACACAAATTTTCAAAAAGTATGCAATAAACAAATCAGTTCTTTACAACATTAGAAAAAACAGAGACAAAATTCTAGACATCGTTTCCAACTCAATTATCGCACCGAAAACTGCAGCAAAAATTAGACCAACCTTGTTTCCTGCATTTGTATATGTGGTTTTGGCAGAACCAACTCAAAAAAATAATGTGAATGATAAATTATTAGAACTAAAAGCACTGGAACTAGGTTAATCCAATTTTAGAGCGTGTCAGAGATACATCCGTGTTTTAAAAAGCGTCATAGGATTCGCTTAAAAACTAAATGTGGAGACCATTTATCTTGTGATGAATCTACGATGAAAGATTTTATAAGAAAATTTACACAAATTGTTCCAAATTCAAATTTATTGTCCGAACAAATAGTATATAGCGCTGATGAAACAGCACTAATTTTTAAAAATTTAGATCGTAAAACATCGGTTGCCATTCAAGAAAAACATTCTCCAGGCAGGAAAAACTCTTAAAGAACGAGTTACCATAATGACTTGTTGTAGTGCTACTGGATGTCACAAACCCAATTTAATGATGATAGGAAAAGCAAAGAATACTTGAGTATTTAGATATTGGGATCCGGTACTTTATTATAGATCAAGGAATGGTTTTCCCAGGAATTTATACCAAAATCGAAGGAACATTTACAAATGAAGGATCTGTCTGTCAAAGCACCCTTATTAATAGATAATGCTACATGTTATGGTGCCACAGTATCGCTAAGCGAAGACTCTGACTTCAAAATGACGTTTCCATCTACCAAACACGACAGCAATACTGCAACCATTATTGGATGTCGACGGCAGTAATTAGGACTCCTCTCTGTATACCAAGTGAAAAGTTTTGGAAAAAACCCAGTTGATGCAGGATTAAAACCACAATACCAACGCAATTGGGCTCTAGAGCAGCTGCTAGCTGATCCATTATTTTATTGCAGAATTGTGTTCAATGACGAAACTCATGGAGATGAATTCAGGTCAGACTTCAGATACCCCACTAAATCCCAAAAATTACACTGTCTGGTGCTGCTTATACGCTGGTAATATCATTGGTTCTTATTTCTTTTAAAATGAGGCAGGAGCTCGTGCTATGGTCAATGGTGATGTGATCGGTACAAGATCACGGTAAATGAATATTTCCTCGAAAAAATTGATGAAATTGATCTTGGAGAAAGATGGTCTCAAGAACACTAACAGGATGGCGTTATGTACCATATAGCGACAGAACCAATGGATTTAATATTGAATACACGTTTTAGCAATATGAATGCCAGGGAAAAAACTCATTACCTGCGTCAAAAAATTAATGTAATTTCTTTTAAGTTTTTAGATAATTTTCTTAAAATGTTAATTTTCATTTCTAAAAAGAGGTTTTTCACTTAATTATCGAGCAGCCGACTTAACATCAAGCTAGGTCCATTTCATTTTGACTACATTCGTTACCTATACATATTTATGTTTACTATTTTCACATTACTAAGTGGCGGTATCGTTTGTAACTTTTGTATTGGAATATGATAAAAGTCACAGCGGGAAGAGCTAAGTGAACTCGGCTGCAACAATAATTGTCATGAAAAAGTCGTTTGCCATGTCACCCAGCTTTATAGGAATCGATCTTTTGCAAATTAGTCACATTTCAATGCTAAATGTCACTTTTTATGGGGTCATGGTGTAAGAATCGCATATTCGCAGAAAAGTCGCGATGTCATTGCCGTTTGTCATTTTAATTTTATCAGAGTCAAGGCCCTGGTTCCATTGGTTTTTTACTTCTTCACCTTCATCTTTGAAACATAGATAAAAGCCTATGTTTCAAAGATGAAAGCCGAGGCTCTGTTTCAGTTTTTTTGAATCGTTCTTGAGCTATCCAAATCCAATGCCATCAGATACATAACGGGACGGGACCTTTTTCGCTTGTTATCATAAAGTTTTTGGTTTTGCGTCCTGTTGATGTAATCTGTTCAGTGTGAAAGTCTTTCAAATGAGTAAAATACCGGAAATATTTCTCGTCTTCCTTAGAATCCATATTATCATTCTGCTGAAAGAGAGGTAGGTAGACGTAGTATATATCTGATTGGAGAAGCTATAAAGATGCAAAAGGAACTATAAGTGACACGAATAGTGTAGTACCGTGTTGATAAGAAATTCGAATGCACGGCACTTACGTACTTATTAACTGAGAGTAACCACCCCTTATGAGCATGGAGTCTTTCCATCTGATTTAATTTTTAGGGCTCTCTTTTGATTTCTGTTCTTATAAGTTACTAGCTTTTGTGTATATTTCTATTTGTTGTCCTGTCGTCCACCACATTGTTCCTTAGTTAGTTATTCACAACACAATATTTCAGATAAAGCTTACAAGTGCATTGGTTCAAAATCAATCACCAAGCAACTCTACTTTAATTATCGCTAGTTACTTCAAATTATTGCAATCCAAACAGTTTACAACATTCGCTTCACTCTCTGAAACAAAACTCTCCCGGGGGTTGACAACCGTCATATTTATATGTACTCTAAACATTGCCCAGAACCTTCCCGAGGATTTCCCTCAAGAAACATCGATTCTCCGAACCTAAAGTTGTTCATGTCCGTACTTAAGTAGTAAGAAGTATCCATTTCCAATAGATGTCGCTTATGCTTTCATGATCTTGAACAACTTTGCTCCTTCTCTATGATTTGCATTTGTATGCCTGTTGACTGGATTTAACGTGGCCACAATATCTCCACATACATCTGCATAATCCTAAAACACTTTTTTGAAATCATTTGGATTCCTGTTAAGTTGGTTTTCTGAGAAGACATGTTTTGCTTCCCAAAAAAAATAATTGAACTTACACAGGAGAAAAATATTCTAAATATTCTAACCGTTGTGTTCCTCGTAATGCATGGATAATTCCAAACTTCGTAAAGTCTTCCGAAGACCATTCATGCTTCTTCCAGGATCTTTTTTTCGTTCTACTACTAGAAGCAGTCGTATCTCAATTGCGGAAAGCTGCAATAAAATGAGCAGGTAAGAGTTTACAGGCAGTGAGATTGATCTTGGCTACCCAAAAAGCTCCTTTGCAGCACAAATCTGTCAGGTAGTAAGGTCCATAGCGAGAGACTGGTCGCTTCTGTACGAAGGATGGTGAAACTGCTGAGCTTGGCCTCTGTCACTGTGAGATTCCTGATTGCATAAAGGTAAAACATCTAGAAAATGCATTTCCATCGCCAGAGAATATTACATGGATGGCACACAAGAACATTATAGGTTTTTTCAAATACATCGATTTCGAATGGGTCTCTTAGGATTAATGTCAGAAAACATCTGAGATGTCGAAGTGACTAAAGGAGTGGAAACCCTCTGTCTCCCATCCTTCATTTTGAATAACATAAAATAATAATAATAATAATGTTATGCCAAAAGTGTTATACATGATCCCTTGCTGAAAGATGCATTTTTCTACTTTTTATCTTTTCGCATAACATAAACATATTAATAACTTCGGAACGGAAATTTATATTGAGTACTTTAGCTAAAAAGCATAGGAGTCTAATGAGCGCAAATCTCTAGAGACGAAAATATTTTTGTTTAGCTAAGATAGAACTTCCCATAACTGTCAATCCAAAATCTCATTCTGATATCTCTGCTCGATTTTAATATTCAGTAAAGGTTGTCTCAAGAATTAACCAAACTCACCTTGAACGTCAACCGATAACGTGTGTTGGTGTTGTTGCATCATGCAGGGATTGTATGAAACCGACGATTAATTTTCAATGATGAGGCTCAATTTTAGCTTAGTGGGCTGGTTAGTATGCAAAAATGTCGCATGGAGTGAGATCAATTCAGAAGAGACTCTAAGAGACTCCATGAAGTCCACAAAATTCCACCGTCCGGCGCGGCTTCCACGCTGGTGGAATCATTGGTCCTTACATATTTCTTTTAAAATGAGGCAGGAGTTCGTGTTATGGTCAATGGTGATGTGATCGTTATGGGATCACGGTAAATGAATATTTCTTCGAAAAAATAGATGACATTGATCTTGGAGAAATATGGTTTCAACAGGAACAGGATGGCGTTATGTACCATATAGCGACAGAAACCATCGATTTATTATTAAATAAAGGATTTAGCAATATGAATGCCAGGAACAAAACTCATTACCTACCTCAAAAAATTAATATGTTTTTCTTTCAAGTTTTTAAATAATTTCCATAAAATGTTAATTTTCGTTTGTGGAAAGAGTTTTTCAACTTGATTCTCGAGCTACGGATTTAGCAGCAAACTTGATCAATTTCATTTTGATTAAACTAAATAGGAATTTATTTCATAGCTAATCTTTCTAACAAATCCTAGTCCTGATAGGTACGTAGTATTTGCTTCATTAATAATTCACACATTAAAACTCTTTTTAAGTGCATATATGAGGTCAGCTTGGCTGTTCACTTTGGCGTATACGGCAGGCAGGAATCAGGTCAGCTCAGGTCACTTCTGATACGAAACTCTTACTTTTGCATAGAAATTTCTTTTTCTTTAAAGATTTTTTTCTTGTAAAAGAGTTCTGTCCACTTGTGCAATCAAACCCCCAAGGCAATAATCCAGGTCGTAAGGTCCTAAATTTCGCCTAATTACTTTAGGGGAAGTCAGAATAGATCAACTCTACTCGTGGTGTCTGTAGGGTTCTATTTCTAATTTTCTAATTTTAAGCAAAACCTGAACCCACGTCACAGGAGGAGTATAATAACGGACACTCCCAGGTTATAGCGTAGTTAGATGTTAGTATTCCAAATAATCGCTGTAGATACTCAAGAGCTAGTAGACTCCTGCTGGAGATAAAACGGAGAAAAAAGATATCAAGGTTGCTCGGTTAATAAAAATGATTGAATATGCCAATGACTTCCTTGGAGTTTCCTCTGATGTAATTACGCATAAAAAGTACGAGCGATTACAAATCAATTAAAAATGCGAGAATACACATTCAGCATTCTTGCAATAATCAATTGACCCGAAATAAATTCTCAGTTAAATATCACAATAAATGTGACATAATAATGTTTAAGCATTATAAGCAAAACATGCACCCAAGTGCATGTCTCACTAGTACAGCAGGTGACTTCATTTGTTTACATGTTTTTGCAACATATTTAACACGGGTCAAGCGAGTTGCAAGTAAGTCACTTTGTTTAACATGCCACAAATCACGGGCATGTGTAAACATTACAATTGTGTAAATCATAGTTAAAATTAGGTTAGCAAATTCAATTGTGTATAAATAAGCTGGGGATAGTTAGTTCAATAAAAAGAAGTCTTTATGTAGTCATTAGATAGGCGAGCTTTTCATTCCAGTATCTTCTAGCCTTAGCTGCACTCACCTTTTCCTAGGCATCTGCTAGTTCTAGCTGCGCCTACAAAAAGACCTGTTATCTGCTCTTCTCTTAGGAGATATGTTTCTATTGCTTTTCCACCTTCTCTATAGGAGCACTGCCTAATGGTTGACTTCGATCATCGTCGTTATCTGTAAACGCGACAAGGCGGCACAGCGTAGCATTCTATTCATTCGTTACGAATACTATTGTTTGGACCATGATTAGCAAAATCATGTTACATGACGACCTGCAACTTCATTATTACATGCGATTATATTTTATAAATATTACATGACATTAGAGATCATTACAGTCCCCATTACACAATTGCCGCGTCCCTCTACAACCACTTCATCCATATCAACTTATGAAAACTTTCATTTTTTAAAGCTGCGTACCTATAGCCACTTAAATGTTCAAGAGTTCTTCCTCGGATATAGAAGGATCAAACATGAGCAGATGTTCCGAAGCGGACATTCATCATTTTTAAGAGTTAGTATTGAACCTTCCACAAAGTTTTTACACCAGGATATGTATTTTAGCTAAAACACTGAGTTTGGCTGGGAGTAACCGGTACCATGGGTACTTGTCCAACTGCTCAACTATAATTTTATAGGGAGAGATTTACGCCATAGAACTCGGCGTTCGCGAAATCATATCTATGAGGATAGAGCATTACATTCATATATAATTTAGTCTTTAATCTATTTTACTCTCTTCAAGCAACTACCCGAAATAAGTAAGATCACACTGACTTGCAGCCATGAAGACATTGAGGTCAACAGATGTAATTACCTACATACTTCCTCCAACTTAATATAGGAAGGTTATGTGCAGAGCGTACACAAGGCGTGAACACTTTTTATGATAACTTTTATTAACTAAAAACTGTCAGAAGGGGAAAGGAGTTTTTAGATTGTCATTTCATCTATGAGCAAAGTATAGTCCCAAAAAGCCCTTCGTTTCCCTCATACTGTCGCTAAGTAGTATTACTCTGCTATTAGCGTTACTTTGTCATTCCTAGCTATTATACATTACGAGTTCATCTAAGGTATATGAGTTCACTGCATATAAAGCACTATATTATAATAACTATGGTCTAATTTAGCGCAGCATTTTAATGGATATAATAAAATGAAAAAGCTTTTAACGTGAATCTAGTCATTTTATTTAAATGGCCGTAGGATGTTGGAGGTGCAGATGAGTGTGGGGGGGGGGGGGGACTTTATACGCAAGCTTTTCTAATAAATTTATCCCTTGAAATTTAGTTAGTTTAGAAACATGACGAATTGTAGTGAGTACATCGTGCACGGATTATTTTTTCTCATATATTATTTAAGTAGAATTTTCGCCTTCATAACATTTCGCATAAATCTTACTCAAGGAGTGATTCGGGATTCTAAAACCGCAAAATTCCTATCCAAGCTTCAATCGATTGTGACAATCTTGGTATTAAGCGGATCTGTTATATATATTCTATGTTGTGGCGAACAAAATAGAAAGGACACTTTTATTATAAACGTAGTGAAATTGCCGTTATATATTCTTGTGGCAATCAATGCGATTCTATTACGAATGACTCTGCTAACTAAGGCCAGCCATATATTTGCTGTTTTCGAAAAACTGTTGGAAAATCACAGAGATATTTCGAAATTAACAAGAAATCGGACAATCTATGGCAAAAAGGCCCTAGTGTTTCTTATAGTACAATTAGTGCTAATAGCGATACACCTACATTATTCAATTGCGCGTTACGTGGCATCACCTACAGCGGAGAAATTTTTGCCATTTATATTCATTTACTCTTTGTTTCAAGCGCGCTTCATTGTTCTGATATTTTTTGGGACTTTTATGATCGTTAGCACGGCTCAATTTCAGCAGTTAAATGCGTACATGCGAAACATCTACATGGAATTAGGTAAACTTCGAAAGATTTCAATGCAAAGATGCTGCGATTGTAGTGATGAATTGGACAAAATGGCTGCAATCCACTGGAAGATTTCCCGAACGGCATACGACTTCAAAAATATTTTCCAAGTGCAAATACTCGTCCATATTATTACAACACTCCAAGGGATTATTCTAAGGGTTTTTAACGTCTACAAAGACTTTGATGCTCAAAATTCAGTTTCCCAACCGGAGTTAATATTAACTATCACCAGTGTCGTTAGTTTGACAATCCTTGTTGCGATTGTGGGTTCTGTTGAAAAAGCCTCTCATATTAATATCGATTATTTGAGTAGTTTCGATATTCAGTATGATAACAGGCTTCAGAGAAGTGTGAGTATTATTTTCGCTTGGAACTGATGTAACACAGTCACCCGCCTTCAACTTCCAATAACTTAATTTTAACGCAATCACCGCAATGAACTGTCAAATTTTTACCGGAAATTATCATTGGTATTGGAGTAGTTGACTTTTGTTAAGATTGGATTGGAAGACAAAAAAGAAATCAAAAATATTTTGTTTTCGTTATTTAATTTATTACAAATTTCAAAATTTCACCTTCACGCAAGTTTGCAATTATTTTGTTGGCATCATTGCGTTACATTCTGTTCCACACATTCAGTACTCCCTTGTTTTGGTTTTTAGAATAACGAATGAATTCTTACATATTTCCAGGTTGAAATGTTTAAACTGCAGTTGGCCTTGCGACCGTACGAATTGAACATATTCAATTGTTTGGAATTAAAAAAAGGATTAATTGTGTTTTTTGTAAACGTGTGGATAAATTATTCAGCAATCATGATTCAATTTGATAAAGCCGATAAAAATACCTAGAAAGAGCAGAGCAGCTTTCAAGCTTCTAGGGTTGATTAATGCTTTTAATTACCTAAGTCGATTTATCTTCTGTATTGATTTTGAAATAAAATATTTTTGATTTTCGAGTGAAAGTTAAATTTAACTTTTTTCTGTTTATTTTGAATTTTAAGTTTAAACTGTTCAAAAAGGTTGCCAGTATGTGGGAGTAAGAATTCGATGGTGAATTTTCTTCCCGTCTTCTTTACTCACCTGCGTACATTGTGTGTTCCTTGTTCACATTCATCTCGGGAACAAAGGGCTTTCGCTCTTCCCTGTTTTAGTTTCTTTGAATCGTTCTTGAGCTATCCAAATCCAGTGATGGTAACGCCATCGGACACATAACGGGAACTTTTTGGTTGTTATCATAGATGTATTTATTTTTTGTTTTTTGTTTTCTTGTACACGCCATTTACTTAGTGCGAAAATCTTTCAAATGATTAAAATACCGGAAATATTTCTCCACTTCCCTGGAGTCCATATAGCGATTCTGCTTGAAGAGAGATAGGTAGGCGTAGTACATATGCGTTTGGAGAAAATATAAAGGTAGAAAAGAAACTATAGGTAAATGGAATAGTATATAGAACCGTATTGAGAAGAAGTTCGGAAGCGCGACACTCACGTACTTTGGATTTTATTTTGGGGAATTCTTTTGATTTTTGTTTTTAGGTTACTAACTTTCGTGTATATTTGTTGCTTCTTCTGGCGGTGATGACCACTGTTTTTATACTCTACAAATTACTCAGAACCTTCCCGAAGAAGCCATTCTCGAAACTTCAATTCTTCGAACCTAATATTATTTATATCCAAATTTTATATATGGCACTTGTCTTTTGATAATTAATTAGCTACTTTCCAATAGATGTCGCTTATCCTTTAAATAATGTACATAGCATTATTGTTCATGATTTTGTACAACTTTGCTCCTTCCCTATGATTTGCATTTGTATGCCTATTGAATTGATTTAATGTGGCCACAATATTTCCATATACTTATGTATAATCGTCAAAGACTTGTTTAAAAACATTTGGACTCTCTTTATGCTGGTTTTCTGAGAAGGCATATTTTGCTACCCATAAAAACGGATGGTCTTTACATGGGAGCACAATATTCTAAGGGTTGTCTTCCTCGTAACGTTTGGAGTATTGTCTCCCGAAGACCGTTCATTCTTCGTCCAGGATTGTAGGTCAGAAAATTGTTTCTAATAAACAAATA
Source organism: Dioctria linearis (assembly GCA_963930735.1). Classification (NCBI taxonomy): domain Eukaryota; kingdom Metazoa; phylum Arthropoda; class Insecta; order Diptera; family Asilidae; genus Dioctria; species Dioctria linearis. Next base: position 191,787,954 of record OZ005744.1, on the reverse strand, counting down.
GGAGGAGCAGATGCTCAACAAAACAGAGCTAAAGACCATAACAGGCCTGCTTATTAGGCATTGCATACTTAAATACCATCTTACGAAGGTAGGTAAGGTCTATAGCGAGAGACCTGTTACTTTTGTATGAAGGATTGCGAAACTGCTGGATATCGCATCTGCAAGTATGACATTCTTGATTACATAAAGCTAAAACATCTAGAAAATGCAGAAGGGCCCCAAGAACATTAAAGGTTTTTTCAAATACATCGATTTCGAATGGGTGCCTTAGGATTAATGTCACAAAAGATCTCAGAAACCGGAATGTCTAAATCATCCCTCATATTGAATAATAAAAAATAAGTAATAATATAAAAAATAATAATAATGCATGAACTTTTTTTTACGTAAATCAAATACTTTTCGAAGTGGGTTTTAATGTATTTTTGACAAAAATCGCTTCCTGATGGCCCCGCAAATTGAATTTCCTTTCAATTGCGTAGAGATTGATGTGAATCGGTTCAACCGTTGACGCCCCGTGTGGATTATAACCATTGAATGTCCCAAAATATGAAAAAAATTACGAATAAAAATTGAATTGAATTATAATAAAAAATGGAATGAAAGGAAAAGCCACTTTTAACACATTTTTAATTGCTAATTAAAGTGCAGTTCTTAAGAGCTTATCTGAAAGAGTCGTAATAACCAACTAAATTCTATCTAAAAAATTGTAGTTTGGTTTCTAGTCTATAAAAGCGCATTTTGTTTTTATTCTTCTTATTCTACCTACAATTACATTAAAAGCGGGAGAAATAATTCTTATGTTGTACATGATGGAAACTTCTTAATTAGAGTTTTCATGGGAACGTCTGACTATACTTTTTTAAAAAATTAGTGTCGACCGGCGGGTTGACTCTGGATTCACCCAATCACGTTGCTTTATTGATGCATACATACTTCCTCCGCGGTTAAAGTTAAGATTCTCCTAAAATTTTTTTTTTTGTAATCTTTATATTGGTCCTCTTTCTCTTTAACGATATTTCTATAAATACTGCTCCTATTGCGACAATTACAATCAAAATTGAACTGATTCCATATGATACATTTCTATGAAATTTTATTTCTTTGATTTCTTTTATATTCTGAAAATGTTTAAATACAAATTTTATCAAAAGAGACTGGTTTCAAATAAGACAAAGTTATTATTTGGATAAAAATATTTATCTCGAATTGTCTTCTTCTGATTATAAAAGGTCTCTTCATACAATTTAATTTCGCCATTATAAAACGAGATCAAATTGCTTTTGGTTATCGCAAAATTTTTGTCATCACAATTTTGAAATATTTTTGTCATCACAATTTTGAAATATTTTTTTGTCTTCAGCATTTTTAATTAATAAATTTGCATCGTCTGAAAATTCAATCTTTGTTTTATTATTATACTTAAATTTACACTGATTTTGCCGAATACTATCTTTACTGGGTTTCACTTCTTTAACATTAAATCTTCTTCATATGTTAAGACTCTGTCTTCAATTTCTACAGTATGTTCATTATTTTCTTCAATTTCTAAAAAGTCCTTCTCAGGTGAAGGTGTAACTAATTTTAAATCGGTTCAAACAGTGCTCTGCGGTATCACTTTATATTTCATAATTCATAGTTTTGTCAGTTTTTATTTATCAAAATCGATATTATGCAATTCTATTTCTTCTGCTCTTAGTACACCTGGATGAGCAATATTATGTTTTGCCGATGTAATATTATCCTTCACTTTATTCTTTAAATATCCTAATTTGAACATTTGATCTAAGTACAATGATTTTCTCACAATTTCAATATTCTCTTTTCCAAGATCATCGCAGTTGTAGCGTTAAACTGTGTATATTTATCGAATTTGTTTGTTGACTGCATTTATAACGTTATGGTAATTTTCATCAACTATCTTTAGATACCCTAATATCTCCTATCTGTCATTATCGTTCATTGTTCCGAATAACCATTTTTGCCCCGTACCTCCCACATTTATTAAACCTCTTTTTTTTTTATGTCACTGGGCATTTGGATTTTATTTTTGCTCTAATTTTATTTATTTCAGTTCGAATTAAATTTTTATTGCCTCTTGTTTTACGTTTTCCTCAATTTTCCTTAGGATCAATAATGTGCAATAATGTATTTGTTCGATTAACTAATTCTACTTCCCGAAGATTAATCTGTATATATCCTGCTCCTTCGTATATTGGATTAACTTGTAATAACCATTGCGTTATTTGTGTCGTCGGGAGGTATATCATTATGAAGCTGAATATCTGTGGATTTCAATGGTCCTGTAATAGTTGTAACATGAACAGATTTTATTCTATAATAGGTTTCAGCTTTTTGTCTAAGTCTTTCATAATTTCTAATAGGTCCTACTAATCTATTTTCCATATATTTTGTCATATTATTATTTATTTTTATAATTATATGATTTTTGTTTTATTAATTCTTTCTTGGAATTGTTCGACTTCTACATGCTCTCTAGCTTCCTTAGGGTTACACCTAATTATTGATAAATACCGGTTGTTAGAGTTTCCTATAGCCATCTGATTTCCATTTCTACTGATTATCCCCAAAGCTTGATACGCTGCGCTGTAGGTGGAGCAGGGAAGACGACTGGCGTGGGATGGAAAGATAGGCTGGCTACTATATGAAAAAACAATGAAGAGAAACGACACGGAGGGAGTGAAGTTATCAAGAAAAGAGTGGAGCATTGTCTGGATTATATTTGTAAATGTTCCATTTTCCATTTCCCCTTAAATAGTGGAAGGGGGAAGGATATGGCAGACATCCCAAGGATTAATATGGCCCTAATATAATGTAATAAATGGTTCAAGAAAGGCGAGAGGTGACATCAGTTAGCACAAATGTGTATTCAGCAATTCAAAAACACCGGTTTTTTGCGCCAAATCAACCATGAAATGGGGTTGAGAGAAAAGTAACTAATTTTCTGTTATCTGCTCGTCGAGACCTTTCCATAAAGTACCCGCATGCCGGGGTACGAGTAAAAATCGCGGTTTTTTCATGAATGCAAAATTTTGAAAATTTTTGAGGGAGTTGCCGCAGTTAAATTGGCATGGAATCTGAAGAAAAGCGCCAAATGCCTTCAGACAAAATGGTAAATTAGAGAAGATAAGTATATTTCTGATTCTGTATAACTAGCCTATACCTAGCATGCATTAGAAAAAATTCTTAAATTTGATTCAACTTTAATTCGTACAAGAAAGTTTATAAATGAAATTTTTAGGTGGAAATTCTGGACGTCGAAAATTACTTATGCAAACGCAAGCGGCAGGGTAGGGAAAATAGTGTAAAAAAATCAGAACAATTTCGCAAAAAAATAATCAAGAGGAATTTTTGCACTCCGAGAATATTTAGTCGAGTTGTGGGGTGTGGATAAAATTGTACTTGTACGGGGATTTAATTTATAAAATGTCTTTCAACGAAGCTCTCCGCATAAGGCAAATAAGTACACTACCCGATAGTACTCGCCAAGACCTTTCATTTGATATGCAACATGCTGTATAAGAAATACCGCCTAGCCCCCCGCCCGGTGCACCGCCACACACCCTAAAGTACCACGAGACAAAACTCATAGTAGAGAGTCTTCTTTATAGACTTGTCTATGTCCGCAACTAGCCGCATCCCAAAATTTCAATTTTTACTATTTTTAAAAAATTCGAAAATGTCAAAAAAGTGATACAAAAATTGTTTTTTTTAGGCAGCGGCCATTTTGTGAAAAATTTTTTTTTCAACTTTTCCCTAGTTCGGGACATTGCGACATTACTCTAGACTAATAATCTTTTTTATTCTTTTTTTCGGATTGCTAGGCGGGTTGGAATCGTGGGCATGATCACGCGCCAATTTTTTGAGGCCCCGCACTTCATCAGCTGCTAATTTTTTGAATTTTTAACTTTTTTATTTTTTTAATTTTTCTCTGTATTCTTGCAATGTTAATAAATAACTCATAAAAAAAATGGATAGAATAATATTGATTGCCTTTTTTTTACGGCACTTCAAAAATCACCTAAAATTCGGGCCTCTAGACTAGAATACTCCCTTAAGATCTTAACCAATATAGCTGCCTAAAATTGAAACTTTTGCATATGTAATTAGATATGTGCATGTTATGGCATGGTAATTTACACATAATTTCCAGCCTTCTATGTTGTTTGTTTTGATTGTTTGCATGTACAAAAAAAAATGCTTTTCATGTTTAATAGCTTATTTTTTTATTGTTAAATTCAGTGTTTTATACATATTCATTTTCTATTTATATTTCATCTGCTTTTCATTTATTTCATGTGTTTTAATTCATCTCCTTTTCTCGTTTCATGTCATCGGGGGACTTTCGCACCTGTGGCACACTCCAGGAGTCCAGGTGCAGGTAAGAAGTTTTGCATTATTTTCATTTTGAATTATATGAATTGATTCCTTTTTCTTTTAGGTTCGTAGAACAATATTTCTTGTACTGTTTTAATCTTAGCTGGATTAGGTTTAATTCTCTCCAGTGTTAAAACATACCTTAAGAATTCTGTATCTTTTTTTAGAAAGCTGCATTTGTCTACCTGGATTTTTAAATTATGCTCTTAGAGCCTGGAAAATATTTTGTTTAATGATTTCTAATGTTCTTCCAAAGTTGTAGAGTGTATTCTGGCAATATTTCGCTTATTCATCGCTGAAACGTAGTCAGGGCATTTTCGAGCCATACGGCATACGAATATATTCATACAATCCAGCTGGGATTACAAACGCAGTTTTTTCAATATCTCTAGTGATACCGTTTTGCAAAGTCCAAAATACTGAAATATGGTGCTTTCCCTAGCTTGTCTAAAATGCTGTCGATATTGAGAAGAGGGTATTTGTCATTAATTGTAACTTGGTTTAACCTCCTATAATCGACAATCCTAAACTATTTAATACCTGAGTTATCCTTCTTTTTGCTATTACTATAATTATAATATATAATTATACCTTGCTTCTCCATTTCTTCCATTCATCGTCGTATTTAAGCTCATGTTTAGAGTAACGATTGTGACGTCGTTTGCTCGGTCGGTTGGGATTGCTCGGGCGCCAATAGTTCGGTCGGTAGCAAAACGTCGAAATTTGTCTCTGGGTAGCTTCAATGGAGTGAGGGGTTCAAATGACAACAGTAGGTTTGAGTTCAAATTAATTCTTTATTCTCTAGCGTCCCTATTACAATTATAAAATGATCTATATTAGAAAAATTCTTGTCTGTTTGCTAAATCTAATTTGAGTGTGTGACAGGAGAGATTTTCGTTGTACACGTACTAACTAATGGTTTCCGTTGGTCACGTACTACTACTAGTCCTCCGTTGTTCACGTACTGGCGACAGGATAGCCTTTCCGTTGTACACGTACTGATTATTGGATTCCGTTTGTTCATGTACTGGCTCACAGGCAGGGTTTGGATGTGGAGCAGGATTTTCTAAGGTCTCCCGGACAAGCCAGTTCAACTTGCTAGAAACGTTGTGCAGGATATTCACGTGTCTAGTGAATCTATATTGCCCTACTTATAACTTCAATTCAAAAAGCTATTGTGAATTATACGAAGGAAAATTTCGTATAGATAACTTCACACATAGTTCTATTAATGTCTAGCCATGTACAGGTTCGTTACACGATAGATCCTGGAATTAATTATTTCATTTGTTGAGATTTTTATTTCATGTACCACAGTATTAGTGCTTGTTAAAATGTCACCTTCTTTAAATTACCTTCGTCCCAATTAACTGTAGGATTAATGTTTAATAAATTTTTTGTTCTTCCTTGGATTTTTTAATTATAAACGATCTGGAACAGCCTTTCCGCTTCGTCACCATATTCTGCTAAAACTGTAGTAACAAAATCGATGAAGGAAGATAAAGTTCCTATCTCTCCATTGAATATTGGCAGGTATCGAATTTCCCTTTCTTGTCCTTTGCCTTTGATTTCTGGGCTGATTATTCTGCACCATGAGTTTAGTCAACGTCACTATACACTGCTAGATCTGATTTTGATTTCCCATCTCTATATTTCTTCCTTGCTCGCATTTTCTTTGACGATTTCTTTGCCTCTAAATTGTGCTGAATTAATTTTCTCGCAGTGTGTTTCTCCACAAGTCACTAAATTTTATCTTGGCTTATTTTGCCTCTCACTTTATTTCAAAATAGAGAAGAAATAAAACTACATAATTTGTTGCTGTTGTTTTGTTTCACTCTAGGTTGTTTTACCGTTAAACTGAGTGATACATATCTTATTGTTGGTCTTTTAAGACCACGCTAAAATTTCACTTTAATATAATTAATATAATTTAATTTGGAAACAGCTAGAATTGTTTTCAATTAATAAACTTTCGAACTATCGATTCGATAACACTGTATCCCTTTTCTTTTGATAGAGGTCGTACCGACTGCACCAATAATGAATTTATGGAGTTCGAGAATCAAAAAATAAAAAAAGTAGTGTACAAAATGAAAAATCAAAGAAAGAAAACAGAATTTTATTTTATATTATTAAACCAACTTTTATTACCGAGTAAAAGATAGATGGTCACGGTGAAGGCAAGAGCTCAACTCTGACTAATTACTACAATAATTTAGAATCTTGTCTTTTCTGAACCGGAAAAAAGCCTAAGTTGCCACAAATATTCTTATCGCAACTTTCCCATGAGCTGCTTTTAAAAAAATCAATCTTTCTGCATTTTCCCAGGCGGTTCAGGTAACTTCGCGTTGGTGGCGCATCTGTAGTATACATAATCCGTGACTTATGATAATGGACTAAGGAAAGAATGGCACAAGTTTTCGCTCTATGGCAGAGTTGGAGATACCAACACAAAATATCGCTAACTGAACATTTTCTTATGCCATTTGATGTTTTTATATTGGCTCCAGTTGCAACCACCGCAGGAAGAATAAGGTAAATATAGTGTTTACCATGCTCCGTCTATCTTGCCCATACGCAGGATTCAAATAAAAATAACTTTTGAAAATAAAAGTTGGAATGAGTTTAATTCCTTATAAGCGATTAAAATATCACTTAGACACGAGAAAATATATTTTTTTTACTTATTTCGATTTTCGGGTGTACAATTTCATGTGATTGGTTGAGTCTTACATGTTTTTTTTATGTAGTAAACGTTTTAAATGGTGCTCCAACCCTGCTGCCCTTCATATACAATGCTTGTCACGGAGTGAGCTAGCAGCTTCAGCTGATAGTCTAGACTTCACATCCAAAGCATACTCACTAAAAAATGCAACCATAACAAAATATCTTTTGGATTGTGTATTGGATTTCCGTTGCATTTAGTCGCTTGTGGATTTTATCACTTCTGGATGTTTACTACGTTCCTTTTCTCGTTTCTGTATGAATCGGCAGAACGATGTCATAATTTAGTTCTGTGTTCATTGAAATAGAACAAAACAGAGCCAGCTCATTAGTTTATGAAAAGCAAAGCCACTTTCCAACAAACACAACTTAGACTAAACTATTACCACCACGTGCAAATTGAAAACAACACATTCACGGATACAAACTAAAATCATTCTGCTTGAATCCGGGAAAAACTCAGGTGCATTCAAAACAATTCGGAGTCGGAAAAAATGATGACAGATTGAAACTAAATCGTTCGGCCCGAATAAAAGAACGACATGGACTTGAAGAAATTAATTCTTAAAGAGAAAAGTAAAGCAGCTATATTTTCTTCCGGATGTTGTCATTTCAGCATTTCCCCTTTCCTGGATTTTGTCTTTCTGGGTTTCGTACCCAACCCCTTTGTCGTAGCCCACCCGATATGAGGCAAGCGAAGGAGTTCTTCATACTCTCTCCTCTCCAGACGCGAAAGTCATATTAGTCTTAGCGCACAGTCGATTATTCTACTTTCCTGCACATGGCTCCTTCCGAAATTTCCTGAAAAATTTAGGTAAATCTAACAGCGAAATGTGTCGAATATGCGAAGTAGATGACTACATCTCCAAGCATCCGTATGATACGCAGCTTTAAGGTTGCAAATCACTGGAGAAATATTTATCAATCCTAATGTGTTCTGCAAGCTAACCCCTAAAGCAATAACCCAGATCGTAAGATGCTAGATTTAGCCAAACTCCATTCGTATTTTCGATATGATTCAAATAGGCTAGTCACTCCTGATTTCAAAATAATCTTAACCCACGTCACATGAAGTGTTCTGTCCGTGGTTAGAGCGAACACGCAACAAATGTCTGAATATGGTGAGAACTATACCACTGGTTTAAAGTTAGTGATTGTGTTTATTCACCTAGTCTACACTTTGAGATTACGCTAATTTGAATTTTTAGTAAATATTATTGTTTAAATGTAAGTTTTAAAATAAACTAAAATTATAGACAAAATATTATTACAATTGAATTGTATTCACCTGATTAATTATGGCAGCTGATTTACTTCAAATCTTATTTGACTGGGGTTTGGGATTTATTGATTGATTTAAGAGGTTCGGGACCTTTTTCAGGTCCCCCGAACGAAGGCCAAGTCAAGGCCCATTGTTCACCCTCTAGACCCATGAGCGATCGCTCGCAACTTCATTATTGGATCCCAGCCCTCCTTGCTGGCATCATGTAACTATTCCAGGAGGTGTGAAGCAAGAATTCTGCAACGTATTCCTGAGAGTGCCGGCCAGTAACATAGAAAGTGGGTCACTGTTTCGGACTCCTCTCCATAACCCCTGCATATAGGATCATCAACAAGTCTCATCATGTGAAGGTGGCCCCTGAGAGAGGAATGCCCAGTGTGAATGGACACCAGAGTTCTCAAGGTTGGATTGTTGAGTTTTACGAGCTTATTGGTTTGTTTTGAGTTTGGCGTACCCCACAGTACTTTTGTTGTCCTACCCGTGGGATCTTCTAACCAAAAGCGACTCTGTTGGCGGTCAGCTTAACTTGAAATGATTGAGACAAGGTGTTTTGGTGCAAACCGGACTGTAGAGGCAGGTTCCTCTGAGGCTGCACCAAGACGAGCAAGTTCGTGTGCCCTTTCGTTCCCAATGATGTTGCTGTGCCCCGGAACACACTACAATATCACCATGTTATTCCGAGAAAGGGTGGTTTTGCACTCCGTTAATAATTTGGAGGTTATAAAGGGTTTAGACAAAGCTGTGACAGCTGCTTTGCTGTCCGAGCAGATGGCTATCTCCTTATTCTCAGTGTCTGAGTTAAGGAGGTGTCTTCCAGCTTCAAGAATGGCCTTGAATTCTGCCTGGAAAACCGTGGAGTGGTTTTCAAGGTGCATGGAGAACTCAATTTCACGCTGCTCACAGAAAACTCCCGCTCCGGTGGCTTCATCGGACTTAGAACCATCAGTATATATTATAATTGGGTTTGTCGATGGTTGAAACACGGAATGTGATTCCCATTCTGCCCTGGATGGAATTCTATATTCAAAATTGCTTTCCAGCATGGTCTCGCGGAGGTGGTCGCTATCTCTGTCAATGCCAGGTGCGATAGACTGCACGAACTCTTAAATGGATTCATGTGGAACTCTTGTTCCCCCATGAAGCCAGCCAAGGTTAAGATGCAGCGTTAGCGCTGTAGTCGACGCCCTCTGCTCGATATGTATTTGCACCGGGTGTATATTGAGGGTTTGGTATTAGGATACCCTTTATTCCAGTCGATACCCAGAATGAAGTTTTTTTTATTAGTAATTGCCTTATTACCGTCGCAATAAGATTCTTTATACAGTCCATACCTACAATAAGGTGTTTAGTGTTAGTAATATTCTTATTGCGGTCCATACCCACAATAAGAAATTTGAATGTAATCGGTATCCAAAATAAATTCCTTATCCCGTCGATATCCAGAATAAAGATATTTATTTCAGCTGTCAATTAAACAAAGTGTTTAATTTGGTAATCAAATGTAGAACACTAGGAATTAAGTCTCCAAGTTAATCACTGCACTTCTAAATCACAAGAGAGGTCGAATCAAGTCAAGTCAAGTGTGTTTTGCGCATTTTCTTCTCTGAGTTGTCGTCGTTTCCCGAGAAGCTCCCTTTTTGTCTCCTTTTTATCCTTGGGGCTCATCTTTAGCCCTCAGTCTGATTAGATGTTGTCTCTTGTCCTCTTGTTGAAAGTTGTCCTTAGTATTCTTTGAAACTTTCCGTTTCGTTGTAATTTTTTTCCTTTCCGGCCAATGCGCTAAATCAGCCATACTGTATGTAATTCTCTCTTTGTTGCTAGGGGGAGGACCCGAGAAGGAGAAAAGGAGGGATAGGATGTAGAGACCGAATCAAGCCAGATTGCAATTCATATAGCCAGCTTTTGCGTACGGCACTAAAGAACGGTAGTCAAAGGCGCATTGCAATAAAATTCGGCATAGTAACAATAGCCTAGCATTGCAATTGCACCTCATCATTTGTTTCTGAAGTTTTAGTCGTTGTTGTTATAATAAGTTGTTTTTAGCTGATTAACTTAAAAAGATTATGAAAAAATTCATTAGTTTCTCTAAATATGGTATAAGTAACGCTTTGGTGAATCTAATTTCTACCTACGCGGGATAATTTTTACCTTGGTAAAAGCAGTTCATTGAGCCGACGTACACGTAGATAGCATGCAGCACGTACAAATTGTTGCAGTTGTGCTTGACGTGCTATCACAATAATTTTGTTCCGCATTGGTTCGTTCTACAATTAGGGAAATTAATTGTATATGTATTCGTATGCTGCTTGTGATGCAAGTTCGAAACTTGAAATTTTTGGATTTTTCATCCTACTGGCCCTTCATCTGTAAACTGTTATGCATGTTAGCAGCGTGTACGCCTTAAACAATGCTTCGGTGGAAATGTTTCGTTCGAGTACATACCATCTATCCATTTCATATTCTACTGCGTTTGATTTTCTGAAGCTGTAACCACTGTACGAATTATTTGTGTTGACGTCTATAGTTGTCATTAGGAGATGTTTATATCTGATCTGCTTCGAGGGATTGGATTAAGCAATTAGGTAAGATCAATTTATAATTTTTTAAAAAGATTTGGTTCTTGGTGTTTTGTTTTGTTTCTGTTTTCAGGTTCTTCATCATGCTGAGGTGAGAAGGAGCGTCAACTTAATCCGAGTTTGTTGCTTGTAACTCCAGAATTTCTGCTCGTTGGATGAGTTTGAATCGCATCAAATAATATAAACTCGAACGCCATTTATTTATATGTCCCTGCTTAAAGCGATGTACACTACTGGACATTACATTTTCATATTACTTAGCGCTAAATCGTTATGGCTGTTGAGCATCTAAGTGGTTGATCACCTGTACATTAGGGCGTTCTTCATATAATAACTTGCCAAGCTTAGTTGATTAAGATGTTAGGTAGGTACGTAGTTTAATTATAGCTTTTGTTTATTTAAATTTAGTTCTTTTGTCCAATTTAAGGTATTAATTCCGATTCGGAACAGGAGGAATGGGTGTGTACATTATTAAAATAACGGACACTACCAGATTACAGCATAGCTAGATGTGAGTATTCCAAATAATTGCAATCATCTGTATGTACTCAAGAGTTAGTAGATATCTGCCGCAGGTAAAATGGCGAAAAACGAATAGTGCTTAGTTATGAACGCAGTAGATAGCGGAAGAGGATATGAAGGGTTTTGGGTAAATGCAAAGGATTGAATATGCCAGTAAGTTCCTTGGATATCCTTATTACACAACTGCGCCCCCATCCTTATTAAATTTTCGTGTGAAAATTTTCCTTTTTTAAAAGTGGAGTAGAGCCACTTAAATGTCTATAGCTCCTTCCAGTGATATTTATGGATCAAACTTGAGCACTTGTTCCAAAGGGGACGTTCATCTTTTTTACTAGTTATCATTGAGCGTTCCACAAAATGTTTACATCAAGGAAATGTATTTTAGCCAAAGTACTGTACGTAGACGGCTAACCCGTGCCATGCGTACTTAGCCAAATGAGGTCTCAGAGGTTATGGATACAGAAGATATGGATAAAATTTTCGGCTCATTAATGGACTGGGGCCTCAACTACCATTTTCCACGGAAGTTCCACGCTATAGACCTACGTGTTCGCAAAATCATCATATGTGAGAATATCTGTGGTAGAAATATATACTTAACATCAGATCGCTAAGCAACACTCAGAGCGTTACATTCGTATATGATCTGCTCTTTAACCTGTCTTACTGTCTAGAATTACCCGAAATAATTAGGATCACGCCGAATTGCAGCCATGACGACATTACATAAGATCAACAGACGTTATTACATACATACATATGTACTTCCTCCAAGGTTTTGTGTGAAGGTTATGTGTAGAGCCTAGAGCCTACCTTTTATTCACATAATCCTGTCGGCAGGCGAAAATAGCTTTTAGATTGCTACTTCATCTATAATTAAAGTATAGTTCTAAAAACCCCTTTCTTTCCTTCATACTGTCGCCAAGTATCATCCCTCTGCTATTAGCGTTACTATGCACAACCTACCTATTAAACCCTACGATTACATCTAGCGTATATAAATTCACTTTAAAATAAAAATATAATGTACGATAAATGTGGTCTAATTTAGAGGAGCATTTTAATGGTTTTAATAAAAGGTTATGCAAAAGCTTTTAGCGTGGATCTATTCATTCTATTTAAAGGGCTGCGGGAAGAGTGTGTGTGGGAGGTTTTTAATACGGAAGTTTTTCTACTAAAATTATCCCTCGAAATTTAGTTAGTTTCTAAACATGACGAAGTGTAGTGAGTACATCCTGCTCGGTTTATTTTTTCTCATATACTATTTAACAAGAATTTTCGGCTTCATAACATTTCGCATAAATCTTACTCAAGGAGCAATTCGGGATTCTAAAACCGCAAAATTTCTATACAAGATTCATTCAATTGTCACAATCCTGGTATTAAGCGGATCCGTTATATATCTTTTGTATTATGCCGCACGGTACAAAAATGACACTTTTATTATAAACGTAGTGCAATATCCATTATATATTTTTATAACAATTACTGCGATTCTATTACAAATAACTCTGCTAAATAAAGCCGGCCATATATTTGCTGTTTTCGAAAAATTGTTGGCAAATCACAGAGATATTTTGAAATTAACACGAACTCCGACAATCTATGGCAAAAAGGCTCCAATTTTTCTAATAGTACAATTGCTGACAATAGTGGTATACCTATATTATTGCATTGCGCGTAGTCTGCAATCACCTACAGAGCATATATTTTTGGCATTTCTATTCACTTACTCTATGTTCCAGACGCGCTTCATTGTTCTAATATTTTTTGTTACTTTTATGATCATTTCAAGGGCTCAGTTCCAGCAATTAAGTGCGTACATGCGAAAAATCTACATGGAATTAGGTAAGCTGCGAAAGATTTCAATGCAGAGATGCTGCGATTGTAGCGATGAATTGGACAAAATGGCTGCAATCCATTGGAAGATTTCCCGAACGGCATACGACTTCAAAAATATTTTCCAATTGCAAATACTCACTTATATGATTTCAACACTACAAACACTCGTTTTAAACGTTTTTAATATCTACAAAGACTTTGATGCTCAAAATTCAGATTCCAAATCACATTTGATATTTACTATCCTTAGTATCGTCAGTTTGACAATCCTTGTTGCGATTGTTGGATCTGTCGAAAAAGCCTCTCACATTAATATCGATTATCTGAGTAGTTTCGATATTCAGCATGACAACAGGCTTCAGAGAAGTGTGAGTATTTTTTACCGTCGGAACAGAATGTAATGCAGCCACCGGGTTTCCAACTTCCAAGATCTTAACTTTAACGCAATCATCTTAATGAAGTGTGACATTTGTTATCATTGGTATTAGTGTGGTTATTATGATTGGATTGGAAGACACAAAAGATATAAAAAATATTTGTTTTTTTTTTCGTAATTTAATTTATTAAAAATTTCAAAATGTCATCTTGAAGCAAGTTTGCAAGTTTCTTGTTTCTGTTATTATTTTGTTGGTATCATTGCGTTGCGTTCTGTTCCAAACATTCAGGACTAGTTTTTTATTTATGTTAGATCAGTGAATGAAATTTGTCACATATTTCCAGGTTGAAATGTTTAAACTGCAGTTGGCCTTGCGACCGTACGAATTGAACGTATTCAACTGTTTGGAATTAAAGAAAGGATTAATTGTGTTTTTCATAAACGTGTGGATAAATCATTCAGCAATCATGATTCAATTTGATAAAGCCGATAAAAATACCTAGAAAGAGCAGAGCAGTTTTCAAGCTTGGAGTGTTCATTGATGCTTTTAAATATATATACCTAAATATGTAAACCTAAGTCCATTTTTCTGCTATATTGAATTTGAAATAAAATGTTTTTTGATTATCGAGTGAAATTTAAATTTAACTTTTTTCTCTTCATTTTGAGTTTAAAGTTAAAACCGTTCACAAAGGTTTCCAGGATTTGTGAGTGGGAATTCGAGTGAATTTTCTTTTCATTTTTTTCTTTAATCACCTGCGTGCACTGTTTTTTACGTCTTCACATTCATCTTGGTAGCATAGGGCTTTCACATAGCCGAAGCTCTCTTTATTATGTAGTAAACGTTTTAAAGGGTGTTCAAACCCTGATTTACAGTAGCACAAAATGTATGCCACATAAAATGGCAAATAGCTCAGTCCATTGTTATAAGTCAGTGCCCACCCCCCACACTCTCCGCCAATAGCCGAGGCGTTCTAGCGTGCCGTCCAGCATATACAACGTTTGTCACGGAGTGAACTAGCAGCTTCGGCTGATGGTCTGGACTACACGTCGAAATCACACGCACTAAAATATCCAACCATAACAAATTCTATTTTGGATTTTTTACTGGATTTCCTCCAAGTTTTGTCGCTGGATGTTTACTACGTTCCTTTTCTCGTTCTAAATGAATCTGTATGAATCGACAGAACGATGTCATAATTTACATCTATGCTCAGAGAAAAGGAACAAAACAGAACTACAGTTCATCAGTTTATAAAAAGCAAAGCCACTTTCCAACAAAGACAACTTAAACTCAACTATTACCACTTCGGCCAGATTGTAAACAACACATTCACAAATACAGATTGAAATCGTTCTGTTTGAATCCGGGAAAGCTCATTCGGAGTCTGAAAAAAACCATGACAGATTGAAAAAAACTCATTCTTAATGAGGAAAGGAACGCAGCAATATTCTTTTCCGAATTTTGTCATTTCTGGATTTCCCCTTTTCTGGATATTGTCTTTGTGGATTTCGCACGCAACCCAAAGATCCCGAGTTACAAGAACTTTCCCTAAGTTCACAGTTTAAATTCAAGAAATTCCCAATTTTTGGAACGAACAAAGAATTATCCAGCGAAATGTCCAATAAGAGAATCAGACCGTTTATTCCAAAAGACTTTAGAGTCCATGTATTCAACGTAATACAGAATTTATCTCATCCAGGTATCCGAAACAGAATGTGAATTCCTGCAAGACCATGTGGATAAACCGCTGAAATGATTGTGCCGCATTGCATAAGCCAAAAGTCATTCGAGTGAACTCGAATAGACCGAAGGGAGTACAAATTCCCGTTTTTGGTATGTCTTGAGGTTCTACCGGAATTTGATGATATACCTGGGCTAGGTCTAAGGTAGAAAAATACTCGCAATTTTGTAAATGGTGGACGAAGTCATGAAACAGGGGGATCGGGTATCGATCTGGGATAGTACAAGCATTTAGGAGTCTATAGGCCCCGCATGGTCTCCATTCACCGTTTTTCTTTTTTACAAGGTGTAATGGAGAAGACCAAGAACTATTTGATGGGCGACAGATACCTTGCTTCAGAAGAAATTCAAACTCCTTTTTTGCTATTGCTAATTTTTCGGATGAGAGAGGACGAACTTTGGAAGCGATAGGACGGCCTATAGTATCAATTCTATACGTAACTGTATGGGTTACTGGTTTGATGAAATTTGAGCCCACTGTAATGGACTGGTATTTACTCAGCAGTTTTCGAATTTCAAGAGCAATGTCCGAGTTTATGAGGACAGAAAGACTGATAGACTGGAATACGACACATTGTGCAGAAGACTTTAATGAAGTGAGTGGATCAATTAGTGACTTCCTCTTCACGTCCACCGAAAGTCCATAGTGACTAAGAAAATCTGCGCCTAATATGGGCTTAGGTATGTCTGCAATGACGAACTGCCATGAAAAGGATCTTCGAAGACCCAAGTCCAGTGATAGGAGTTTTCTTCCGAAAGTGCTGATTGAGGATGAATTTGCCGCTACTAGATGCAAATTGGTATATGGTTGTTGACTAACGAAAGTTTTGGGAATGACAGAGACCTCTGCCCCTGTGTCGATCAAAAAATGCTTTCAAGATGACCTATCAAAGATATAAAGACGACTATTAGCTATGCCTCTTCCACCTGTCGTCAAGGGCAGAGGGCATTTTAATTTGGGGCTACGCCACCAGTCGTGTTAATATTTGACAATGAATTTTGACTCCCAATTTTAAAACTGCAGGGTGGAATACATTTTCTGGCCCTATCACCAAACATTTTATGATACCAGCACTGTCCTGGTTTACCGGTTGGTATCGTAGGACGAGAACTTGGTATATGTCTAGACTCGTTTCTAGACTGCCTATGTTTTGATGAATCTCGTTGAAAAGCCAATGACCTTTCGACTAATTTTGTAAGGCTCTGCACCTTGTGCGCCAAGTCTTCTAATGTGAGCTGACCTTCCGCGGAAAGGGTCACAGAAAATACCTCGTGTTTTGGGTTGACTTCACTGATTTTATCCGCACATGTTGCCAAATCGTCAAGCGGACCAGGGTTACAAGCTAATATCGCTTGCATATGTGGCGGTAAACGCTGAAGCCAAAGGGATCTGTGTATCTCTATGTTTAGTTTGCCTTTACTGAGGGCTCTCATTTCCGTAAGCAGCTGTGATGATTGCGAATCGCCAAATGAAAGTTCGGTTAACAACTGTTTGAGTTTCTGATCCTTACTACCTGAAAGTGTGGAAATCAAAGCCGCTTTCAACTTGTCAAACTTGTTCGAAGTCGGGGGATTATATAAACAATGTCACTGACCAGGCGTATAGCATTTTCGTCGAGAGCACCGATCACATGGTAAAATTAAGTGTTATCCTGTGAGATTCCTGCCAATTCAAACTATGTCACGAGCTGGAGGAACCGCATGTCTGGACTATTTTTGAAGAATGGTGGTGCTTTGATGGAAACAGCACGTAATACTACTGGGTGCGCTATACCAGAAAGCAAGTCCACACTGACATCCGTTAAATCGCCGTTTGTTACCTTATTGTCTAACATTTCTATTCACAGGTCGGACAAGGTAAACGAAAAGAACTTCAAAATGAAAAAGAGGATGACAAAAATTCGAGAAAAGATAAAATTTGTACTTCCTTGAAATGCCTCGCTGATGACAGTCGGTTCACAAATTCCAATATATATATATATATCTGTGTAGATATTTAATATAATGCAATGTTTTAAACAGTGTACACATATAT
The DNA here is from genome assembly GCA_963930735.1 of Dioctria linearis. Classification (NCBI taxonomy): domain Eukaryota; kingdom Metazoa; phylum Arthropoda; class Insecta; order Diptera; family Asilidae; genus Dioctria; species Dioctria linearis. The sequence goes on along the minus strand of OZ005744.1, from coordinate 191,770,455 downwards.
ATGTAATAGTAATAATAATAATAATAAAAAAAAAACTAAACTATCTAACCTTGAATACCCTTCCTGTAAAGGTTGCTGTTTTTGTTCCTAGTTCGGAGTCACCAATTTGGTGGTATGCCACCAATTTTTTGACGAGAAATTCGTACAAAGTTGCTGTATTTAACGGGATGAACAATAGGTTGTTGAGTCAACCGTTGATCTGACGTAATTGTGCAACATGATGAGGCCTTGCGTAGTTGTTCAATCTTAAGATAAGACCATATAAGCTGAATTGTTCAGTCCTAAGATAAGACCATATAAACTGGATAAGATTACTACTACTGACATCTGTTGTGTTCCTATAGAAATGCTTGACTTTGCTACATGAAGTTGATATGTGTAGATAATGTGATCTTGAAGTCACAGGCTTCTTATGATCAACTTGAGAGGCTTCTTATTAGAGTTCTGAAACTGATGAGTAATGGCTAGACGAATACTCTTGTAGTATTTGTCTTATAAAGAACAGGGCTCTGTACCCCTAGATGGAATAAATGCTAGAAAGATACACAAGAAATGATTGCATATTTATGTTAAACAGGGCTGTCCCAATGACAGTCCAGTTGTCCTTGTTATATGTCGAGCAGTGCACAGAAAGCGTTAGGTAATATGCTCAGCTTGGTACCAGATTATATTGAAGTGGAACCTGATTAATTGGGCAAGTAACTTCCTCTGATAATCTTGAGTGCGTGATAATGCTACCCTGTATGCGGGTGTATAGGATCTCAGGCGAGATCTCCCACCGATATAGGTCATGAGAAGTCCGAGGTGTTAACACAGGCGCCACCATTCTTCTGCTTCAGGTTAGAAGCGTGTGTCTAAATTGAATCCTCTGAAGAGAGATCTTGAGGAATCCTGAAAGAAATGACTTCAACTTAAAGGAACAGATTTCAGGAGTTCTGCCAGAGATTTTCTTAGATGTCTTCGTCGAAGTAAAACGAGTATTTCCTTTGGTGAAATTTAATTATATTTATTGCTAGGAAATTCCTTTTAATAAATTGTTGCTTGTTCGGTGGTTACAGGGTTGTACGGCGTCAGGCCAGGCGAACTAATGTGTCGCGTCGCCACACATTCATCATTTTTATAAGTTATTATTGAACATTCTCCACAAAGTTTTTACACCAGGATATGTATTTTAGCTAAAATACTGAGTATGGCTGGGAGTAACCAGTACCATGCGTACTTGCCCAACTGCCTCAACTATAATTTTATAGGAAGAGATCATCATATTATCATACATATATTTCTAAAATTGTACACAAGATTATGGTCTTATATTTAAGTACAATTTAATATGAATTCGGGAAAGAAAAAATAATAATAAAAACTTAACAGTAATCTAAGTACTAGAACTAACTTATTTAAAAAAAAGGAGAGGTTATATATTAAAGATTATAGTTTAAGGAAAGAAAAGAGACCAGAGCAAGAGTTTAATAGAAGTAAATGGTAAAAAGTACCAAGTAAATACATAGTAAAATATAGTTTACAACTTAAAAATTTGAAAACACAGAAAAAGAAAGATTAAACAACAAACAGGAATTTACCACAACTGGATAAGGCATTAAAACTACGGTCATCAAAGTGGGAAACTACTAATGAGCCTCTTAAATTCGTTGACAGAGGTTATGCAACGTATTTTAGTAGGCAATGAGTTCCATAGGCGAGCAACCTGGACAAAGTAAGATCCTTCAAAGGTTGATGAATAAAAACGTGGAATTTGTATGATACATCCTCTCTGAGACTGCAGGAATTGAATACCGCTAGAAAGATACTCAGGCGCACCCCCATGAATAAGGTTATACAGAAACACGAGAGCCCTTCGCTTGAGATGTGTGTCCAAGGAACAGCCAACAATAGATGATCTGTATGGCGTGATATGGGTCGACCTACGTAGACCGAAGACAAAGCGTACACAATCATTGAAGGCAACTTCAAGCTTTCGTTTGTAAACTGAGACTAGCTTAGGAAAGATGAGGCTTCCATGGGTAAAATGGGGCATAAGCAGCACTCTAACCAGTCTCAGTCTGAGGTTCACAGGCACTACATTGGCAGATAGCCACAGTCTTCTTAAACCACCATATATTTTACCAACTGTGGTCTTAATGTGATCACAGCATTTCAACCGGGTGTTGAATTTCACTCCCAGATTTGACACACTATCAACAAAAGGTAGAATCACATTATTGAGGATAATAGGAGGAAGATTTTCACTATCCTAAAAAGCGATGCAATGTGATTTACTAGCATTGAGGAGCAACTGATTGTCTCTAGACCATCTGCAAATTTCAGATAGGTCATCGTTTATTCTGCTAATACAGTCCTCTATAAGGCCAGGAGGCCTGCTTAGGTACAGCTGTATGTCGTCCGCATAGAAATCTAGATTAACGTCATGGACTATAACATTAAGGTCATTTATAAAGAGGCTAAACAGGAGAGGTCCTAAAATTGATCCTTGCGGAACTCCACAGGACATTGGCATGAGCGCGTATGCAGTCTCATCAACAATCACCTGTTGGAGAGGAAATGCGATATAAACCTGACGGCAGACGGCGAAAAATAAAAATTCGAAAAAAGTTTACGGAGCAGCTTAGCATGCACAACACTGTCAAATGCCTTAGAGAAATCCAGAAGCACCAACACACCAATATCACCCTTATCTAGAGCCAATCGCAAATCAGATGAAACCTTGAGCAGAGCAGTTTCGCAATTGTGTTTTTCACGAAAACCAGACTAAGTTTTCATCAAGAGCTTATTACAGTCTATATGTTTCAAAATCTGAGTTTTCATAATTTTTTCTAAGACTTTTCCAAGGAAGCTAAGAATGCTAATTGGTCGATAGTCTGCCAAATCAATCGGAGAAGCTTTCTTGGGTATTGGAAGTACCTTAAACACTTTCCAAATGTTAGGAAAATGAGAAGACATTAGACAGGTATTCATAATGTGTAGAATATATGGGGAAATGCAAGGGAATATCAGCTTAATAAATCGGGGATTTATATCATCAAAACCAGCCGCCAGGGACTTGATAGAGTTCACAGATTGATACAGTTCCACATAATCAATACAGCGGAACCAGAAACAATTTGCACTTAGATCTTGTAGCGAAAGTAATGATGTAATCGGTTGCTGATAGACAGAGAGATTCGAGCAAGACCCTTCAGTAAAGTTTCGATTTAACTTCTCTGTGTCAAAGGGACATTTTGAGACTTCATCCTTATAAACAGATGCCCGTTTTAAGTTGTCCCATAACATTTTGGAGGGTAAGCTAGTATCAAATTTAGAGGAGTAAAACTCGCGCTTAGCCTTCTTAATTGCAGAATTAACCCTGTTTTGTGCTTGCTTGTATAGATTATGAGCATGTGCGGTTTTAAGTCGTTTCCACTGCCGAAATAAAAACTCCTTTTCCTCTATTAGAGAACGAATTGCTGGGGAAAACCAAGGATAATTACATAAACGAATGCTTTTAATTTTAACAGGTACATATTTATTGAATAAGTAGTCACTTAGTAGTCACGCCATAGAACTCGGTGTTCGCGAAATCATATCTATGAGCATACGTGGGCACTCAGGGCATTACATTCATATATAATTTAGTCTTTAATCTATTTGACTGTCTTGAAGCAACTACCCGAAATAAGTAAAATCACACTGATTTGCAGCCATGGAGACATTGAGGTCAATAGATTTAATTATCTACATACTTCCTCCAACTTAATATAGGAGGGTTATGTGCAGAGCGTACACAAGGCGTGAACACTTTTTATGATAACTTTTATTAACTAAAAACTGTCAGAAGGGGAAAGGAGTTTTTAGATTGTCATTTCATCTATGAGCAAAGTATAGTCCCAAAAAGCCCTTCGTTTCCCTCATACTGTCTCTAAGTAGTATTACTCTGCTATTAGCGTTACTTTGTCATTCCTAGCTATTATACATTACGAGTTCATCTAAGGTATATGAGTTCACTGCATATAAAGCACTATATTATAATAACTATGGTCTAATTTAGCGCAGCATTTTAATGGATATAATAAAATGAAAAAGCTTTTAACGTGAATCTAGTCATTTTATTTAAATGGCCGTAGGATGTTGGAGGTGCAGATGAGTGTGGGGGGGGGGAGGTATATACGGAAGTTTTTTGCTAAATTTATCCCTTGAAATTTAGTTAGTTTGTAAACATGACGAATTGTAATGAGTACATCGCGCACGGATTATTTTTTCTCATATATTATTTAACAAGAATTTTCGCCTTCATAACATTTCGCATAAATCTTACTCAAGGATTGATTCATGGTTCAAAAACGGCAAAATTTCTATGCAAGCTTCAATTGATTGTGACAATCTTGGTAGTAAGCGGATCATTTATATATCCTCTATGTTGTGGCGAACGAAATAGAAAGGAAAATTTGATTATAAACGTAGTGGAATTGCCGTTATATATTCTTGTGGCAATCAATGCGATTCTATTACGAATAACTGTGCTAACTAAAGCCGGCCATATGTTTGCTGTTTTCGAAAATTTTTTGAAAAATCACAGAGATATTTTGAAATTAACACGAAATCCGACAATCTATGGCAAAAAGGCTCCAATTTTTCTTATAGTACAATTAGTGCTAATAGCAATAAATCTGCATTATTCAATTGCGCGTTATGTGGAATCATCTACGGAAGTTAAATTTTTGGGATTTATATACATTTACTCTGTGTTCCAAGTGCGCTTCATTGTTCTGATATTTTTTGGGACTTTTATGATCATTACAAGGGCTCAGCTCCAGCAATTAAATGCATACATGCAAAAAATCTACATGGAATTAGGTAAACTTGGAAAGATTTCAATGCAGAGATGCTGCGATTGTAGTGATGAATTGGACAAAATGTCTGCAATCCACTGAAAGATTTCCCGAACGGCATACGACTTCAAAAATATTTTCCAATTGCAAATACTCACTTATATGATTTCAACACTACAAACACTTGTTTTAAACGTTTTTAATATCTACAAAGACTTTGATGCTCAAAATTCAGATTCCAAATCACATTTGATATTTACTATCCTTAGTATCGTCAGTTTGACAATCCTTGTTGCGATTGTGGGTTCTGTTGAAAAAGCCTCTCACATTGATATCGATTATTTGAGTAGTTTTGATATTCAGCATGACAACAGGCTTCACAGAAGTGTAAGTATTATTTTCGCTTGGAACAGATTTAATAAAGCCGCCCGGCTTCCAAATTCCAAGAACTTAATTTTAACTCAATAACCACAATGAAGTGTAAAATGTTTACCGGAGGTTATCATTGGATTAGTGTGGTTGACATTTGTTTAGATTCGATTGGAAGACACAAAAGAAATCAAAAATATTTTGTTGTGTTTTTTGTAATTTAATTTATTAAAAATTTGAAAATGTCTGCTTGATGCAAATTTCATGTTTTTGTTATTATTTTGTTTCCATCATTGACTGGCATTCTGTTCCAAGCATTCATGGATAGGTTTTTATTTATCTTATAACAGCGAATGAAATTTGTCACATATTTCCAGGTTGAAATGTTTAAACTGCAGTTGGCCTTGCGACCGTACGAATTGAACGTATTCAACTGTTTGGAATTAAAGAAAGGATTAATTGTGTTTTTTATAAACGTGTGGATAAATTATTCAGCAATCATGACTCAATTTGATAAAGCCGATAAAAATACCTAGAAAGAGCAGAGCAGTTTTCAAGCTTGGAGTGTTCATTGATGCTTTGAAATAAATATACCTAAATATGTAAACCTAAGCCCATTTATCTGCTGTATTGGATTTGAAATAAAAAGTTTTTTGATTATCGAGTGAAACTTAAATTTAACTTTTTTCTGTTTATTTTGAATTAAAGTTAAAACTGTTCACAAATGTTGCCAGGATTTGGGAGTGGGAATTCGAGTGAGTTTTTTTTTCTTTCTTCTTTACTCAGCTGCTTGCACTGTTTTTTACGTCTTCACATTCATCTTGGGAGCATAGGGCTTTCACATAGCCGAAGCTCTCTTTATTATGTAGTAAACGTTTTAAAGGGTGTTCAAACCCTGACAGTAGCACAAAATGTATGCCACATAAAACGGTAAAATAGCTCAGTCCATTGTTATAAGTCAATGCCCACCCCCCACACTCTCCGCCAATAGCCGAGGCGATGCGTTCTAGCGTGCCGCCATGCATATACAACGCTTGTCACGGAGTGAAATAGCAGCTTCGGCTGATAGTCTGGACTTCACGTCGAAAGCACATGCACTAAAATAAGCAACCATAACAAATTCTATTTTGGATTTTTTACTGTTGTTTATTTACATATAAACCATACATTAAGATAATACAGTTCTATTTCTTTTCTTAAAATTAAAGTATTACCACTCTGTTATGATTGCACAACGGGTTTTAGCATAAATTCTATCGCTAAATAGAAAACCGCTACAGAAAGTAATACAAAAACTACACAAAATAAAAGAAAAGAGGAAATAAGCTACTGTACAGAAGTAAAGACAAAAAATAAACTACGACAATGAATATGGTGTCGTCTGTCCGGATCTGGCAATAACGTGCTATGTAAAATTTTCAAATTATGAGTCTTTCATATGAGATAGATCAGTGCGCTTTAAATGATACGTGGCGATTCTGAAGGAGAGCAGTCTGTAATAGGAGAAAAGTGTACGATAGTTATGATAACTATATCAATATGTGGACTTCTATGAGTTATATTCCGCAATTAGCATATTTCTGTACTTTAAAGCTGACTTTGTATACCGGTATAAAACGTCCCAGTCTTCACCGTTTAACAATCAATGCTATTGTTTCGTTATTGTTCAGGCGATCTTTTTGGAAGTATATTCTTCTGAATTCAGCTAAGATAGGGCAAACTGCCAGGAAATAAGTCAGATTTTCTTCTTCAGACATGTTGCATAATGAGCATAGCGAACTCACTGACCTGCTCCGTGGAGAGGCATTTAGTGATATTAATCCCCCCCCCCCCCTACATTTGATAATATACCTTATCTTTTCCATGGGATAATATCTTTGAAATAGCGTCGTCCTGCGAGCTCATAGTCTAAAGTGCTATATAGTTCGTGCCTTATGCTCTCTCTGCCCTTTGCAATTTTCATTTTCACAAGAAAGTCCTCCTCCATATCCAAAATGTCCTGTAGTGTTTTCGCAACATTATCTAAATCTATATCTACATTGAACTGAGTTCCAAAATCCTGCCACTTTTCAAACCAAAGAATCTCAGTTGTTATGACTTTCCTAGCCAAGATTTTAGACAGTCTATTATCAGGTAGTTTTGTGAGTACTTTATACACATACTTGAAGTGGGATTGCAGTGTGTAAACGAAAAGATCGGGAGCACTCAACTCCAGGCTAAGCATATAGTTCGGCGGAGTTTTTGGGAGACCCACAAGTTTCTTAAGAAAATAGCGTTGCAATTTCTCTACTTCCTCGAATTTACTGTAACCCCATACTTGGCTTGCATAACACATTATCGAGCGCGCGACAGCGTCAAATAATTGCAGTTTTGCGGGATAGATTTGCTACACATGAAACGACTCCAGGCCGCATTGATCGAGTTTTTGGCACAGTCAAGCTTGTCTGCTAAATGTTTCTTAAATGATAAGCCCGCCGTCAAGCAGACACCCAAATACTTGTAAGAGCTTACAGTTTCTATTGGTATTTCTCTCAGTTTCCAGCTTTCATCCCCTTCCCAGTCTCCCTCCTTTGCGGAATACCATTGCTTTAGTTTTATCGTGATTTATTTGCAGGGAACATACCATGCAATACCTCTGCAGATTGTCGATCATATTCTGCAAGACGTGGGGACTATCTGCAAGCATTAGCAGGTCATCAGCATAGAGAAGAATTCTTACATGCAAATCATCGATATTTATTCCCCCGCCCAAGGCCTCATGCAAATCGTTTATATATAAGGAGAACAATAATGGGCTCGCAGGACACCCCTGCTTAAAACCAACCAATGTGACAGTGCCGTGCCGTTCCATACAGAAGCTTTTGTATCATGATAGAGACTTTCGAGCACTTTTATAAACTTAGTCGAGACACCTGCATTATACAATTTATAGAAAAGCATATTTCTGTTTATAGTATCAAAAGCTGCCTTAAAGTCTACGAAACAAGCGTAAGTCTTCTTTTTTCCTGCATTCCAGGGTAAATTAATTAGGTTTATTAGATTGAATATATTATCTGTTGTGGAGTATTCTTTCCTGAATCCTGCTTGGTATTCCAACAGAATATTATTCTCTTCCATCCAATGTTGTAATCTATTTGTTAGCACACTTATAAACAATTTTGCGACCGTGTTGATAAACGATAAGCCCCTATAGTTGGACGCCATGTTAGGGTCGCCTTTTTTGTGAATTGGAAATATTATGGATCTTAAAAAGGAATCAGGCACTAGCCCTTGTTCGTAAATATTGTTAAACGCAATAGTTAGCAGTTCGATAAAGTATGGAGTTGCATTTTTAAGAAACTCATAAGGCACACAATCATAACCGGTGGCCTTGTTATCTTTAGCTTTTTGCAGTACACTTAATATTTCGTCCAAGTCCACGGGCCGATCCAAATATGGCACTGCAGTGAACGGTTTCGCATATTGAATATTAGTTTGATTAATCAGAGGGTTTAAGAGTTTATTAAAGTGTTGGAGATAGTCGGAACTCGTAATTGAGGTACCAATAGTATGCTTTTTCCCTTGTATTTCTCTACAAATGGACCACCATTCTTTTCTGTCATTTACGAGAGACAGGCGCATACTTAGCTTACAAAAATAAGACTTCTTTTTTTCTCTGCATAGTTTCCGGAATTTCTTATTCTCATTAAGATATAATGATTTCACAAATTCTGAGTTTGTTTTTCTGAGCTTATTTAAAAGCCTGAAGCAAACTTTACGTGCCCTATAGCATTCGCTATCGAACCATTTGTTTAGCTAGTGGGGCTAAAGTTTAGTGCGGAGCTGGGGCTGAACGCTTTCGGGTTTGTAAATGAACGCAAATCGGCATGTGATCTGAAAAGTTAAGAGAACCAGTTCATGAATTTATGAAAAGCAAAGCCACTTTCCAACAAAGATAACTTAAACTAAACTATTACCACTTCGGCCAGATTGTAAACAACACATTCACAAATAAAAATTGAAATCAACCATGACAGATTGAAACTAACTCGTTTGGCCCGAATCAGAGAACGACATGGATTGAAAAAACTTATTCGTAATGAGAAAAGAAACGCAGCAATATTGTCTTCCGAATTTTGTCATTTCTGGATTTCCCCTTTTCTTTGTGGATTTCGCACCCAACCGCTTTGGCGTAACGCACCCGGAATGAGTCAAGCGAAGGACTACTTCATCCTCTCTCCTCTCCAGACGCGCAAACCATATTGGTCTTAGCACACAGTCGATTATCCTACTCAATAATCCAGTCACTGGACATGGCTCCTTCGGAAATTTTCAGAAGAATTTAGGTAAATCTAACAGCGAAATGTGTCGACTATACGAAGTGGATGACCAATTCTCCAAACATATCATATAGGAGTGCAGATTTAAGGTTCCAAATCACTGGATAAATACTTATCGCTCCAAATAAGATTTGCAAGTTAACCCTTAAGGCAATAATAGAGCAAATATTATATAGAGTTGCAAATATGTCACTTTGTTTAACATGCCGCAAATCACGGGCATGTGTAAACATTACAATTGTGTAAATCATAGTTTAGATTAGGTTAGCAAATTCAATTGTGTATAAATAAGCTGGGGATAGTTAGTTCAATAAAAAGAAGTCTTTATGTAGTCTTTAGATAGGCGAGACTTTCATTCCAGTATCTGCTAGCCTTAGCTGCACTCACCTTTTCCTATGCATCTGCTAGTTCTAGCTGCGCCTACAAAGAGATCTGCTCTCTGAGCTTCTCTGAGGAGATTTGCTTTTATAGCATCTTCGACTTCTTCATAGGAGCACTGCCTAATGACTGACTCCGATCATTGTTATTATCTGTAACCATACTACTGTTCGGACCACGATTAACGAATTCATATTACGTGGCCATCTGCAACTTTATTATTATATGGCGATTATATTTTATAAATATTACATGACATTATTATTATTACAATCCCCATTACACAACTCCCCCCCCCCCCCCCCCCCCCACCAAACACTCCATCCTTATTAACTTTCCGCTTGAAAACGAGTAGATACACTTAAATGCTCATGAGTTCTCCAAGGATATCGAAGGATCACACTTGAGTACTTGTTCCGAAGTGGACATTCATCCTTTTTATGAGATATTATTGAGCATACTACATACTACCCCAACTTAATGTGGGAACTTTTGTGTAGAACGTACGTAAGGAGTGAACGCTTTTTGAGTCATTTGTGATACCTTTAATTAACTAAGAACTGTCACAACGAGAAAAGAGTTTTTAGATTGTCATTTCATCTATAAGTAAAGTATAGTCCCAAAAACTCCTTCCTTTCCCTCATACTGTCGTTAAGTAGTATCACTCTGCTATTAATGTTACTTTGTCATTCCTAGCTATTATACCTTACGATTTCATCTAAGGTATTTAAGTTCACTTCATATAAAGCCCTACATTATAAAAAAATATGGTCTAATTTAGAGGAGCATTTTAATGGATATAATAAAATGCAAAAGCTTTTAACGTGAATCTAGTGATTTTATATAAATGGCCGTAGATTGTTTGTGGCGCAGGTGTCTGTCTGGTGGTGGCGGTGAGGGGGGGGGGGGGGCTGGGTTATACGCAAGTTCTTATAATAAATTTATCCCTTGAAATTTAGTTAGTGCGGAAACATGACGAATTGCAGCGAGTACATCTTGTTCGGTATATTTTTTCTCATATATTATTTATCTAGAATTTTCGCTTTCATAACATTTCGCATAACTGTCTTTCGAGGAGTTATTCAGAGTTCTAAAACTGCCAGATTTCTATCCAAGCTTCAATTGATCGTGACAATCTTAGTAGTAAGCGGATCATATATATATCTTTTATGTTGTGGCGAACGAAATAGAAAAGACACTTTTATTATTAAGGTAGTGGAATTGCCGTTATATATTCTTGTAACAATCAATGTGATTCTATTACGAATAACTCTGCTAACTAAAGCCGGCCATATATTTGCTGTTTTCGAAAATTTGTTGTCAAATCAAAGAGATATTTTGAAATTAACACGAAATCCGACAGTATATGGCAAAAAGGCTCCAATTTTTCTGATAGGACAATTACTGCTAATAGCGATAAACCTACATTTTTTGATTGCGCGTTATGTGGAATCATCTACAGAGGTTAAATTTTTGTCATTAATATACATTTACTCTTTGTTCCAAGCGCGCTTCATTGTTCTGATATTTTTTGGGACTTTTATGATCATTACAAGTGCGCAGTTCCAGCAGTTAAATGCGTACACGCATAAAATCTACATGGAATTAGGTAAACTTCGAAAGATTTCAATGCAGAGATGTTGCGATTGTAGTGATGAATTGGATAAAATGGCTGCAATCCATTGGAAGATTTCGCGAACGGCATACGACTTCAAAAATATTTTCCAATGGCAAATACTCCTTCATATGATTACAGCACTCCAAGGGCTTATTCTGAGGGCTTTTAAGGCCTACAAAAGCTTTGATGTTCAAAATTCAGATTCCAAATCAAATTTGATATTTACTATCCTTAGTATCGTCAGTTTGACAATCCTTGTTGCCATTGTGGATTCTGTTGAGAAAGCCTCTCACATTAATATCGATTATTTGAGTAGTTTCGATATTCAGCATGACAACAGGCTTCAGAGAAGTGTGAGTATTTTTTACCGTCGGAACAGAATGTAATGCAGCCACCGGGTTTCCAACTTCCAAGATCTTAACTTTAACGCAATCATCGTAATGAAGTACATTTGTTATCATTGGTATTAGTGTGGTTATTATGATTGGATTGGAAGACACAAAAGATATAAAAAATATTTGTTTTTTTTTTCGTAATTTAATTTATTAAAAATTTCAAAATGTCATCTTGAAGCAAGTTTGCAAGTTTCTTGTTTCTGTTATTATTTTGTTGGTATCATTGCGTTGCGTTCTGTTCCAAACATTCAGGACTAGTTTTTTATTTATGTTAGATCAGTGAATGAAATTTGTCACATAATTCCAGGTTGAAATGTTTAAACTGCAGCTGGCCTTGCGACCGTACGAATTGAACATATTCAATTGTTTGGAATTAAAGAAAGGATTAATTGTGTTTTTAATAAATGTTTGGATAAATTATTCAGCAATCGCGATTCAATTTGATAAAGCAGATAAGAATAATCACTAAGAGCAGAGCAACAAATAGCTGTGAGTGCTGACAAGTTTCGTGTGTTAGTTAATGCTTTTTACTACCTAAATCTCTATTTATCTACTGTATTATATGAAATAAAATGTTTTTGATTTTCGAGTGAATTTAAGTTTAATTTTTTTTAGTTCATTTTGAATTTAAAGTTAAAACCCTTCACAAAGGTTACCAGGATGCGGGAGTAAGAATTATTTGGTGAGTTTTTCCCCTTCTTCTTTACTCATGTGCGTGCATTGTTTTTTCCTTCTTCACTTTATTCTTGGGAATATAGAGTTTTCATATAGCCGAGGCTCTGTTTCAGTTTCTTTGAATCGTGAATCCAGAGTTGTCGCCATCGGACACATACGGGAGCTTTTTGGTTGTTATCAGAGATGAATTTTTTTTTGTGTATGGACGCCACCTTCTCATTGTGAAAGCCTTTCAAATTATTAAAATACAGCAACAACTGCTGTATTTATACTCTATAAATTGCCCAGAACCATCCCGAGGATTCCATTCTAGAAACATCGATTCTCCGAAAGTAAAGTTGTTTACTCCCTTATTTAATAGATGCCACTTGTCTTTTCCAATTGCACGGAATACTATTCTCCGAAAGTTGTTTATGTCCGTACTTAATTAGTTATTTCGCGCGAATATGTATTTCCAATAGATGTCGCTTGTCATTTTAAATTGTACCTAACGATATTCTTCATGATCTTGTATAGCTCTGTTTCTTCGCAATGAATTGCATATGAATGCCTATTGAATTGATGTGACGGGGCCACAATATTTCCACTATATGCAATCCTGAAACACTTGTTTATGAACATTTGGATTCCTTTTATGTTGGTCTTCTGACAATTCATATTTTTCTTCCTATAAAATAGAATGGACTTTACACAGAAGTAAGATATTCGAAGTGTTATGTTCCTCGTAATGTGTGGATAATTAACGCATATGAATGGAGGCTAGTCGAATTAATGGAATATTTAAATCTGATTAAAACCAAGCATTTTAAAAGTGCAGAAACCGTTATAAAAATTATAAATAGAAACTAAAAATTCAGAAAAAGAAAGACTGTATGACAATTCATGTGAATACTTCAGTTTAAAGCTAAATTTAAGACACTGCTAGCAACCTAACCAGCCTTCCAACCAAAACGCAGTTGGTCTGGTGAAAACCAAAGCCGGCTGTCCGTAAACTGATCCCTACCCAACATTTGGCCCATCTAAATGGACTTTAGGAGGAACTACAAAAATGGGAAGATAACTCGCCTCTGGTATGAGGCAACCGGGAGTTCTTCATTTTCTCTCCTCTCCAGACGTGCAAACCATGTACTCAAACTTGGCAAAAGTGAAACTGTGACTCTTGTAAAGCAATGAGAAATCCAAGTGATACGTTACCAAGCTTCGAAAAATCTGTGAGTGAATTGTTTTCCGCATTTAAATTCGAAGTTTTTGGATTACGCAATCTTCAAAGGAATTGGTTCAAATAAAAAATGTCTTCGGTTTTTATCAAACAAATTTTACGATTATGACGAGGATATTAAGAAATTAGTTACTACAGACCTAGAAACAGAAAATCAAAATCTGCGGCAATATGTGAATATTCTGAAAGCTGAAAACGAGCTGGTGCAACAAGGGAACAGGAGGGATAATTTGGTGATCACTGATATAAAATTAACACAAGGCGAAAACATGTCATCGGTAACTAAAGCAGTTGCAAATACCATTACAGTGGAATATGATACAAATGCTATTAGCTATACGTATAGAGTGCAAAATCAAGCAAAAATTTCTACCAACACTGTTATGGTGGGTTTTGCGAGAAGACAGAAACGTGACATATGGGTTAACGCATACACGGCAATGGCCAGCCAGACAAAGTAGATGTTGGAGAATACCAGTAGCTAATATCAGTAACAAAGTCGCTGGAGGACATGTATTTATCGGTGAGTTTCTTAGGCAAACTAAACTAGTGGCTAGACAATATGAGTACCAATATGTATGGATCAGTAACGATAGAATTTGTATTAGGAACACTAATGGCAGCAATATAATTTTTAACTTTGAATACAAAAGTACTGTGCGAAAACGTAAAGTATCCTCTGGGCAATTTCTGGGAGACTGGTACCTCTTACGCATCTAGGGAAATTTTCAACTGTCTTGAAATGTACTCTATTAAGTTGACGTAAATAAACCAATAACTTTGAATGTTCATCGGCGTTATTATATGTAGTCGCAGTCCTTTATTTTATTAATTTTTTTGGTGTTCTGCAGTAAAATGCGCCTGCATAAGTTTACCAGGATTTAGAGTATTAAATAAACCAAAGAAAAATTGTAAATATGCCAGATTATCTCGTGTGTGTGTGATATAGCAGAGTTCAATTTGTTAGAAGTGAAATTAACCTAGTCTAATAGGCACTCCTTATGTTTAACTGCAGTATACAGATCATGCAATGCAAATCCTTTACCATTTATAAGTTCATTAGGGTTACATCTACGGGAAAAGTAGGGAATAGAGATGCATATAGTTATCGGAGACATTAATATTAACATTTTGGAAGGGGGGATGACAGCAATTTTGCACGAATACTTAGATGCTTTAACTAACGCAGGTTTTTTAATACATTTATTAGGCTGCACTAGAAATGGCAATGACACTAGTTCATGTGTGGATCACATATACTACAAAATAAACAAAAAATTAAACATATTTGAGCCTGCTATTTATCAAACGTATATAACGAGCAACTACAGTACATTATGCAAAATAAACTTCGCTTCTATAACCAATAGGAACTTTTCAGGTACCTATAAGAACAGAGCAATCGCTTCCACCATACAAAATAGACCTAGATTAAGTTGTAGATAAAATAAAATTAGAGGATTGGACTATGGTAATCTGTGAATGTAGTGCTAGTAAATATTTTGACAACTTCACGAGTATCTTAGATATAAGTTGATACGTGAATCAAACATGTTATTGACAACCCGCCGGCCGTAGACATGTAACAAAAAATTGAAACCATGGGTGTCTATAGGGATGTTAAGATCTATTAGGCATAGACATAAGCTAGCTAAAAAGGTAAAAAATCATCCATTTACTGAACCATTAAAATTTCAATATAGAAAATATAGGAATTTATTAAACGCAATTATCAAAATGGAGAAAATAAGTTACTATAGACAGGTATTTGAAAAGGTCTCAAATAATTGCAAAAAACTGTGGGGTCAGCCTTACGATTTCATAAGTCCTAGCATATAGCTAACAATATTTTTAAGAACAATTTGAAATGCACTTGAAAATGTTCGATGATAACATACCCACAGGTCTGGATGGCTCCTGATCCAGAATATTAAAGAGTATTGGAACTTATACATACAGTACTGTGCAAACAAAAATTGCTCACTTGCATTTTCCAGACATCTGCTCGAATTTCTTGGAATTGAAGGCGGGAGTGTAAATTTTATTGTAGTCATTATGTGCTTACGCATGTCTAGTTTCTATAAATTGCAAGCAAATTTTTCAAATATTGCATTTTGTTTTGATAAGTCTTATTGAAGTGAATTTGGAGTGAAATTTATAAAAAAAAATGGGAAAAGTTAGTGCAGAGTTAAAAAGCAATATGTTGGTACTAGCACGAGAGAATTTGTCGACACGTGTAATGACAGCTAGATTATGTTGTGCACTTCGAACTGTTGCATGGAATTTAAAAAAATTTCGTGGAACGGGCAGTACGAAACGAAACAGTGGGTCTGGTAGCCCACAGAAGACAACACATGTTGAGGATAGATTCTTGGCGCTCCACAGTCTACGTAATAGATTTAGAACTCCTACAGACCTTCGGCATGATCTTTTTCGAGCACGTGAGACACAAATTTCTACAAGCGCTGTAAGGCAGAGATTAAAAGAGGCCAAAATTCCAGGCTGTCGTTTTATGAGGAAGCCACTTTTGACCCAACACATGAGGCGAACGCTTCTACTTTGGGCTAAAGACCACATTTTGTGGACCCAAGAGATGTAGGTCAAAGAAATCTTCTCCGATGAATCAAGGCTCAAGCTGCATGTTGGAGATGGCTGACTGTTTTTTCGGAGAAGGCGTGGAGAAAAACTGCGTGAAGAATGCGTGCAGACTTTGCGTAGGAAACGGAAGGTGTAATAGTGTTGGGTTGCCTTTCTGGAGGTGAAAAGTGTCGACTGTGCTTTATTGACCGAAAAAACACAGCGAATATGCATTTGGATGTTTTACGGAATCAACTTGAACTCACAAGTATCGAGTTGTTTGGATACACATGTGACTTTATCTTCCAGCATGACAATACTCCATGCCACACTGCTAGAACGGTAAGTAGCATTGTAAGAATTTAGTTAAATAAAATATTTTTAATTAACCTATCAGAAAGGAGCAACAAGTTTTAAAATGGATAATAATTTTTGCTTATTTTTCAATTTATATCTGAAGACCTACCTGCAAGAGAATAATATCGAATTGTTAAGATGGCTGCCATATAGCCCAGATCTCAATCCAATCGAAAATGTCTGGACTATATTGAAACTTAAAGTGGCAAGGAATCGACCAGAGATAATTGCAGCATTGAAACGTCTGATCAGGGATATTTGAGAGTCCATAAAAACCAGTACATTGCGAAATTTAGCAGAATCCATGCCTAATAGTTGTAAGGCTATGATAAAGGCCACCGAAGGGCCGACAAAGTATTGAATTATTTCATTCGTTAATTTATTAGTTTATTAAAGAAGAAAAAAATTAAAAAGTGCATGACGCTAATGATAGTATTTAATTTCTTCAACCTTCTAAACCCTATTGAAACTAAAAGCTTCGCCGTAATTCCTAAACATCAGCCTTTTTGTTCACGAAATTTTTCTTTTATATAAGAATGGTTTTAAATTGTCTAGAAATATTGGAAGTAACCATAATATTTCTCATCGAGCACTACAAGTAACCATTTGGGCTTAGTCATGAAAACTCCGACAAAATTTGAGTGAGCAATTTTTTTTGCACAGTACTGTATATGTCATCCTCTTTCTTATATTTTCAACCTAGCAAGTGCAGGAGGTACATTTCCTGAAAAGCTTAAATATGATATAATTGTGACAATACATCAAGGATATTCCAAAACTGAGTCTGAGATCTATTTCCCTGCTGTCAAATTTGTCGAAAATCCTCGCAAAAATGCATTAAGGTTAGACTCATGAAATACCATGAAAACGTAATAGCGACTTATCAATATGGCTTCATGATGAATGCAATTCGTGCTATTTATCATGTAACGACTTTTATAAATTCCACCTTAGATAAGAATTAAAAGCTAGCTTCCATCTTTTTAGATACAAGGACTGAATAAACTTAATCGGATTGGAATTAGGGGTACTTCTCTCAATTTATTTCAAGAATGCGTATTTAGTGAAGCAATGTCCATTATATCTGGCGTTCGTCAAGGCTCAGTACTAGGTCCTATTTTGGTTTTATTGATTCTAATATAAATTAACGGTCTGCACCCATTGGTAGTTTAAATAATATTTAAGATCCGAAAAGTCATTTTTTGGGTTATCTCAATTTTAAGCGGTTTCTTCAAAAATTAACCGTGTATAAATCATCTTAAAGTAGATACTTCAACGGTTAAATAGAGCCCAGATAGAATATTTAGATCGGAAAAAACATCAACACAGTTTTCTCCGGAAAATTTCGGTTTTTTTTTTTTTTGAAAGTTTTAAATATATCGGAAACTACATATTTCCCAGATTCCAAAAAAATTGTGCTTATTCAATGTAAAGAAAAGAATACTTTCACAAAATTTCATGTAATTTGAATTATTTTTACGAGAGAGAAAAGTAAAAGACTGAAACATTGGCTTTCCCCCATTTTCTGGAAAAATTTGAGGATATGTTGAAAATGCCTTATATGAAAGATTTAGATATTTTTATTATCTATAACTTTCGCGACGAACGTCTTCCACTCACTAGGAAGTCACAAAAAACCACTTTCAACCCTTAACACCCTTCTGAATTTCACTTTACCACGTGTTTAATTTTTGTTTTTTCTGTTAATTATAACGTTAACTAAATTTTCCGTATGGTGCTTGCCTGTTACTAATTTTTTACGTTTTAGCCTTCACAATCCGTTTTGGCACCAGCCTACTTATATTCAAATTACACGTATAAAATCCCCAATAACAAATTCCAATGTAAATACGTACATACAAACGTACATGCATACCCTTTCAGAATGAATCATGAATCCGTACACACATATTCCAAAAGCATATGTACAATTATGCATTCCTACTGTCATACGAGTATTTCTCATATTCCTTGCAAATTATCCATAAAAATTATGTAATACTTTCTTCTTCAAAAGCATTAACCATTTTTCTCTAGTAACTAGCTACTTAAGTGAAAGAGCCCAAATCGTACAGAGTGATGGTCGTAGCTCCGTTTCTCGAGAGGTGACTAAGGGCTTCCCACAGGGGGCCGTACTAGCGTCTCTCTCTTTTTCGATTTTATTAACGACATCCCCGCATCAATCACAAATGTTGGTTTCCACCTTTATGCGGATGATCTGCAGCTCTACGCTGGTTCCATGGACTCAGACTTCACGGACTTGTCGCAAATCTAAATGAAAACTTACAAAGCATTAACAGCTGGTGCATAAATAATGGACTGGCACGTGCGTTCAGGGCCTGCCTGCGCTATGCTTTCAGACTGAGACGCCAATCTCACGTAGCAACACTCACTAATTTATTACTGCCGGGACCAATAAACAAGGCGTACGAGCTCAATGCTATGACCTTTATATTTAGGAGCAGGAACGGCTCATTACCCAAGTATATTCAAGAGAAAATGACCTGGAGTGGTTATGACAATTTCAGGCTGATCCTGCCCAGGTTCAGGACACACTTTGGAGGTAGACATATCTACCAAGTTGGAGCGAGCCTCTGGAATTCCCTGCCTAGACAAGTCAGATCAGCTGGCTCAATTGAGAAGTTCAAAGAGCTAGCAATACAACACATTACTAATTAATAAAAAATTGATTATAAAAAAAAAAAAAAAAAAAAAAAATGTAAATATGAAAATTATAATATTATGAATGTATATTTTTACGATTGACTGTGATATTGACTGCTGTGATGCTGGGTTGCATATCTCGGAGTTTTGGAGTCTATTCGAGCCATTCAACCCGCCCAATTTGCTTTCCATTACTTTCCATTACATTTTATTTTATTTTAACAGCCATGTTAAGCAAAGTTCATTAATGTCTTTGCTCATCACGTTTGACGTTGAGTTGTTCTTTTTTCCAGTATAAGTCATCCAGTTATCTTTTGTTGTAACGCGCTGATCATTAGTTATTGCTAGTATAACATACCTGATATTCACTTTTGCATATATTGTTTGGATTAATTATGCTCAATGAATCAGGGCATCCTCGCGTTACAAAAGCTTAGGGAACTTTGTTATGTTACATGTATCTCAATTATTTAATTCAACATATTTATTTTAGTCTTGTTCGGCAACACCTAACCTATATTAATTGTATCTTTAATACAACTAAAATCTTTATCTATGTGATATCGTATAATCTTAACATTTATTTTGTATTCATTTAAATTAAGACTACACGCTCAATGTAAATCTTTGTAACATCGTAATACCCAACGTTCTAGGACGTGGCTAAGTGGCCGGGGTTGAAAATAAACAACTTTTCTATTCAATTCTATTCTATTCTAATACTCCAATTATGAAACATTAAAACATTTTCTTTTTCAAGTATGACTTGATCTTTTCCGTTCCTATCGACTGACAATAATTCCATCAATAATTCTATCAGAATTATTGTCAACTCAACTTCTTTCCATTTTTATTATAATAATGGCCACAACGCGCTACAATATTTACATGAAGCAAACCCCTCAGCACGACACCAATTCTAGCCATGTAGCGGCACTGGGTTGTCCCTGACCTACCATTAAACTAGTGCGCACTTGCTTTAATTGTTTTTATCATCTGTTGGGAATATGCGCAATGTGCCTAGCGTTGACCCACAAATTGGATTCAGTTGTTCTTCGTTTTTTTTTCACTCGCTTGCTCAGAAATACTTTGAGCAATGTGTATGATAAAAAAAAAACTATGTGAAATATGCATGATATTTTTGACCCCCTTAATAGCACTACATGAAGTTCCTGGTTCTTGGTCATGTATATAATATTTGCCAATAGCCTGCTTTAAATTTCTTAGGTGTTGGGGAACCTTTCAGAATATTGCTGGGACATACAACCCAAGTAACGATTTTTCCAATTTTTGGTGACTGAATGTGATGGTTTTATAAGGGGTATATAAGTAATAGTTACTCAGTTATATAAGAACTTCAGTGGTTATATAAGAGTTTTATAATATTACCAATTGGTGGCATAGTTATATTAGAGTTTTTTAAGATTACTAATGTTTATGGTGGAAGTAAGTTACTTAAGGTTTTATAAGTTGATGATGAAAATGTTTCCGTCACCGGTCTATATAAGTTAGAGTAACTATTACTAGAAGGTATATAAAAAAGTTTTATAATTGTATTGATCACCACGTTATAAACTTATTGGTAATAAGCGTTTAATGCGGTATCCGTGGTTAACCTTATATAACTCGACAACTTTCAGTAATTTAGGTGACTTTAACAAAAATTGGGAACTTTCGGTAATACATATACCCACTATAAAATAACGTAAAATTTTTTGGTGGCCCTTTAGTAACTACGGTGATCGTTATAAAAACAAATTTCTTTTAGTGTCTAATGGAGCCATTATAAAACTGTTTTTATTTATATAACATAATATAACCAAAGGGGTATATAAGAACACTAACGTCTGTTTTTTGTGACTATAATTAAGATAAATAACATTACCAAAGATTACATATTATGACTAAAGGGTATATAACGACCATTTTCAAAGCATGGTAGTTCCTTTAGTTTTATGAGGGTCATTCAGTTTATATAAAACTACTTGAAGTTTTATAATGGTAATTTGTTCATTTAAGTACAAGCCGCCATTTTTTCATCAGTCCATTGCAGATAAAAAAGAAAATGTCGGTTAAGCCAATTTTTTAAATAGCAGATATATGGCTTGTTTTATTTTTATATGAAGAAAATACATATTTTTAGGTATGTACATAACATTTCTAAAGTATGTTATGTAATTTTTATGAATTAACATCACCTAAGTGAGAATTTTAAATTTTATCATATTTAATCAAAATTATTAAAAATTGCTTATTTTTGGAGGGGTGTATTTTTTAAAAGTATCTATGATGATATTCACAGTAAAATTTCAATTGTAGCTGAATTTCACCACATATATGCCGAAAAATTGTACTTCTAAAATGTAAAAATATTAAACCCTGACATTATAAAAATGCAAAAAAATATCGAAATTCTATGTCGTAAATATTTGCATTATATTGTTTTATAAAGGTAACGAATAGTAATTTCCTTAACATTTCAATCACTAAAAGTAATCAGTCTGAAAAATTTTAAGCGTTGTGGAAACGTTACCATCACCATTATAAACAAAGTTTATAAAGGTAACCAAAACATTACAGAAACAGCGGCTATGACCAAATTAATTAATCGAGAGCACCATGGGTTATATAAGGGTTATATAATAAGTTATGTTAAGGTAACGAGAATATTTTTGTTACTCTTTTTATAAAACTTTTAGTTATATTACGTTACCTAAATCAAGTCACGGTAACCTTTATATAATCCCCCATTTAAGCTCTATAAGGGGTTTATAGTGGTTACAAAGAGTTTTCGAATACTAGTCTATATAACACAAGTTATATACTTTGGTAATGGAAACCTCACCGTTACTACTATATAAAAAAAATTGTTTCTTGGGAATAATATCTTTCGCTGATATGTATCGATATAATATCGGTAGGCGTACCCTAAAATTTCACATACATTTATCTGGGGAAATAGCTAAAATATTGAAAGTATTGCTCGAATTTTTCCAATACTTGCTATGTACTAACTCTTCTTTAGCCCCACTACGATTAATTCAAAATTTGGTACCAAAATCCTAAATAAAAAGCCGATAAGTCGTTAGTCCAAGACAGTCAACAAACACTAAAGCAACCAAGTGACCCCGACCACGGTAAGGTCTCTTATCCGTCTAAGTAGTACTACTAAATTAAAGGAAAGTCAGAAGTGTATTAGTAAAATTTAACAAAATATTATAATAATACGGTTGAAGGTATCTAAGAGTCGAGTCAAAAGTGTACTAAGAAAGTTAAGCTAAACAATAAAGCATCGATAACTTTTTATAAAGACAAATTTTATCGGGGCTGATGATCTTCTTCGGTAAAGCACTCCCAGTCCTTAGTTTGCACCAGTGCCATGCGTACTTGTCCAACTTCGGTTTTAGCGGCTATGGATACAAAATATCGGCTGAATTTTCGGCTCAAGACGGCAAAAACGTACGCCATAGAACTCTGCGTTTAGGAAATCATATCTATGTGAGCATACGTGCGGCACACTCAGTGCGTTACATTCATATATATGATCTGGTCTTTAATCTGTCTAACTCAGATTTGCAGACACGAAGGCATTAAGGTCAGCAGATATAACTCCAAAATTTTGTATGAAGCTATGTGTAGAGAGCGTGTCCGCAAGGAGAGCAGTCTTTTTCACTCGCTTATGATACCTTTTATCAACTTAAAACTGTCGAAAGGGGAATGTAGTTTTTATATTGCCATTTCATTTATAATCAAAGTTAGGTCCCGAAAAGCCCTTCCTTTCCCGCATACTGTCGCTAAGTAGCATCCCACCGCTATTAGCGTTACTTTGTCGAACCTACTTATTATACTCTACGATTACCTCTAGGCTATATAAATTCACTATAAAAATAATGTAGGATAAATGTGGTATAATTTAGGAGCATTTTAATGGTTATAATAAAAGGTTATCCAAAAGCTTTTAACGCGGATCTAGTCATTCCATTGAAAGGGCTTCCGGAAGGGTGTGTGGGGGAAGTGGTTAATACGGAAGTTTTTCTACTAAATTTATCCCTTGAAATTTAGTTAGTTTGTAAACATGTCGAAATGTAGTGACCTCATCTTGCACGGTTTATTTTTCCTCATATATTATTTAACGAGAATTTTCACACTTATAACATTTCGCATAGATATTAAGCAAGGAGTGATTCAGAGTTCTACGACCGCCAAATTTCTATGCAAGCTTCAATCGATTGTGACACTTTTGGTATTAAGCGGATCCGTTTTATATTTTCTATATTATGCCGCACAGAATGGTGAGAGAGGTTTAATTGTAAACGTAGTGCAAAATCCATTACATATTTTTATGACAATGAATGCGATTCTATTACGAATAACTCTGCTAACTAAAGCCAGCCATATATTTGCAGTTTTCGAAAAATTGTTGGCAAATCACAGAGATATTTTGAAATTAACACGAACTCCGACAACCTATGGCAAAAAGGCTCCAATTTTTCTTATAGCACAATTCGCGATAATATCGACATATCTACTATATATAATTGGGCATTACCTGCAATCACCCACAGAGCATACATTTTCTGTATTTATATACATTTACTCTGTGTTCCAAACGGGCTTTATTGTTCTGATATTTTTTGGGACTCTTATGATCATTACAAGGGCTCAGTTCCAGCAGTTAAATGCGTACATGCGAAAAATCTACATGGAATTAGGTAAACTTCGAAAGATTTCAATGCAAAGATGCTGCGATTGTAGTGATGAATTGGACAAAATGGCTGCAATCCACTGGAAGATTTCCAGAACGGCGTACGACTTCAAAAATATTTTCCAAGTGCAAATACTCGTTCATATGATTCCAAAGCTGCAGGGGCTTATTTTAAACGTTTTTAATATCTACAAACACTTTGATGCTCAAAAGTCTGTTTCCAAACCGGAGTGGATGTCTATGATCTCTAGTATCGTCAGTTTAACAATCCTTGTTCTAATTGTCGATTCCGTTAAGAGAGCCTCTCACATTGATATCGATTATTTGAGTAGTTTCGATATTCAGCATGACAACAGGCTTCAGAGAAGTGTAAGTATTATTTACGGTTGGAACAGATGTAATGCAGCCACACGCCTTCCGTCTTCCAAGAAATTAATGTTAACGCCATCACTGCAATTAAGTGTCAAATTTTTACCGGAAATTATCATTGGTATTAGTGTGATTGCTATTTGTTAAGATTGGATTGAAAGACAAAAAACAAATTAAAATTATTTTCTTTTTTTTCGTAATTTAATTTATTAAAAATTTCAAAATGTCACCTTGACGCAAGTTTACAAGTTTCATGTTTTTTTTTATTATTTTGTTGGCATTGCATTCTGTTCCATGCATTCGGGACTAGTTTTTTATTTATCTTAAAACAACGAATGAAGATTCTTACAAATTTCCAGGTTGAAATGTTTAAACTGCAGTTGGCCTTGCGACCTTACGAATTGAGCGTATTCAATTGTTTGGAATTAAAGAAAGGATTAATTGTGTTTTTTATAAATGTGTGGATAAATTATTCAGCAATCACAATTCAATTTGATAAAGCCGATGAGAATAATCATCAAGAGCAGAGCAGCAAATAGCTGTGAGTCCTGACAAGCTTCGAGTGTTGATTAATGCTTTTTAATACCTAAGTATCTATTTATCTCCTGTATTGAATATGAAATAAAATGTTTTTGATTCTCAAATGAATTTAAGTTTAAGTTTTTTTAGTTCATTTTGAGTTTAAAGTTGAAACTGTAAACAAATCCATTGATGGAGATGCCATTGGACATATAACGTCAGTTTTTTCGTTGTTATCATTGATGTTTTTTGTTTTTTTTTTTTTTTTAAAACCTTTCAAATGATTAAATTACTGTAAATATTTCTCCACTTCCCTTGAGCCCATATTGTGATTGCTCTGAAAGACAGGTAGGTAGGCGTAGTGCATATGGGAATGAAGTACCTACAAAGGTTGAAGAGAATCAAAAGGTGATAGGTATAGTGTAGTACCTTGTGCAGAAGAAATTCGAAAGCACGACACTAACGTTCTTATTAATTGAGGGTGACCTCCCCTTGCGAGCATAATGGAGTCTTTCCATCTGATTTTATTTTTGGGGCATTCTTTTGATTTTTGGTCTTATTGGTTACAAGCTGTGGTGCATCATTTTTGTTTATTGTGCTGGTCTCCATCTACTAAGTTCGGTATTCACATCACAATACTTCAGATAAAACTGACAAGTTCTTTCAATTACATTCTACTGATTACGTTTATAAAATTCAAAACCAATCACCAATCAACTATACTTTAGTTATAGATAGTACTGTACTTCAAGTTATCGTAATCTGTCTGACACAAGACTCTCCTGGACTCTCCTCTACAAATTGCCCAGGAACTTCCCGAGGACTCCACTCTAGAAACATTGATTCTCCGAAGCTAAAGTTGTTTATGTCCGTACTGAATTAGTTATTTCGCGCGAAACATACATTTCCGATAGATGTCGCTTATCTTTTTATATTGCACCAAACAATCTTTCTTGATCTTGTATAACTTTGCTCTTCCCCTATGATTTGTCAGTGCCACAATATTTCCACATATTTATGTAATGTATTTTCTCCCACTTCTTTTCTCACTGAGTTTCTCTATAAAATAAAGATTTACTATTATCACAATCCCGCACAATACAAATCCAGCCTAAATTACCTATAAAATAAAGAAACCTCATTTAAAGCTAATATTATCCAAAACCTAGCTATTTATTTGAAATTTCACTTGTGACAGCGACCGGCATATTGCATGAAGTTGTGCACACTGCGTGAGTAACCTAAAACGGAAAAATTAAAGAATTACAACGAAACAACTAGAGTGAGTCGTGTTGTGCTTGTATACATGAATTATCCTGGAACTAATGGTTGTTGCCGTTATGCTGGTTTTCTGAGATGTCATGTTTTGCTTCCCATAAAAAAAATAATTGACTTTACACGGGAGTAAATATTCTAAAAGTTGTGTTCCTCGTAATCTGTGGGGAATTGCAAACTGCATAAAGTCTTCCAAAGACTGTTCAGATGCTTCTTCCAGGTTTTTATGAGGTTTCTTATAGGTCAGAATATCGTTGGATTTTTCTAGTTCTGCTAATTATAGTTGCCATATTCCGATTACGGACAGGATTCCAATAAATGGAGCAGGTACAAATTTATAGGCCATCAGCCTGCTTTCGACCACCCAAAGAGTCACTTTGAAGCATAAAGCAGGGTTTTGGGAGGATAGAATTAAATTGGACACCCCACGAATAAATCAAGTGACTAAATCTATAACGTACTCGTAACAGAGCAAAAAAATATTGCTATTCACTTGAGCAGCTGTTCAATAGAAAGATATTACTCATCAGAGTAGGCGTCATTTGAAAAAATAGAAAAATAAAATGATTCCAAATTTTGAAAGAAAAATTGCATATAGCATTTAAGGAAATTCAGCATACTTATATATACTTGTTTTTATCTGAAGTGTTGCCAGAAAATGTTGCTAGTCTTACCGTTTTTGAAACTTTTCTACCGTATATAAAGCAAATGAAACAATATGTCATATTAATGCATAGAAATAGAAACAAAATTTTCACAAAACAAACATTTTAATTTTTATTTCTGTAAGAAATAAATAAATACAGGTAGAAAGACAGGTGAGCATATATCTAGCATTTTTTGAACGAATACAATTTTTTTACAAATATTGCTCAAATTCCTCAACATTTTGGACAGAGTATATATCATTCTTCATTTTCTCCTACATTAATGCAGTTGGTTCAAAATCTTTACAACCATTAGGTGTTCTTTTTACACATTCCGCCGAATTCATTTTGCAATTTATTTCAATGTTTTGATTTTAGTAAGAAGACTTTTGAAAAAAAGTCGCTCGCAATCGGCATTTGAGTGCGGAAGTGAAAGTAAATTTAACCCAAATTTTAATAAATTTTTAAATTCTTGTCGATTTTCATCATCTATTATTTTAGCTAACTTAAAATAAAATTCGTCTACAGGAATATCTGGATTTTTCAGCTCTTCTCGTAATGAATATATAGGCAATTTGCGCCATTCGTCATCCAAGTCTTGTAACGAAATTCCTTCAGAGAGTCTTGGCACATATTTTTGCAATTCAAAGATTGTTGGATAGGCTTCTCGTATTTTAAAATCAATTGCACAGTTTGCTTTTAATATATATATATATATATACATATATATATGTTTTAATACCGGATCGTTAACATCAACGAGATTTTTAGTTTGCTCACAACCTATGCGGTAAATTTCTACACAATTTTCTTTAAATTGAAGTTGCTTGCTTGTAAATTCTTCGCCCGTTGTTGTCTTTATATGTTCTAACTCTTGGGAAATAGAAATGGGTAAATAAATTTTTTCTATAGGTAAATATTTGCTTTTTTCACTTGGATCTAGCTGTTCAATTTTTGAAGAATGAATATAAGTTGGACTTATATAATATTGCAAGATTTCAATATACAGTGCACATAGTTTCCGATACACTTCTGTTATAACAACTTTAGATGCCTGAGAGTATGTGTTCACAGCGTTAAATTTCGGTATTATCCAATCTAGGAAAAGGAAATATAATTTATTAAATGGATCCAATAATTTTTCTAGAATATCTTTAGAACCACGAATGTTTTCACTTAACCACTGATCCGTAAAAAATAGCAAGAGTGCTTTCCAGTTTTCCAACATGCGGTTAACTACCATTCCCAGCGAAAGGCACCTTGTCTGAGTCGGGTGTAGGATTTTATGTGGTTCTAAATCAAGATAAGATTGAAAAGATACTAGAAGCGACTGTCTCTTGCTGCTATGCTTTAAATAATTATAAATGTTTCTTGCAAGGTCCTCGCATTCCCTGGGTATGGTCTTGCAAGCTGTTGAATGGCAGAGGCATTTAAAAATTTGTATTCCTGGGTACTCTTTTTTAAAACATGCTGAAACGGACTTATGCTTTCCCATCATCATATTGCAGCCATCACTGGCGAATCCAATAATATTGCCAATGGGTATCTTTCTAGAACTAAATACTTCCATAATTGACACAAATAAAATTGTACTTGGTGGTACATCTTCCTCTTCAGAATTTCTCGGGACCTCGATAAGTTCAAATAAGGTACTAATAATATTTCCCATGGTACTATCGAAATATCGCACTATGACACATACAATTTTTTTGTTGAGATATCGTGTTGCCTCACCAACTAAAATACTAAACTTACATTCTTTATGTTTGCCAACTAAACTTTCCTTATAACTAGAGCCTATAACATTTTTAGTTATTGCACAAGTTTTTGTTCTTTTCATTTTAAAATGCGAAACAATTTTCGAATCTGGGAAACAACTTTTTACAACGTCTGATAAATTGTCCATTGCATTAAATGAAATATTATGGTCAACTAAAAAGGAACATAATTTTTTTCTGCTCTTTCCGCGCTCCTTTGTTGTGTATGCTCATGTATGTTACTTTCAGGAAGAATTTTTAAACCCATCCTTCCTAAATTTTTGGCAAATTCTTTGCTTCTTCCTTGGTGTTTTCGATTTTTCGCGAGATGAAGATCCATCATTGGAGTCGCAAGAAAACATCACAATTCTAACAGGAACACGAAATCAAAGTAAAGGTTAAATTTTGGTAATGAAATAGTAAAATACCTTTATTTTCACCTTTCTAAGCTCAATGTAAACTCGTTATCATAAAAACAGCAATTCAAGAAAATCTCCACAGAATTGCACAAGGAGTTAAATACAGAAAATTTAAATCTCGGTAAATGCCCTATTTTAATTTTCACGCTCTGCTCTCTTCTTAACTGTATTTTCAACAATTTATAATAACTAGTAATGCTTCTAATTTACATTACATTAAACAGACAATATATCACCGTATATAAATATTATTTTTAACAAATTTTAATAAAGAATGCGATAAGTATTTTTGTTGAGTTTATTAATGTACTTCTAGTACTCTCATCTGAGCACCTTTTGATCTGGAACACGACACGGTAATTACACTACGTGCCGTCAAGATGATTGGGCGTTTTCCTTGATTGTCCCGAGATGGGTAGAGCAGCGATGCGTATGGAGCAGCTTACTAGCTTTACTCCCAATACGGTGCAATGGAGCAGCTTATTAGCTTTACTCCTAGTATATGAGAACGGAGCAGCTTACTAGCTTTACTCCTAGGTACCGATGAATGGAGCAGCTTACTAGCTTTACTCCTAGGTACAGAAGAATGGAGCAGCTTACTAGCTTTACTCCTGGGTAAGTGAAACAACTCGTGTTCTGACTAACTCACTTACTGACTTCTTTATTCCAAATCACAGTTTATTTATACATAATTCTTGACTTAATATTATTGCTTTTTCTTATACATTACGCTAAGTGTAAGTACTTGTAATTTTAATTTCATCACGGCATTCGTATATACATAATTATTAACTTCCGTAAAGCGGTTCTTTATGTCGTTTACACATTAATTTCCGCAAAGTGTTTCTTTGTGGTATTCATAAATTAATTTCCGCAAAGCTTTTGCCGGTTTGTTGTTATTACATCACGGCACTCATCGCTTTAACATGTACATACATAAATACTTCCGCAGACCGTTCACCGCTTTGCTGCTATTGTGACATCATCGTGAACCATTGTTTCGTTCACCTGAGTACTACCGCTGCTGGCGCAAGGTTATCAAATTGCATCGTGTGAATTCTTGCGCGCAGGGGATTGTGTCACTGCCTTCACTTGTTTCTTTATATGATTAAGAAATTGGTGTAGGTCAGTAGCGAGTGACTTGACTGAACTTGTAAATATGTTTGTAGATATATGTATGTTTATACTTGCAGCTGGGAATTGTAATTCCGCATGCAAAGATAATGCTGTAGGTATGTACATATCTACATGTTTGCATTTCTTTATTGATGCATGAATTTTAGAATTCTGCGTGAAGCGAAATCGGTTCAGAGATGCATGCATGTATGTATATACATGTTTAATCGATGCTCTGTATGTAACAAATCTCCCCCTTTTTAAAAAAATGTGTTATTCTTGGGAGAGGAATAACGCATTAAAAAATTAACTTGGTAGCTTGGGAAAAAGAAAAATATTTACTTGAAACTTTTGTATGTATATACGTATTGCTGAGATGAGTACATGTGGTGTTTAGCTGTATTAAAAAGAACCAAGCTTATCTAAGCGAGGGTTAATTTGTATTAGCTTAACTGTATTTTGTACTTATTTATTTATTTATATATATATATTTTTTTTTTGTTTTGTTATAACTATTTTTATGTCTACTATTTATGAGTACAATAATTTATATACATTTTTGGTACAATAATATTTTATTATAGGTAAAAATTCGTACTATATGTGTGAATACATATTTTATTGTACTATTACTCTTATGTTCTATATGTGTAATTACATATTTATTTTTATTAGCACTATATGTGAGAATACATAGTTTTTGTTATTGGTACCATATGTGTGGGTACATATTTTATGGTACTATTATTTTTATGCTCTATATGTGTAATTACATATTTGTTTTTATTAGCACTATATGTGTGAATACATATTTTTGCTATTAGTATTATATGTGTGGGTACATATTTTTTGGTACTATTATTGTTATGTTTTATATGTGTAATTACATATTTATTTTTATTAGCACTATATGTGCGAATACATATTTTTTGTCATTAGTACTATATGTATGGGTACATATTTTATGGTACTATTATTTTTATGTTTTATATGTGTAATTACATATTTATTTTTATTAGCACTATATGTGCGAATACATTTTTTTTTGCTATTAGTACTATATGTGTGGGTACATATTTTTTGGTACTATTATTGTTATGTTTTATATGTGTAATTACATATTTATTTTTATTAGCACTATATGTGCGAATACATATTTTTTGCTATTTATAAAATTTAACTTAACCCTATTTATACATTTATAAATTATTTATATTGATTTATTAATGATATATGTACATGTAAAAAGTGTGTAGTAATTGAATTCACCATTGAGATGTTTGTTTTGGCTATGCAGAATGGAATTACACTACCTGTAAATGGCGGGTGCGTGGAATTGATTCAGATTCGACACGGCTTAGTGTTTGTGGAAGAGGTGGTGGTGGAGGAATAGGTAAATGTTGTCTATTTCCTGCTTGTTGCTGATGGGTGGCACGTTGTTTAATGGCATCCTTTAATTCTGAATGAGGGGTTAGTGAGACAGCTTGTTCTTTGTTTCTCGCTGTCGTTACTTGTACAGAGGTTAGAGTTTTAAATTTTGATTTGTTTGTGTTAGTGATCTCCGACTGGAAATTTTGCGAGATCTGCTTGACTTTACTTGTGGGAAAAATCTCTTGTTGTGGAGATGGTTTATTTAGAAACTTGGTATCTATTCTGGACTCGTGGTTCAAGGTATCCGTAGCTTCTTTAGAAAATTTAGGGTATGTCTCAGTGTCTAACTGTACCTTTTGGTTACTGACAGTTAATACTGTGGGTGTTTTTACTGAATAGGTATGTTGGATTGCCTTTTGTTGCTTCATAAGTTTGTCCATTGTTTTACTGCCCCCATTTTTTTTTTAATTTTTGACAGTCATTATTCGTGAAATGGCTTCAATCTGTTGTTATGTACTGTTACTCTTCGTTTACCGATTTGAATAACAGTATTAACAGTGTTAAAGACTTGTACCACTAGATATGGTCCTAGCCATATCTGGGAAAGTTTGTGTTTTTTAGCGGGGTTTTTCAGTAAAACTTTATCTCCTGTTTTGAAGGTTACTGGACGTGAACGCTTATCGTAGTAAACTTTTGACTTTTCCTTAGCTTTCAACAAATTTTTCCGAGCGGTAGCGTATGCTTTTTGTATTTTGTACCTCAGAAGGTGGTAGTAACTTTCGTGGTTGTACTAAATAATAAATAACGCCCATATGCCCGTGATTTATGTGTGGGTACATATTTTTTGGTACTATTATTGTTATGTTTTATATGTGTAATTACATATTTATTTTTATTAGCAATATATGTGTGAATACATATTTTTTGCTATTAGTACTATATGTGTGGGTACATATTTTTTGGTACTATTATTGCTATGTTTTATATGTGTAATTACATATTTATTTTTATTAGCACTCTATGTGTGAATACATTTTTTTTTTGCTATTAGTACTATATGTGTGGGTACATATTTTTTGGTACTATTATTGTTATGTTTTATATGTGAAATTACATATTTATTTTTATTAGCACTATATGTGCGAATACATTTTTTTTTTTTTGCTATTAGTACTATATGTGTGGGTACATATTTTTTGGTACTATTATTGTTATGTTTTATATGTGTAATTACATATTTATTTTTATTAGCACTATATGTGTGAATACATATTTTTTGCTATTAGTACTATATGTGTGGGTACATATTTTTTTGGTATTAGTACTATATGTGTGGGTACATATTTTTTGGTACTATTATTGTTATGTTTTATATGTGTAATTACATATTTATTTTTATTAGCAATATATGTGTGAATACATATTTTTTGCTATTAGTACTATATGTGTGGGTACATATTTTTTGGTACTATTATTGCTATGTTTTATATGTGTAATTACATATTTATTTTTATTAGCACTATATGTGTGAATACATATTTTTTGCTATTAGTACTATATGTGTGGGTACATATTTTTTTGGTATTAGTACTATATGTGTGGGTACATATTTTTTGGTACTATTATTGTTATGTTTTATATGTGAAATTACATATTTATTTTTATTAGCACTATATGTGCGAATACATTTTTTTTTTTTTGCTATTAGTACTATATGTGTGGGTACATATTTTTTGGTACTATTATTGTTATGTTTTATATGTGTAATTACATATTTATTTTTATTAGCACTATATGTGTGAATACATATTTTTTGCTATTAGTACTATATGTGTGGGTACATATTTTTTTGGTATTAGTACTATATGTGTGGGTACATATTTTTTGGTACTATTATTGTTATGTTTTATATGTGTAATTACATATTTATTTTTATTAGCAATATATGTGTGAATACATATTTTTTGCTATTAGTACTATATGTGTGGGTACATATTTTTTGGTACTATTATTGCTATGTTTTATATGTGTAATTACATATTTATTTTTATTAGCACTATATGTGTGAATACATTTTTTTTTTTTTGCTATTAGTACTATATGTGTGGGTACATATTTTTTGGTACTATTATTGTTATGTTTTATATGTGTAATTACATATTTATTTTTATTAGCACTATATGTGCGAATACATTTTTTTTTGCTATTAGTACTATATGTGTGGGTACATATTTTATGGTACTATTATTTTTATGTTTTATATGTGTAATAACATATTTATTTTTATTAGCACTATATGTGTGAATACATATTTTTTGCTATTTATAAAATTTAACTTAACCCTATTTATACATTTATAAATTATTTATATTGATTTATTAATGATATATGTACATGTAAAAAGTGTGTAGTAATTGAATTCACCATTGAGATGTTTGTTTTATCTTTGGCTATGCAGAATGGAATTAAACTATCTGTAAATGGCGGGTGCGTGGAATTGATTCAGATTCGACACGGCTTAGTGTTTGTGGAAGTGGTGGTGGTGGAGGAATAGGTAAATTTTGTCTGTTACCTGCTTGTTGCTGATGGGTGGCACGTTGTTTAATGGCATCCTTTAATTCTGAATGAGAAGTTTGTGAGACTGCTTGTTCTTTGTTTCTCGCTGTCGTTACTTGTACAGAGGTTAGAGTTTTAAATTTTGATTTGTTTGTGTTAGTGATCTCCGACTGGAAATTTTGAGAGATCTGCTTGACTTTACTTGTGGGAAAAATCTCTTGTTGTGGAGATGGTTTATTTAGAAACTTGGTATCTATTCTGGACTCGTGGTTCAAGGTATCCGTAGCTTCTTTAGAAAATTTAGGGTATGTCTCAGTGTCTAACTGTACCTTTTGGTTACTGACAGTTAATACTGTGGGTGTTTTTACTGAATAGGTATGTTGGATTGCCTTTTGTTGCTTCTTAAGTTTGTCCATTGTTTTACTGCCCCCATTTTTATTTTTTATTTTTTTTATTTTTGACAGTCATTATTCGTGAAATGGCTTCAATCTGTTGTTATGTACTGTTACTCTTCGTTTACCGATTTGAATAACAGTATTAACAGTGTTAAAGACTTGTACCACTAGATATGGTCCTAGCCATATCTGGGAAAGTTTGTGTTTTTTAGCGGGGTTTTTCAGTAAAACTTTATCTCCTGTTTTGAAGGTTACTGGACGTGAACGCTTATCGTAGTAAACTTTTGACTTTTCCTTAGCTTTCAACAAATTTTTCCGAGCGGTAGCGTATGCTTTTTGTATTTTGTACCTCAGAAGGTGGTAGTAACTTTCGTGGTTGTAAATGGGTTCCGGTTCTCTTTTCAGATTAGAGGGAACATCCGCTGTGAATCCAAACAGACAGTCCATTGGTGTGAGCTTGGTGCCATCATGTGGACTATTATTGTATACAAAAGCCGCGGTTCTCAGGAATCGATCCCAAGCCTTTGGATTTTCAGATACAATAGCTCTCAAATACTCCACTAGGGGTCTGTGGGTTCGCTCCAGTGCGCCGTTGGATTGCGGATGGTAAGCGGAAGTCTGCATTTTTTTTATTTTCAGAAGTTTACATACTCGTTTGAAAAGATCGCTTAAGAAGTTAGAGCCCTGGTCAGTTACTACCTTTTTAGGAATGCGATAACGAGTGATTATCTCATCGACAAATATTTCTGCTACCGTTTCTGCTTCGCCATTTGGTATGGCATAACAATCTACGAATTTCGTTAGATTGTCTTGGAAAGTCAGAATATATTTGTTTCCTGAGTGCGTTTCCTCAAGAGGACCTACTATGTCTAAATAAACTTTGTCAAAGGGCATATGGACAGTATCTGTTATGACCATTGGCATACGATACTCCGGGCTAGCCTTAAGTTTTTGGCATTTAGAGCATTTCCGAATATATTTCCTGATAGAACTAAGCATGTTTTTCCACTTATACTTCTTCTTTATTCTTCTATAAGTTTTGATTACTCCTTGGTGACCACCAAATGCGGAGTCATGATAGTCCTTCAGAATTGTTTCGATTTCCTCAGGGTCTGAGATATTTTCTGGTAAAGTATGTTGAGAATTTATTAGATTTTGGTTCCAGGGTGATTCGCCGTGTTCAGATGCACTGCTTTCGGATTTGCTGCTATCAGTTGAGTCAATTTCGACTAATTCATTTTGGAGGTTCCGTGGATATTTTTGAACTTTATTGGGAGTTTCTGTGTTTTGATTTTCCTCTTCAATATTATTTTGTGCCTCCCTTATTTGAGCTCTCGTAACAGCATGACAATGTTTTTGTTTAGGCTTTGAGGGTGTTGGAGAACTAGAATCCTTTTCGTCCATGTCGGAATCGGCTCGGTGATGTACCTGAGCTTCCACAATGAACGAATTGGGGTTTTCTTGGTTTAGCTGGGCAGGTATTCGACTAAGCGCGTCTGCATTAGTGTTATATTTTCCAGGCTTATATTCAATTTTATAGTCAAACTCTGAGAGTTTATGGTGAAACCTGACTAATCTCGATGTCGGGTCTTTCACATTGAATACGCCTTTGAGGGGCTTGTGGTCGGTGTAGACCGTGAACGTTCTGCCCTGTAAATAACACCTGAAGTTCCTGGCGGCCCACACAATAGCGAGCAACTCTTTTTCTATTGTGGAGTATCTTTGTTCCGCCTTATTCAAACTTCTACTTGCGTACGCTATTGGCCTGTCTTTACCTATTGCCCCTTGTGATAGAACAGCTCCCAATGCCTCATTGCTAGCATCTGTTGTTAGATTAAAAGGTTGGGTAAAATCTGGATATTTGAGTAGAGGTGGATTTATAAGAGAATTTTTAATCTCATTGAAAGAGTCTTGGCACTTTTGCGTCCAATTAAATTTGACGTCTTTCCGTAATAGATTTGTTATTGGCCTGACTATCTTGGAGAAATTAGGGATGAACTTGCGATAGTAGTTTGCCAATCCCAGAAACGATTGAGTTTGTCTGATAGTTCGTGGTGGAGGAAAATTTTGGACACAGCTTGTCTTACTGGGATCTGGAAGTGCCCCTTCGTTTGAGCATTTGTGTCCGAGGTATATTACTTCTCTGCGAAGGAACTGACACTTTTCGGGTTGTAATTTAAGGTTATGGGCTCGAAGTCTGTCGAATACTTTAGCTAGTTTCTCGTTATGATCTTGTAAATTTTTTCCATATATTACAATATCATCGAGATAGACAAAGCATTCTAATCCTTGGAGACCCGTTAGAATGTAATTCATCAGGCGTTGAAAGGTCGCAGGTGCGCCTTTCAACCCAAATGGCATTCTCTTAAATTCATAATGCCCGTAAGCGGTACTAAATGCAGTTTTTGGTCTATCCCTTGGGTCTACCAATACTTGGTGATATCCGCTTGCAAGGTCAAGTGTAGTAAAATACCGCGAATGCCCAAGCTGATCCAGTATATCCTCTATCCTGGGTAATGGAAAGGCATCCCCTATAGATTTCTCGTTAATTTTACGGAAATCTACTACTACTCGCCAACGTTTATTGCCGTCGGGCCCAGCTTTCTTGGGGACTACCAGCAATGGAGAATTCCACGGGCTTTTACTTAATTGGATTATGTCGTTGTCCAACATTTCCTTAATTTGCTCATTTATGACTGCCCGGTGTGTTTCTGGAAGTCTATACATCTTTTGATTTATGGGTGGCTGATTGTGTAGTATGGGGATGGTATGCTTTATGGTATTAGTGCATGTGAGCTTATCTCCCTTTAAATAAAAAGATCGTTATACTTATAGCATAACTCAAGAATTGTTTTTTCTTCTTCGCGATTTAAATTTTCATCCAACAGTAATTCTTTACGTAAAGCCACAAGTCTGTCTGGGTTATAGCTTTTAATATGGTTTACGTTTCTTGAATATGGATTGGAATTAAATTTCAATTTGTCGTTTTTGACGTTGTGTGTGCTTTTGTTTTGTGCACGAAGAAAATATGGGTTGGAATTAAATTTTAATTTGTCGTTTTTGACGTTTTGTGTGCTTTTGTTTTGTGCACGAAGAAAATATGGGTTGGAATTAAATTTTAATTTGTCGTTTTTGACGTTGTGTGTGCTTTTGTTTTGTGCACTTAGGAAAGGTGGATCACCCTTTTTATGAGTACTTTGGGTATTTACGTCGTCCAAAGGTACATGGAGATACTGTATATTATAGCAATTACTTGGAACTAGAGTAAGCGTTAAGTTCCTTAGGAATACTGGTTCCGTGTTTACATTTAGAACGGATAACGGTATGAAGCTTTTATGAGGATTAACTAGGCAATTTGCGACAAATACTCCTTCTTGGATCTCCTGAGACAAGCAGATCATTTCTTGGTCTATTTGTAACGGTATGCTCAGTACCATTTGAGATCGAGGGGGTATTCTATTGGATCGCTGAAGAACTACTTCATATTGCCTACTTTCATCTTCTTTTGAGATGTTCAGAGTTTCTTCCATTGGAGGTAAAGTATTTTTGTTATCTGGTGCCCGTGATTTAAATTGCTCCTCCAATTGATCACCTGGTATTTCCTCTCCATCTTCTAGGGATGTTTCGAGAGGTACTGTGAATTCAATAGGGTTGGTTTCCGTGCGAGGGAACCGGAGTAATTTATTAGGCCCTTCGATATTACAATTTTTTGCAAGAAAGTCATTGCCTAACAGCCCATCGTGGGAAATTTGGGCAATGTCTTCTACTACCTGGAGTTTGCATGGGACACTGCGGCTTAATAAAAAGTTGCCTTGGCAGTTTCCCAATGTTTCTCCTTCTCCAAATGGAGTTTTCAAAGTTACCTTTTGGTTTCGTTCTATATGTTTTGGGTTATCTAGTGCTTCCTTTTTTATGATGCTTACTTCAGCTCCGGTGTCTACTATCAGCCGAACGGCTGTGTTTTTGCCTATGTCCAGTGGTAGGTCTACCACTGGTACATTTTCTCTATTTAATTGTTGTTTTGGTTGAGAGGACCCTGAAGTAATTTGAGCGGTTTTATTTAATGTCGAGCCGGGGATTTTTCGGTCGACAGTATGCCGTTTCCCGAATGTTTGGCCTCCCATCGTTGTTTCTGCTGACAAGTGGACACCGTATGACTTCTTCTCCCACAGAAATCGCACATATTATGTATGGGGTTAAATCTTTGTTCCCTATCTGTAGAGCCCCACCGAGCATTGTTTTTTGAGCTTACATGTTCGGGTGGCGCTTTAATATTCTGTTTACAATATTGGGCATCATGGCCCTTCATTCTGCAGTTAGTACAATAAGGAGTATTCTTACGCTTTAGGCACTCGTCATACGTGTGCCCTTTATAATTGCAGTAGCTGCAGGTGATCTTGTTTAACAGCACTTTCTGTTTATCGTACTTTTTTTCTGCCTGCTCGTAAAAAGATTTCCTGTTTGGAGGTGGACTTCCTATTGATTTCCTTGTTATGTTTGTTTGAGGAGAGCGCCAATAATTTTCTGAGTTTCTGTCGGTACTAAATGATACTGAAGTTTCTCTTGGGGGTTCCGCTATTGGAGGTATACCAATTTCAGTTTTTATGTTATGTCTTCCGAATTCCTTTGTGTAAGGGTAGGAAGACAAATTTACACTCTCAGGTATGGGATAACCATAGGTATTAGAGAAATTTGGGATATTATGTCTTAGAAAAGGGTCCACTTGGAAAGAGTTTGTTGGGTTAGGGATAAAATTTGTTGGTTGTGGAATGAAAAAGAGTCCTTGCTGCAATCTTTCCATATCTAGTGCCTTTTGAATGAGTGTTTCCAAAGAATTTTCATTCAATGTGAGTAAATAGGCGCTTAGATGGGGATTAGTTGCACCACTCTTTATGGAAGCCATAGCAAAATCTTCTATTTGCTGCTTTACTACTTTAAAATTTTCAGATCCGTATTTACTTTGTGCTGCCTCGTTGCATTGAATTACAAGACTTTTTAATCTATTTGTAAATGAACTAAATGGTTCTGGCGGATATTGCCGGCAAGTAATTAACTTGTTTATTAGTTCATGGTATGTTTCACGAGGTAAATACGTTCGGTAAAGCAGTTGTTCGACTTCTTCAAATTTTGTGAGAGAGCTGGACGCTATTAATTGATACGCGTTTCCTCTCAATCTGGTGGGGAAAATCTGCATGAAGGCTTTCCTTTCCTCTTCCCCTAGACACTGTTGCACTTGCTTACAACAGCCTATAAAAGTCTGTAATTCTGTAAGAATTTGCGCGCTAATTTCCCCAGAGAACAAAGGCACCATTTGTGCCGTCAGTTTTACTACTTTTTCATAGTTTACCGACATTTTATCCGTTTTA
This sequence comes from Dioctria linearis, assembly GCA_963930735.1. Lineage (NCBI taxonomy): Eukaryota > Metazoa > Arthropoda > Insecta > Diptera > Asilidae > Dioctria > Dioctria linearis. The sequence continues at coordinate 191,730,566 of OZ005744.1, read as the reverse complement.
TTTTGTTGCTCTGTGCTAGAAGTAATTTGAGTGTTTATACTCGAAGTTGGTGTGTCTAACGCCTCCTGGGATACTAGGGCGCCTAAACTATAATTTCTTGCTAGGAAATTAATTAGACTGTGCCCTCTGAAGCGTTTACCTGAGCGATGCTCGCGATACCAATTTATGGATGGTCTGCTTTGGGGTGAATTTCGCTCTACTATTGGGCTGTCTGGAGGACTTGTGTTGTCAAAAGACAATGAGTTTATTGCTGCCTCAAAATCTGAGCCAGGAGAGCTTTGATCAGGTCTTGGCATGAAAGACAAAACTTTGAGTTTTGCGTAATTATTGAGAGCGAAGAAAAAAGAGATTAGGTAGTTTATCTAATTCCGCATAATAACCGAAGAAATTAGACTGATTAATTACAATGTTTCTACTGTTTTTTGTCGCTTACGTACATGCACATATATCGCTGTGACTACTGTATTTATTTCTTTATTTATTTATTAATTTTTATTAGTCTAAAGTAATTTTGTTACTAATTTGACGCGTCTTCTTAAATTTTTTTTTTTTTTTGTTTTTGTTTTTTAACTTACTTTTACTTCACTTTAGTTGAAGAGAAGAGAAAAGCTGTTATCGTTTTTTTCCGCTATGCAGATATGATGCTTTTATTGTTGTTACTGATGTCAATGGATGTTGTTTGAAATACCCAACGTCTCGGTTTTGTGTGCCAGATTCAAAAATAATGCGCTCTTATGCACTCGTTTATGTAAATTCGAGGATCAAGGTTTTTCAAGTTTGAATTTATATAACTTCCTCGATCCTACCGGCTGCGCCAAAATTGTTGAGTTTATTAATGTACTTCTAGTACTCTCATCTGAGCACCTTTTGATCTGGAACACGACACGGTAATTACACTACGTGCCGTCAAGATGATTGGGCGTTTTCCTTGATTGTCCCGAGATGGGTAGAGCAGCGATGCGTATGGAGCAGCTTACTAGCTTTACTCCCAATACGGTGCAATGGAGCAGCTTATTAGCTTTACTCCTAGTATATGAGAACGGAGCAGCTTACTAGCTTTACTCCTAGGTACCGATGAATGGAGCAGCTTACTAGCTTTACTCCTAGGTACAGAAGAATGGAGCAGCTTACTAGCTTTACTCCTGGGTAAGTGAAACAACTCGTGTTCTGACTAACTCACTTACTGACTTCTTTATTCCAAATCACAGTTTATTTATACATAATTCTTGACTTAATATTATTGCTTTTTCTTATACATTACGCTAAGTGTAAGTACTTGTAATTTTAATTTCATCACGGCATTCGTATATACATAATTATTAACTTCCGTAAAGCGGTTCTTTATGTCGTTTACACATTAATTTCCGCAAAGTGTTTCTTTGTGGTATTCATAAATTAATTTCCGCAAAGCTTTTGCCGGTTTGTTGTTATTACATCACGGCACTCATCGCTTTAACATGTACATACATAAATACTTCCGCAGACCGTTCACCGCTTTGCTGCTATTGTGACATCATCGTGAACCATTGTTTCGTTCACCTGAGTACTACCGCTGCTGGCGCAAGGTTATCAAATTGCATCGTGTGAATTCTTGCGCGCAGGGGATTGTGTCACTGCCTTCACTTGTTTCTTTATATGATTAAGAAATTGGTGTAGGTCAGTAGCGAGTGACTTGACTGAACTTGTAAATATGTTTGTAGATATATGTATGTTTATACTTGCAGCTGGGAATTGTAATTCCGCATGCAAAGATAATGCTGTAGGTATGTACATATCTACATGTTTGCATTTCTTTATTGATGCATGAATTTTAGAATTCTGCGTGAAGCGAAATCGGTTCAGAGATGCATGCATGTATGTATATACATGTTTAATCGATGCTCTGTATGTAACATTTTTATACATCCACAACTTAATTCAAATGAAACAACATATATAAAAAAAAATTGACAGGACTTTCGTTTTTAATTCAAAAAATCTTGGGTAACTAGATTTTTGAAAAATTTAATTACGAATGAATGAAAGCGAAATAATCGTGGAAAAAGCCCTGTCGGTGGCCATTAGCTTATGGTTTGCAATCCCGTGTTATATTTTCAATCCCGGGATTTCGGGATTACATTTTCCAAATCCCGGGATTGGTACCGTGATTAGGATTGGACACTGTGTAAAAAAATGAGTATCCAATATTCAAACAAACACATTTTACATAAAAGAATGAATAATTGTTCATATCTTAAAATACAATGCTGTACATTCATTAATTGGTCGATGCATATTTGCCAAAAAGCAAAAATTCCATATGTGGAATTTTCGCACGGAATTCCAGCGGAAAAAAGTGACGGCGTTCTCACACACACAGCTGTTTTTACACGCTACAGCGAACGCCATTTTCAGCTTTACAGATGTGTTGGAGGTATACGAAAAATTGTTAATGGCTTATATTAGCTGTGTTCTTTTGGTTCCGTGTAGTGTTCTGCAAAACACAGCGATTGCGAATTGAATTGATTTGTAGAGTGTTTTGAAAGTATAGCGAAAATAATCAAGGTGCCATGACTTTAATTCTTACAAAACGCTAAATCTGTCAAACTTTGTTCCGAAATTTATCAAGCTCTATTTTAGCATTTTGCAAGGATTCATGTCATTGCAGTTTGACTATTTTCTCTATACTTTCGAAACTTTTTCTACTGCTTTGCATCTTACAAATAATTTATGTTCCACTGTTTAATTAAAAAATTTAGAAAAAGCTTTGAAATCCCTTGGAATTCTACATAGAAATGCCATGGAAAAGTCTGGAAATTCCATGCGAAAATAACAAGGAAATAACATGGAAATCCAATAGATTTCCACGTTCAGTTCCATCTACCAATACAATCAAAGACTTGGAATCTCGGCGCAGTTCCCTTCGGCCAAAGAAGCGGAATTCCGTGCGCAAATAGTACGGATTTCCAGGTAAACTCGTCAAAAATGACAAGGACAACGACCGGAATTCCGTTTGAATTGCTTATTGGGTTACATCCAGGTATTTATACAGGAATAAATACCACGAAAGATGAAGGGTGCAATCGATTTGCTTTGCTATGTTCTCTTCTCATTTACAGAATATACTTATCAATACGAATATAATTGATGAACTTCCATTGGTATTGATCTTTTATTATTTGCGAGCTTTTCTTATCCAAAAATAATATGCCGGAAAAAACATCGCAAATTTTCTTACGCGTGCCCAATTTTCAATAAAACATATTCACATCTAGTAGAATGGTAATTAAATATATTCGGCATAAATTAAATTATTGGAACATTTTGTTGTGAAATGTTTTTTTTATTTCTCTTATTATATATTATTAAGCCACACTCAGGGGATACCCTATTATACAAAGCACAGCATGGCAGGAAGGAAATAGGGAAAGGATTAGGGGAAATGCGGAAAGTGGCGGATGTATGTCACTCTTGAACCTTCGAAAATTGTAAGTCTGACGAAAAACAGAAGATGTTAGACTGTTCTACGTTCGTACAGTTTGGGATAAGAAAGCATCACGGAATTTTACTATACGGCCGAAAGTATTTTGAAGGGTGAGGTAATGTGCGCCGCTTGCAAGCGAGTATTACGTGCAGAAATTAACCTACAAGGGATTAGGTTAGATATTTCATGGGAACATTGGTCATGAGTGTAGCGATAAAGGAGCGAAAGACATCCAAAATTGCGGCGGTGCTCGACCGAGTCGATATGACAAGTTATTGGCAAATCACCAATGAGCTCAAAGGCTCTCTTTTGGACAATATCCAAGGTCTGATATAGGACTTGTACTCGTATAGTAGCTCTACATTTGATGGGCTGGAATATTTCTTACACCTTTTTAAAAATCCAAAACATTTCGATGCTTCTTTGGCAACAGAGAAGATGTGATCTGTTTACTGGTAATATTAATGCCAAGAATGCTCAGTGAAAATTAAATCCCGGGATTAGTTATTTCGATCCCGGGATTTGGGGATTGAAGGAAACACCGGGATCCCGGGATTTCGAGATCCCGGGATCCCGGGGTTGCAAACCCTACATTAGCTACTTCGCCGCCGCATGATGAAAAAAGCCGTTGTAAAATTAATTACTTATATGTGTAAAGAAAAACATAAATTTTCATTTGAATTTTCGTGTTATTGTACATAATAACTTTTATACATTATTATAGTATCTACTACTGCTAAAATTACCGTTTATTGGTGTACGGTAATGGTTTTGTATCGTATGCTGTTTTCGTAAAGCAATTACCGTATTAATACAGTAATTACCGTATCTCTGGCAACACTGAATGAAGGACAAATTTTTACATTTTTCCAATAACCAAGCACGTTGCTTTTTACACACTAGCGACTAATGCTGTATTGAACAAACGTTCAAGAGATTTCCCTATTAGTATACGCTCGCCAAACAGGCCTATTTACTGGGCATTGCACACTGAAATACCGTCATAAGAATGGTGGTACTGTTAAGGTCGATAGCGAGAAACCTGTCGCCAGCTCCGTTGTTTGGAAACTTTAAGGAGTAGAAGAATTTTCTCCAAAGCGGGATACTTCCGAAAAAAAGGAGTACACCACTTACGAAACTAAATGAATTCAAATCAATTAGAATGGGATTTCCAGAAATCATTCAAAAGTGAAAAAAAACCTCTAGTGTAGACAACAGATGACAATAACAGATTTTCATAGCTGTTCTGATGAGATCGCCCTGCGCTGCTGATCGAAACCCATAGTATACTCTCATAATTTCTAAATAAAATTTTGATTTTCGGCTTTCAGCCAGTAAACTATATTGTTATAGTTTTGCATCGTGTTTTCACGCTTACGAGATTGAAATATCATTTCCATGATAAGTTATTTCAAATTCTTCAGATATTTTTAAAAACTATGCCAAAGAGGCTAAATTATAAACATCCTCAAAAACAATTAAAATGTAGCACAATAAGAGGACTTGATGTCTTAAATATTTCACCAAGCTTTTATGAATCGCTTAAAAAAGTCGCTCAAAAGTTCTTTTTTTTAACTTCATCAAAAAACCTAGTCGCTACCAATCAGCGTAAAGGAAGAAAATCTAGAGCATGTGCATTTTTTATCACATAAGAGATCATTGTGGAAAATTAACATGTAAAAAAGCTAGAATTGGTCTAAAACCTATTCTTATGATACTCTAGATCAGGGATTCCAAAACTATTATGGGCAAGAGATCCTTTTCCAAAATGAACTAATACCTCAGACCCGCATAGCCAAATTACTTAAAAATTCCTATCTCTAGTTTTTTTTCCTATTGATACAAAATACTTACCAATTAAAAACTTTGCGGTTGGTTAAGTGAGTAAACTTGACATCATTTTCTCATTAAAATTTAACCAAATAAATAAAAATTAAATTCAGTAAATATCAAGTGTAGATAATAACTATTAATATAAATTACGTAAAAATAATTAAGAGGAGTCAGTACTCAGGAAAAGTTTCAATTTAGATACCAGCGAACCTGTAGGTAATAAAATATACTATACATAGTTTTGTGTCCTGAAAGTGAGAAAATTCACATTAAATTAGCCTAGACCTAGACCACGGAGCACATTAGAGACATCTACCGCAATTCACATAAATTATAATTAACTCTGCTAAATTTGTTTTGCTCATTATTGTTAAATATGATATTTTGCTTTGTATTGCAACAACTTTCAACAAAATATTGCAATTTCTCGTCGGTGAAAATATCGGGAGAAAAAAACAAGTACTATTAGAGTCAAATAATTATAAAAAGCACCATTAAAAAATTGATTTAAAATCTTCAATTTTTACCGGGTTTTCTGTTTTCAAGTTTACGAGCTAATATCTCCATTCCAATACTTTTTTTTTTAATTTTTGCCCACGTTATTTACTAGACTTCATCGTCTTATTATTCTGCTACAAATAGTTTGCCAGAAATTCGCATTGAAAAATGTATGAAACTTGCAAACTTGGTACTGACTCCTCTTAAGTAGGTAATTATTTTTTGAAAAAAACATTAAAATCGCAAAGTAAAGATAAAAAAAAATAAAAAATCAGTGTGATGGATGAACCTGGTGACCATCTACCAATATAGCTAAATCCGGTTCAATATTGGTGAGTTGCAGCCTTAAATCTCCGCGTTCGTTGATTTTCAAACGGCTTCTTTGTTTTGCCAACATTTTTGTAACCACACTAAAGCCTTTTTCGACTAGGTATGATGATAGAAAAGCGGTAGGGTATTTTTCAGGAATATTCCACAATACAGGATACTGTGCTTTAATGTTGCGTTGCAACCAGAACTTCTGATAGCCTTGATTGAACTTCTGCTTAAGATCCACGTCTGCGCTGATGGTAATCAACTCTTCTTGCGTTATCACATTGGCTTCTTCCATGGCTGTGATATTGTACGGATATATTATCAATTGAGGAATTTGTAACTTTAAGAGATTCTCAAACCTCTTAGTAAAATCCTTGTGTAATGCGTCCAAAAATAAATAACATCGTCCTGAAGCATTTCTGGTAATTTTGACAAATGCGGAAACTATGAATAATCTTTTCTGCTTAAATTTTGTTTATAAAGAATGAGTTTGTTGGTAGGCCGATATTATTGATTTTGTTTTAATCAAGTTGAGATCGTCATCCTGCAGCTGTAAATTAACTTTGTTCAACATACCAACGATATCAGTCAAATAATAAATATCTGTTTTACAATTGTTCAGATTTTCTTTCAAATTCGGATCTTTTTCTTGTAAAAACTCCAACACAGATTCAAAAATAGCTGAAAATCTTGCTAAGCAAGAGCCTCTTGATATCCAATGAACTTCAGTGTGCAGAAGTAACCGAGTAAAGACTTCGTCGTTTTACTCAAAAACGTGAGCAAATAACAGACAGTTCAAAGAATTGCTTCAATTATTGTTGACAGGTTTTATAACATATTTTAAAGACTAATGCAATCTAGGACTCAAATTTTTTGCTACTAAATGTTGTCTGTGTATCACGCAGTAGTAGATGAGTGTATTATCATTCAAGCTCCAACGAATTTCAAAATGCAAATGAACTTTCAACCAAAGTACAAGCTTGTTATTTAGTAAAATATCACGTGCATGAAAGACTTGTACGCTCGAACACATTATCTTGCACGAAATTGTCTACGCTTATTGACTTGCCCAGTTTTTCGTCTTGTACGAATTTGTGCACCCTTATCGACTTGTTGAGTTTCTTAAAAGTACAACAATGATACTTCCCGCTAAAATATTAGCCACTCTTATAACAAGTTAGAACACGTAACACGACTTATACAGTATCTTGAAAGTTTCTTATAAGAACTTGTGTTAATTAATAATGGTCGATTTTTGACCTCGTCGACCCGCAAAATCAGTTTTCGTTTATTATGTTAATCCCTGCTCTAGATAAATGCGCATACGAAATTTCGTATGTTATCTGTGCAATTTTGATTTTTGAAGTGATTTTTCCCATATATTCCTAGAACGGTTTCTCGGACAGAAAAAATGAGTCCAACCAATTTTATAGGATTTCGTATTCTGCAGAACTTTTTAGTACAATAAAAATGTCTTGGACTGATCGTTTTCAAAATAAACTAAATTTTTATCTGGCAACACCAAGAAGGAGTTGCCTGATTTAGTCCATTTACATTTTACTTTTTATTTGCTAATGTATTAAAAACATCATGTACGAAATTTCAGATCTCTACATCAACGCGTTCTCAGGCAGTGTCCAAACTACGAAAACGAAATTTTTATATGGCAACCCCACGAAGGAGTTGCCCGATTTGTCTCACTTTCGAATTTAATTTTACTTTTTTTTTTAAAGTCCGTGTACAAAATTTCAGCTCTCTATACGCGTTCTCGAGTTATCGTGCGCACAGACGGACGGACGGACGGACATGCAAAAATAAAATAATAATAATCTTTTGCTCTACCATCATTATTTCGAGGTGTTACAAATGGAATGACAAATTAAGTACACTATTTAGATTTCATCTGGGTAGGGAATAAAAAGAGTGTGCCCAACTTCATTTCGAAGGCTATAAAATATTGGAATGGAAAATATTCAGAAAGTGTGTAATAACCCTCATTTGTCTTGACGTACAAAACCGACTTAGAATCGTGGTGGAGAATTGCTGCAAGATAGCACGCATCTTTATCAATTAACAAAATGTGTCGAATGTTCCAAAAAGAAATTATGGAGCCTGAACTTCATATAAGAAATTCGTATTTAATACGAAATTTAATAATTTATGGTTTGTACTTATTTATTACATTTTATTCCAGCAATAAGATTTTCTTAAGTTTTAAATTTATAGTTAACAACTTTAAAAGATTTATAAATTAATAGCTTTGAGTGAGGTTATTATAGTAAAAGTTTCTGTCATGAAAAGCATACCTGCATAAAGTAAATTTATACATATATTATAAAATTCGATCATAAGTTTAATTATTTCATTATTGAAAAGGTTTTAATTTTCAAATTATTTGTACGGGTTTTTAATATTATTATTATTTAAAAGCCATTTAAACACAAACATCTTTTTACACAATTTTTTAAATAAGAAAACACTTGTATTGTTCCAAAATATTAATCTATTCACGTTTTAAAAACAAAAAATGACGCGTTTCGCCCTACTGAGGCATCATCAGGATACTCACTATCTAGCTAATCTGGGATTACAATTATTTTTATTTTGGTATGTTAGCGGATCTATTAACGGACTATTCGAGTACTCATCTAATTGATCATTGAGAATGTGTTTGTGTAGTGAAATCGTGTTTAAATGGCTTTTATCAATATGTTCCAACAAGTGCCTTCAAAAAAATCACTCTATTATTATTTATTATTATTTATTGTCATCAATTTAATTATACATTTAAGATTACATCTTTTAAATTATGTATAAGTTAAAATAATTTCAAGTAATTACAAAGAGTGAGAGTTTAGCGAAAAAAGAAGAGAACAAAAAAAAAGGTGAAAAAAAAGTAAATGAACAAACCTAGGGTGTAGTGGCGCGCAAGAAGAGTGATAAACTATTTATGAAAGTCCCTATGCAATATTACGTGAGATAAATGAATGTAAATACATTCCTTTTAATAACACCGAAAGAGCCCGACATTATTGACTGTTTAATATCATGCGGCAAGGAATTATAAAGCTTAAAGGTGTGATTAAAGAACAGGTGTTTGGTTATTAATCCATGAGATCGTGGTAAAATTAAGTTAAGAGTTCTTCTAGATGAAGAGAACTGGAAATCATTAAAAAGGTAACCCGGGCAATCAAATTTCATGATTTTTATCAACTTTATCAATCAGCGATAGTCTAAGTAAGTGGAAAGGTTACACCCAAACACAATGTTTACATAAGATGAAATGTGATCGAATGTACGAAGATTGTATATGTATCGAATAATAGAGTTAAACGCAAGTAACAATTTGTTGAAGTTCCGATGGTCTAGCTTACAATAGATCTCACATCCATAAGTGATTATTGGTAAGAGCAACGAACGAGCCAGGAGCCGGCGTGTGCTTAGAGGAGTGAACTGACTGGAAGCCCACAACAAGCGGAGACCAAAATATATTTTACATATTTTACGTACGATACTATTGATATGATCATCCCAGGTAAGTGCGTCATTGAATATAAGACCTAAGTTACGAAGGGACTCAACCCATTGAATAGACGTGTTATTAAGAATTATTGGCGGAAAGCTTGTTTTGTCGAGATTTGTCCTGTAAACAATTATGGTATTGTTTTTTGAGGGTTTAAGGGAGGGGTTAAGGCATACGAGATCCTCGTTAATGCAACTTATGCCGTCCTCAATAAGACCAAGAGGTCTGGAATGAAATAATTGCACGTCGTCAGCATATAGTCGTTAGCATATAGTCGTCATGGAAAATTGTATTGAGAAATTCAGTCGCTTTAGTTTGGATTTCAAATTTTTACAATAATTGCATCAGCTGCAATACGTTTAACTAAGTCTACAAAAGCTCGTATTATTGTGAAGGGACGGTTAGCAAAATGAGCAAGACAGTAATTTTTATTTCAACCATTTTGATTTTTGAGGCCACGAATTTGTCTATTTCTTTACTATTTTCGACACTCTCGTAGACCCACTTTTCGTCATCACAGAGAGCTGAAATGTCGCGTGACAATTGAATCTATCAAAATTTGAACCGGAAATTTCCATGGAAAACCCGGAAAATCGGGAAAAATCATTTGAAAATTTGGTACAAATTTGATTAGTGATAAATCCGGTCCAGGAAAAATGCAGAGTTTTCCGAAAAATTTTCCGGAATTTTCCGACTTTTCCGGAAAATTTTCGGGTAAAAAAGTTTTCTAAATTATGCAGGATCAAGTTCCCTATAAACTGGCATCATTACTTTCTCACCGACAATGGTGAAAACTTGCAGAAAAAGTCGAGGAAAATTCATGCAAAACGCTTTTCCGGAGTTTTTCCAACCAAGGAAGCGTTTGAGCGTTTTGCAACCTAAGACAAAGTTGTAGAGCGAATGAGTTGCATAATAATTTTTACTCGAATACATTTTTTGAAAAACTGGTAAATCAGTGTCTATTCAGCCGTCATAAAATTGTTTTAAAATATATCCATGCAGCACGTAATAACAATTTAGTTAACGTGACCAAGGCAGAAAATGAAATAAGTAAGAAACGAGTTTTCAAACAAAACTGAGGCCAAGTCGCATGAAAAGTAGAAAATAAACTTTTCTTCATACACAGAGGTGGACTCAGATTTTATTCGCTGACAATCACCGACATATTTCAGTATGATCCCTGATTGAGATTAAGATTAAGAGAAAGAATATTCAAGAGAAATGTCCCAATCAAAAAATCTGAGTCCACCTCTGTGTGTGAAGCAAAGTTTATTTTCTACTTTTTCATGCGGCTTGGCCTCAGTTTTGTTTGAAAACTCGTTTTTTACTTATATTTTTTATCTTGGATTGAAACTCTTTAACATTATCAGCATTATTTTCTTTTAGCTGGTTTTTTAGAGTTTATGAGATTTCGAATCATTATGCCTCTCAATATGAGACACATTACATATTTGCAGTGACTCTAAGCTATATTTCACAAAACCATCGGTTGTTTTTTTTCCATCCATTTATAAGTCTCCGTCCATGCAGAGCCAAATTATTGACCACACTTAATTTGTTTATTATTAGTATTACCGTTTGGTGGCGACAAAATAGCTTCTATAGAAATTATGATTTCTTAACGTATCCGGTCGTCCTGCTCTAAATCTTATACTACTTAAACTAAATATTATATTTTCTTATATTTATTTATATTTTTTAAATTTTCAGTAATTGGTCTAGATTGCCTTTGATCTTCGGGTACATTTGTTATGTAAATTTCCGATATAAGTAACCACGAAATAATTGACCTCAATATAAACGACCTTTTTTTAAGCGACTTTCATATAAGCGACCTCGTTACAAATGATATTTTGCAAACAACTTTTTCTATAGATGCGCTTTTAAATTTTTGGCCACATTTAAAATCTGCATTGTTATTTATACACGCAAATTAATTGTCAAATTTAATTTGTTTCCTTAGTGACTGAAAATACGTCATTTATAAAAAATATCGTCTAATTTCGGTGTGACCTGAATAGGTTCTGCGTTAATAACTATTTAATGGCTACAGTTAACAAATAGGGTGTAATAGGTCAACTTAAGAGGAGAGTCTACAGTTTATAGTTTTTATAAAAAAGATTTATGTTAATGACCGTTTTACAATAATAATAGAGGTTAAATTGAAAAGAAAAATGGTAAGAAAATCCGAAATTTTTAGTTTAGACTACCATAATTCTTGATTGGAGAGGGGTATGGGGCTGGTTGAGAAGTCGTTGCAAAGGCCATGAAGTTCTGCATACAGTGACCTCTTAACTGCGTCCGTACGCCCTGTAGTCTTAAGATACAGGGTGTCTTATGAAAAACTAGCTTTTTTTGTTAATCACCCTGTAATTCCTAAACGGTTGATATTGCCTCCCCCCCCCCAAATGCAATAAAATTTTTGGTTTATCAAGGTGAGTAATGTGTCTTTCTTTTAAATTTTTAGAAAATATCCTTAAAATGTTATTTTTCATTTGTAGAAAGAGCTTTCCTACTTGATTCTCGAGCCACGGATTTGGCTAGTCCCGATTAATGTCATTAATGCTAGTCCCGATAGGGCATTCATGGAAATACGTAGTATTTTGCCTCATATAAAGGGTTTTCCAATAAGAGGTGTTATTTTAATTAGCCCGCTATTTCCGTAGATGTCATTTTTGGAGCTGTCATTTTTTGACTTTTGACAAGTAGAAACTACGCCATTAATAAAAATGGGACGATACACGATTCAACGACGCATTGAAATTATTAAAATTCACTATAAAAATGGTGAAAATGTGGCAGAGACGGTTCGTAAAACTCGAACATTTTTGGGTCGTCGTGAAGCACCTTGTCGGACCGCAATACAGAAATTGGTAGAAAATTCGCGCTGTCGGGACAAGTTAGTGATGTGAAGAATAAAACCGTGCACGTCGCTCAAGAACAGCCAAGAATATTGCTGCTGTAGCCGAAAGTGTTGAAGAAAACCCAGGTTTGTCCATTCCTCGTCGTTCTTTGGAATTAGGCATTCCACAAACGTCATTACACCGTATTTTGCATAAAGATTTGGGTTTTAAGGCTTACAAAGTACAGTTAACACAAGAACTCAAGCCGGCCGATCATCAACAACGTCGAGTCTTTGCTGATTGGGTCTTTGAAATACATGAAAATGATCCGGAATTCCATCGAAAACTCATCTTGAGTGATGAGGCCAATTCCACCTCGTTGGCTTCGTCAACAAGCAAAATTGTCGCATCTGGGGCTCGGAAAACCCAAGAGTTATTGTTGAAAAGCCTCCCTATCCTCAACGTGTGACTGTTTGGTGCGATTTATGGTCCCGCGGGGTCATTGGACCTTACTTTTTTCGAAAATGAGGCTGGAGCAACAGTTACGGTGAATGGATTGCGCTATCGATAGATGATTAATGTTTTTTTATGGCCGGAATTGGATGGTATTGATCTGGACAACATTTACTTTCAACAAGACGGCGCTACGTGCCATACAAGCAACGAAACCATTGATCTTTTACGGGAAAAGTTTCCGGACCGTGCTATCTCTCGAAGAGGTGATCACAATTGGCCACCGAGATCTGGTGACTTAACACCTTGCGACTTCTTCCTTTGGGGCCACGTGAAAGAGAAGGTCTACGCCAACAGCTCAGCGTCGATTGAAGACCTCAAAGATGGAATTCGTGGGGCTATCGAGGGCATAGGTCAGCCACTTTGCGATTTGGTTATGGAAAATTTCATGAAAAGGTTATGGTCCTGTAGGCGTGGTCGTGGTGCTCATTTGGCTGATGTTATTTTCCATTATTAACGGCATACCATTCTCTTTATAATCAAAGAAAGATCCGATGATTTGTCTCAAAAAATGGCATTTTTCTTTGAGTATCAAAATAACAGCTCTTATTGGAAAACCCTTTATAATTCACAGTTAAAAATTATTTTTAAGTGCATATATGAGTTAAGCTTGGCTATTCACTCTGGCGTATACGACAGGCAGGAACAAACTGCACTGATGAGTATACGGTTCCTTCTGATACGAAACGCCTGCTTTTGACCTTTAGCCTAACTGCTTTTGGGGAAGTCACAATAGATCAATTCATTCGTGGTGTCCATACAGTCCTATTAACCTAGTCACTTCTAATTTTAAACATATGTAACTTTAACCCACGTCACAGGAGGAGCATGTATGTACATTATTAAAATAATGAGCACTTCCATGTTACAGAGTAGTTCGACATAAGTATTCGAAATTATCACAATCATCTGTAGCTCTTCCTCTCCCTCATACTGTCGTAATAGTCACACTCTGCTGTTAGCGGTACTTTGTCAAACCTACCAATTATACTCAACGATTTCATCTAGGGTATACAGAGCATTTTAATGGTTACAATAAATGGTTATGCAAAAGCTTTTAACGCGATTCTAGTCATCACATTTATTGGGCTGCTAGAAGGAGGTGTGGTGGAGGGGGTTAATACGGAAGTTTTTTACTAAATTTATCCCTCGAAATTTAGTTAGTTTGTAAACATGACGAATTGTAGTGAGTACATCCTGCTCGGTTTATTTTTTCTCATATATTATTTAAGTAGAATTTTCGGCTTTATAACATTTCGCGTAAATATTACTCAAGCATTGACAGAGAGTTCTAAAACCGCCAAATTTCTCTGCCAGCTTAAATCGATTGTGACAATCTTGGTCTTAAGCGGATCATTTATATATCTTCAATACTATGCCGAACGGAATAGAGAGGAAAGTGTTATAATAAAGGTAGTGCAATATCCATTATACTTTGTTGTGACAATTAATGCGATTCTATTACGAATAACTCTTCTAACAAAAGCCGGCCATATATTTACTGTTTTCGAAAAATTGTTGGCAAATCACAGAGATATTTTGAAATTAACACGAACTCCGACAGTCTATGGCAAAAAGGCTCCAATTTTTCTTATAGTACAATTGATGATAATAGTGACATACATATATTATTCAATTGCGCGTAATATGAAATTACCTCCAAAAGTTCAATTTTTGGCATTTCTATTCGCTTACGCTGAGTTTCAAACGCGCTTCATTGTTCTGATAGTTTTTGTAACTTTTATGATCATTACAAGGGCTCAGTTCCAGCAATTAAATACGTACATGCAAAAAATCTACATGGAATTAGGTAAACTTCGAAAGATTTCGATGCAAAGATGCTGCGATTGTAGTGATGAATTGGACAAAATGGCTGCAATCCATTGGAAGATTTCCCGAACGCCATACGATTTCAAAAATATTTCCAATTGCAAATACTCGTTCATATGATTTCAACACTGCAAGCGCTTATTTTAAACGTTTTTAATATCTACAAACACATTGATGCTCAAAATTCAGTTTCCAAACCACATTTGATATTTACTATCCTCTATATCGTCAGTTTAACAATCCTTGTTGCGATTGTGGATTCTGTTGAGCAAGCCTCTCACATTGATATCGATTATTTGAGTAGCTTCGATATTCAGCATGACATCAGGCTTCAAAGAAGTGTAAGTATTTATTAACCCTCGGAACAGAATGTAATGTAGCCACGGAGCTTCCAACTTCCAAGAACGCTATCTCCGTAATGAAGTGTCAAATTTTTCCCGGAAATTTGTTTTCATTGGTATTAGTATCGTTCAAAATGTAGCCTTAACGCAAGTTCTTAAATTTTAATTTTTTTGTTATTATTTTGTTGGCATTATTGCGTTGCATTCTGTTCCAGGCATTAAAGAAAGACTCCTTTTTTTAGAATAGTCAAGAAAAATTCTCACATATTTCCAGGTTGAAATGTTTAAACTGCAGCTGGCCTTGCGACCGTACGAGTTGAACGTATTCAATTGTTTGGAATTAAAAAAAGGATTAATTGTGTTTTTTATAACTGTGTGGATAAATTATTCAACAATCATGATTCAATTTGATAAAGCCGGCGATAATAATCGTAAAGAGCAGAGCAGCATATAGTTGTGAGTGTTGATTAATGCTTTTAAGTACGTATCTAAGTCCATTTATCTGCTGTAAATTAAATTTGAAATAAAATGTTTTTGATTTTCGAGTGAAATTTAAATTTAACTTTTTTCTGTTCATTTTGAATTTAAAGTTGAAACTGTTCACAAAGTTTGCGGGGAAGTGGGAGATGGAAAGTTCTTTTTTCTTTCTTCTTTTATCACCTTGCGTGCATTGTTTTTCGTTCTTTACATTCATCTTGGGAGCATAGGGCTTTCTCTCTTCTTTATTTCGGTTTCTTTGTGTTGTTCTTGACCTATCCAAATGAAATGATGGGGATGCCATCGGACACATAACGGGAGCTTTTTGGTTGTTATCATAGATGTTTTTGGGTTTTTTTTTAGGGTGAAAGCCTTTCAAATGATTAAAATGCCAGAAATACTTCACAGCGTTCCTGGAGTGCATATTGTGATTCTACTGGAAGGTTATACCTATCAAGCTATAACAATCCACTAAGCAGGGTGTTTCCGCCTAGGAGGTCAATATAGCAAGAGGTGATAGTACTCTTCTAAACAAACAAAAAATTGTATGGCAGGTGGGGGCCACGGCAACCGTTTAGGAGTTACAGGGTGATTAAGAAAAAAAGGGTGCGTCGTTTGGTTATACATAGAACTATGGGTACATTACATATCGCACAATCCATGCATGGTGCAACAACACCAACACGTCATTGGAATATGTGGACTAAAGTATGTTGTTGCTGTAACCGAAAATGTGAAAGAGGATCCACATATATCGATTCGATATCGGTGGCAGAAATTAGGGCTCTGTCTGCCTGCCAGGTGAAGAATTTCGGACAAAACTCAGATGGTGCAGGAATTAGAGCCACAATACCAACGCAGTTGGGCTCTAGAGCAGTTGCTATAGCTGATCCAGTATTTCATCGAAAAATTGTGGTCAATGACGAAACTCATTTTTGGCTTAGTGGGTTTGTTAATAGCAAAATTGTTGGATAGTGTGACACCAATTCAGGGGAAACTCCGGAGAGTCCATTAAGTTCACAAAATTACACGCTTAAAATTACAAGCTTACACGCTCGTAGCTTCATTGCTCCTTATTTCCAGAGCTCGTGTTATGGTCAACGGTGATGTGATCATTACTGGATCACGGTAAATGAATATTTCTTTGAAAACATAGATAACGTTGATCCTGCCAAGATATGGTTAGAACAGGATAGCGAGATGTGATCTCAACGGGAACAGGATGGCATCTTTTCTTTTTTTATTATTAAGCCAAGCTATGAGGATACCTTAAGGAAAAGGAATATGGGTCAGGAGGAAAGTGGCGGAGGTGCTAATCTGTATCACTCTTGAACCTTCACAGTTTGCAAGCCTGGGGAAAAACAGTAGATGGTAAACTGTTCCACATTCGCATAGTTTTGGATAAAAGAGCGAAAGGCATCAAACATTGCGCCAGTACTCAAGTGAGTCAATATAATAAATAATTTTCAAATCGCCAAAGAGCTTGAACGCTTTCTTTTGGACAATATCCAATAAAGCTAAGGCTGTGCGACCAGCCACGGCCCAGATATGGAAATTGTATTCCATTCTAGCTCTTATGTAGGACTTGTACAGGAACAGTAGGCTCGATGGGCTGAATATTTCTTACACTTTTTCAAAAAGCCAAGGCATTTCGATACTTATTTGGCAATAGAGAAGATGTGATCTGTCTAGCTTAATGTTTTGGAAATATTATTGCCAAGAATGCATAATGACGGTGTATCGTAAATCAGTGCCCCATCAAAAGAAACGGGATTGGAAAACTTATGATCTTGTTTTAAAGAGATGAAACAGCTTTGGGATTTAGACGCATTGATTTCGACGCGATTGGCTTTGCTCCAAGCGAAGATATTGACAATCTCGTTTTTCAAAGATCTAATCATGTAATCTCGGTTGACTCGCAAGAGTATCAAAGGTGTGTGCGAAATTAAGGGTGCTATCATCAACCAAACTATAAATGTTATTGAAAGTAAGAGAAAGTAAGTTATTAATGAAAACTAAGAAGAGAGATAACAGAGCCCTGATGCACACCAGCATTTATAGAATGACATTCATATAGCGACACAAACGATTTAAATAAATAAATAAATAATAACAATTAGAACTTCAGTAATAAAATTTATGGCGTCCATTATATCATTGCACCAATTTTAAGCAAACTTTTTAAACTAAAATTACCTTTAGAAGTAGGTACGATGTCCTAAAAAAAATTTTGCATTTTTTTTAAGGTTTTTGCATAGTTTCCCAAGTTTTACAAGTATTTTATTAAAAAAAAAACCCTCCGTCCTTTCACAATATTGATATGCGACAAGTTCTTTCATTTTACTTTACTTATCTACATAAAACCAGCTAAGAACTTTTGGAATATTTTTAATCTTGAGAGGGGGAAGGAAAAGGATGAAAAAACCAAAATGTCAAAAGCGATTTGTTTTGATTGAACGACCATTTTGAATACTATGCCCTTACCAAAAGGGAGAGAGACTGAGATAGAGTGCCAACAAGCGTAAAAAAGAGAATTTAAGTGATAAGTGAATGATAATGTAGAAAGGAATTTTTCTCGGATAGCTTGATATCAGAAAGTTTTGCTCGTCAGTGAATGATTAACAACGGCATCTCATTATTAAATCGCGCCTTTTACTATCCTGGTCCCCGTCGTCATCGTCGTCGTCAAACTTGAAAGCGATTAAAACTTTTGCACAAACTTCCGTATCTACAAAGGAATCCAGTTTTGTTGGTATCTCTTTTGTTTTATAACGTAACGCTTTAATCGCTTCTTTGGGACTTCTTCATTTTTATATTTTATTTTTTGTCATTATTCAGCAGACATGCATTCTTGTAGTTTTGTTCTTAATAATAATTAGAACAATCTTATTTTTATTTATTCAGATATTCCACACACAACTGTGATGACAACGATTGCACCGACCGCGACAGGTTCATTAAACACAGTGCCTGCGGTTCACAAAGGTGCAAGCCATAAAGGTAAGTAATTCTTCCTTTCTTTCCAATGTCCCCTTAAAGTCATCTTAAATGCTTTCCAACTCCAACAACCGTTTAGGAATGTTTCTAATAAATATGAGTGTGTATGTGCCTATTCTGTAGGAATCTACAAAGGAGGAGGAGATGTAGTGAATAAAATGAAAATGTCATCTTGCTTCCATGGCTTTTGCACTTCTGATCTACCAACACTTGAATTTCCTTCCTGTGTTACCATATGAACCTGGAGCACTATTCTTTACTTCCAAGTTTAAAACTTAAAGGAAATTAATGCAGCTGTATATGAGTTGAAAGTGCAATAATCAGCTGGCATATAGTGAATGCAAATTCTGATAGTACCTAGCTAGAAGTCTTCAACAGATAGGAATGATGACTATAAGTCTGTACTTGTATGTATGTATGAAGATGATGTTGGACCACAGTTGGATAGCGTGATGTGGTTATCATTTTATGACAAACATTCAACTAAAAATAAATTTCTTATGTCATGGAAAAAAATTTTCTTGCCCTCTATATTCGGGATTACGTAGTACACATATATAGAATTTCCCTTCGACTTAACATTTGTTGGAATCCAACCGTTAGCCTTTAACCGAAAATAGATATGACTGTACCATATACATAGGAGTATAGGCTAATATTTATTATGTTGAGACTTTTCTCTCCACATGAATTAAGCACCCAGAGACAGGTATAGCAACTGCTAATATACAAAACTATTCCCCATGGAACATTCGTAAATTCGTTACAGTGCAATAAAACTTCAGCAATAAAATTTTCCAACTTGTCAGGGAATATGAAATTAGGGGCCATGGAGCAATATTATACGATGGCTGTATATTTTGGAGCTATATGTGTAAAAGTATACGTACTAGGTACATGTATTAGAAATCAGCTCAGCTACCCTTCGCACTACAATTCATCTTCTCTCTTTCCGTCTTATTCTCTATCTCACTCTCACTCTCTATTTCCTTACAAATATACTCAGTCTTTAGACCTACATCTTTTAGCCTAGTGCTCATTTTTTTTCATCGGCTGTCATTTTATTTATAACCCGCTTAAGGCTAAGACATTTTTATTGCTCTTTACTCGAGTGACTATTAAAACCTTCTCCTACCCTATAGACCAAAGTATGCCACTCAACTCAATCCAGTGGGAGCTACCCTTCTCACTCTAACTAGTATAGAAACCCCAAGGAAGCAATTTTATATTGAGAGTAAAATGGTAAGTGAAAGACAGTACAGGCAGCAGCTATAAAGCTTTGCAATTTTATTTGAAAAGTGCTGAGGGTGGTAGGTTTATCAGGTAGAAGGGGGAAATTAATTTGTATGGTGACAATGGGTAAATCTAGGTACGTAGAGTCTATATCAAGTGCATCCCCATGGAAGCAATTTCACTACAAAATTGTAACAATATTTTGTAGTCATGCTATTACAAAAACGTTAAGTAAGTTATGACGCTTCAACTTCATTCGAACACCTCGAAATTTGAGGGGGCCTTCGAGGTTAGTAAGAGTTTTAATTAGTGTGGCAGGTACCCACCCGACTATTGTATATTGAAACAAAAGTTTTTGTTAGATGGCTACTGCTGTTAAGAAGATTATTTTATCGATATAATGCACGTAAAATTCACGTGTTTCCTAATTATATACATAAATTTAAGTATATAAGCTGCAAATATTTAATTACATGAACTTTTTGATGGTTTTAAATGAAAAAATCAAAACATATAATTTGCAAAGCAGAACAGATTATTATTACCTGCAATAAGAATATATTTATTTCTTCAAAGAATAAGGATGCAAATATTAACAATGGATGATTTGGTTTAAAATGTTTCATTATATGCATGCTCCGCATGAACACGGAGGAGGTCTACTTGACCGTATCTACGTTATTTTCGTTGTAAAGGAAAAAATTAAATTTTTTCTATATTCTGGTGTACTTGTGGAGTTCAGAGCAACACCATTGGGAAAGTTTCTTCCAGTGTCATACTTATTTGATTGATTGATTGAACCAGAGGTTTGGGACCCCGAGGGATCCCCCGAACGTAGGCCAAATCAAAGCCTATTTTCACCCTCCAGACTCATGAGCAATAGCTCATAGGTCCCAACCGGATTGTCCTATAAATTTCAATATTGACCCCCAGCCCTCCTTGCCGGCGTCGTGTCAGTCGTCCAGGAGGTTTGAGCCAAGTAATCTGTAATGTATTCCTGAGAGTGTCGGACGGTGACAAAGAAAGTGGATCACTGTTTCAGACTCCTCTCTGCAACCCCTGCATGTAGGATCATCAACAAGTCTCATCCTGTGAAAGTGACCCCTGAGAGAGGAGTGTGCCCAGTGAGGATAGACAGCAGAGTTCTCAGGGTTGGTTTGTTAAGTCCTAGGAGCTTATTTGTTTGTTTTGAGTTTGGTTTACCCCACAGTTCCATTGTTGTTCTACTCGACAGATCTTCTATCAAAAGGCGACTATGTTGGCGGTCAGCCCAACTTGAAATAATTGGGACAAGGTGTTTTGGTCCAATCCCGACTGTAGAGACAGGTTCCTCCTAGGATGCAGCAAGACGAGCAAGCTCGTACGCTCTTTCATTGCCGCTAATGTTGCTGTGCCCGGCACCCACTGTACTATCCTCGTGTTATTTCGAGAAAGGGAGTTCACGGTGGTTTTGCACTCCATTAGGAGGTTATAAATGGTTTAGACAAAGCTTAGGCAGCTGCTTGTCTCTCCATGTTCTCATACTTATAGATGGTCTAGTCTAATAAGCTCAAAAATGCTAAAGATCGCCTTTAATTTGTTTCAGGCTGCAATTTTGATGGTTTGTGTAGGCTCGGAGTATTGTCGCAAAAATGCTGCATCCCATGGTCAAAACAAAGGCGTGAAAGACAATAAAAACACCGCCGAACGCGTGACAATCTATTTGCAATGCATGCGGATCAGAAATGCTAAAATGTTTAAAAAAATTTAAAAATGCGATTTAATTCAAAATATGATTCTAAATAAAACGGGTAAGGTGGACAATCCGACACAGGGGAAGCGAAAGATGTGGAGGGTTAATGAACCCTCGATAAATACTTTCCAAGCCATGAAACAGAATCCCTCACTACTACATGACAGCCCGACCATAGTCCTAACATTCTAAAATATTTGCAGTGTTTTTATGGAAAACTGCCAAAAGTTTGATTTGAATAGGTCCTGCGCCCTAAACTACTATTCATACAGAAAAATTGTTTCTGATATTCTTAAGCATGTTTTCTTATCCTCCCAACTGTGATCAATTTTTCATACCTTTTTCAACAAAATTATTTAAAAAAATTTATCTTAACCAAATGACTACAATTCCCCAAACAAAAACTCTGAACTGACTAAAAATTGCATATGGGAATGTGCCGTGGTCCGATGAATTCGAAATAATCTGCCTCCAGATTCGGACTACGGCGGCCGCACACACGCTATTGCATCTAACACAGCTGAGAGTTACTTAGCGTAAAATGGTAAGACTACTTTTTAAGCAAGACTGTTTTCTTATTTTCTTAACCCGGCGCAAATGGCGTGGAGATAATTACGCGGACGATGACACCGGTTTACTATAACCCGGATTATATCGGCAAACTATTACAAAAGTAAATAGTTACCTTAATTTTAATAAGAATATATTTAATAAGGGTTCTTTCCGTACGTGGTAAATAAAGATATAATACCAATGTATTCTATAAATCAAGCTTTCATTAGCTTCTTCAAACACATGCAAAATCAACTTTGAAAACTTAACTGTCATATTTTTCTTTTTTTTATCTTGTTGACGCTGGGTCATACTTACCCGTTTTGACTTGAGGCAGGGGTATCTCACTGCGGAGACGGCGTCGCACTGAGAGCATTGGCGGTACAAGTAGAGGAGGGTTGTATCAAAAGTTACACAAACGTTCAAATTGCACGGTCAGCGTGAACAAAAATATCAGCGCAATAAATTGGTTTGGGCCAATATGACCCAGCGTCTTGGCGGCGGGTTAAATAAGGTATATAGTAAGTGTAGCCTTTGGAAACCGTAAAATTACTGGAATGGTATTTTCCTTTGTGGAAAAAATCAATGTCCAGTCACTTTTCCATAAGAATTAATATAAAATATTTTAGAGAATCGGACTAGCACGCACACTTATACATTTCTGTTTCATGGCTTAGGAGGTATTTTTCGAGGGTTTTGGGTGAACACATCGCTATAACCATTAACATGTGTTCAATTATTTCAATTCTGCAACATTTGGGTTCAAGAGGTAGCAACCAAAAGAAGCGCGAATGTTTCCAGAAAATGGGGGGGGGGGGGGTTGAAGAAAATTATTCCACTATATGTTTCACAATATCAGCGCTCATGTTTTGCTGGATGACGTATCTTGAAACATTTACGATTTTTTCTTAGAAATTTTGGCTGGTTGTTCAAAGTGAGAAGAGATATGATGCAAGCATTTTTACCTTAGGGTTTTTTCTTTATTTATGAAACTTTTAGAAAACTAATTTTGTAATTTTAATTAAAGAACGTATTTTCTGCATTACAGAGAAAATTTTTATTTACAAAACTAGCATGGATCCTTGCTGTATATGTGCTCGTAGGAGCAACGTCCAGATTATGGAATTCTTTAGATACGCTGTAAGTTAAAAGTAAGTACATTAAATTTCTATATTTGCCGAATGACGTTACAGATATACATAGCAGAAGCCCAGGAAACAGAAACACAACCACTAACAAATTTGCAAAAGCCATAGGAACGAAAAAATCAAAATCATCGTGAAATATGTATTACTACAAGCCTCCAATCAGTGCCATAAGAGTATAAGTCGCCCGATCGAAACCACAACTTTGACAAATCCCAACTGGGAAAATTTTCTGGTCTCAACTTCTCAGATTTACAAACAAATGACCAAAATAGTATTGCCCACATCAAATTATCAGTTAGGTATAAATTGAAGTAAACTGAAAACAAATTAACTGCACGTTATTCAATTTTGGCAACACTTGTGGAATTCGAATTTGTGCAACGAGTAGAGGCGCCCAACCCTGCTGATATCCTTTTCCTCGCACTTGTTTCGAGTAAAAATTTGAGTGGATTTTAGCTGTTATTATTCTATTCCATACTGATCTTCAGCTTATTAGACTCCTTTCAAAAAGACGTGCTATTATTATACAAAAACAATCTCCATCGTCCAGTCTTTTGACATTGTTATTTCGCCTGTCTTAGGTCACTTCATTTCGCTGCTTCTAAGAATTTGAAAATTCTAGCATTTCATTTGTCTTTCTACTCGGACCAGCTACGGTTTCACTCAACATTCTTACTTTTATTTGTCCCAATCGTAGGTAGTACCTTCGTTCTTGTATCCATGGTCGCCATAATGTTATCTGCATGTAACTCAAACCACGGACAACCTACATCTAGATCTGAAAAACCTCAAAAAGAATCGCTTCGAAAGTTATGTTTTAAAACGAGCTAATTGCCACCTAATAGAAATCTCTATACTCTCTATCTCTCTCTCTCTCGCTATCTGGCTCTCTAGCTCTCTCTATCTCCCTCTGCACTATTTTGCCAGCTAAATTCGTTGCAACAGTTATTAATGATACTTTTCTTTGGTTGAATGTAAAGTTAAAGAGCTTTGAAAAAACAGTGATTTAAGCTTATATGGAGATTTTCTTATCTAGTGGTATGTCATCTATGGTCAAAGGTTGCTTGAGACTCTTTTGAGTCGTATATTTTTCACTAAACATGCATATATACCAGATGAGTATCCAAAA
The DNA here is from genome assembly GCA_963930735.1 of Dioctria linearis. Lineage (NCBI taxonomy): Eukaryota > Metazoa > Arthropoda > Insecta > Diptera > Asilidae > Dioctria > Dioctria linearis. The sequence goes on along the minus strand of OZ005744.1, from coordinate 191,706,139 downwards.
GTATCCACTGATGGATGAGACTATCATTTCTCATTTTTGATAAAAAAAAGCACACATATTTTTAATATTTTTGCTCACTTTGAAAGCTTTCGTTATTTATCGTTAATCTGATAAATGTTCTCCATCTACCATAGAATCCGCTCGAAAGTGCTTTTGCTGCTTTGGAATAGAAGGGATGGATAGGACTAGTTGTGAATGGAAGATGTTAGAATATTCAAGAAAAATTTAAGTACAAAAAAGCACAGGACAAAGTCAGAATGAGATCCAGGTTTCCTGAAATTGTTAAATAACACGTTTTTTTATTGGGAAAAGGACACCGATGAAAATTTTATATTGTAGGTGCGTAGTTATGTATAGTAAGAAAAATAGTCTGTCGTAAGCTAGCAGATGACTTCAGCCCTCAAAAGAAGACAACGCTGTGTTCATGTATGTACAGTTATGCATATGCAATAGACGTGCATTAATTTTGTTATGAGGTATTTAACCGAAGGAAACCGCTTTAGTGAATATGATAATGTAAAACGACCTATTTTTTGATGACTAAATACAAAACTTTAATTAATTTGACTGAGCAGTTTAGGTGTATTATCAACCACATTTCCTCGAGATAGCGTATCATCTCATCTAAATTTCCTTCCTTTTTTCTATTAGTAAACAATAAAGGATCTCTGAATTTTTCTTGAAAACGCTACATAAAGAGTATATTTTAGCTACAAGTCATTAAGTAGTACATCACAAATGAAAAATAGCTGACGAGTAAAGTACAAAATGAGGCTTATCATAGCGTAGAGACTCCTGTATACAGGGTGTTTCCTCCAAGGTAGTCCATATAGGAGGTGATAGTACTCACCTAGTTAAACAAAAAGTTGTATGGCAGGGGTGGGGGTCAACCGTTTCGGAGTTACGGAGTGATTAAGAAAAACTTATAATAATTTTTCACAAAACACCCTACATCTTAATAAGTACAGGGTGTCCTATTACCATCCAAAGCCGATTGCATGCAGAACTTCATAGCCTTTCCAACGAATGCTCAACAAACCCCAAATTCCTGTCCTCTTACGAGGTATTGTGGTGTATGCTAAAAATTTCGGATTTACCTTTTTATTTACTTTGACTTCTATTTTTTTGCAAAAGGTAGTTAACATACCTTTTTTTTACAAAAACCGTAAACTGTAAACCTTCCTCTTTAATTTAACCTTTTACTCCTATCTATATCCTAACTGTAGCCGTTAAACAGTGATTAGCTCACAACCTATTCAGTTCTTACCGAAAATAGTCGATATTTTTTTAAGTGACCTGTTTTCAATCACTAAGGGAACAAATTATCTTTGAGAATAGATATGAGAATAGAGTTAAGAGTTAACAACTCTCTAACGGCTACAGATAGCGCGTACAGTATAATAGGTCAAATTAAAGAGAGGGGTCTACAGTTTACAGTTTTTGTAAAAAAAAAGTTGGGTAACTACCTTTATGCATAAAAATTAAAGTTAAGACAATCCGAAATTTTTAGTTTAGGCCACACTTACTCCTGTGAGGAGAGGAGTACGGGGCTAGTTGAGTAGTCGTTGGAAAATTTTGCATGCAATAGACGGTGACCGTACACCCTGTATTTTTTAAGATACGGGTTGTTTTGTTGAATACTAGATCCTTTTTTTAATCACCTTGTAACTCCTATACCAGAAACAGCCCGCCACTCATTTTTTTTTTCTTGGTGAGTACTATCACCTCCTACTCTAAGGACCCTCCAAGTGGAAAAACCTGTATAATAATTTCTAACCATAATTATTTAGATAATTTTTTTCCGAAAATTATATTCCATATCGTCGAGAGTTCACATTTGCTGCAAATTGTTGCAAAAGTCACGGTTACGATTCAACAGCAATAAAATCAAAAGACGCTTGGCTTGGCACATCTTGTATCGTCACGATTATTCTTGATGTAGTATGGAAACCAGTTTTTTAGGGAAGTGGTGAAAAGACGCAAAGAGATATCTCACTCTTACAGTGTTCTGATTAAAATCTCCTACCTATGCCTATGAATAAGTACTTTCCTTAAATTTCTGTTTTCAGTTGCTATAAAAAAAAAAAACTTTAAAAAGACCTTAATTCCTCAGACAATAAATAATAAAAAAAAATGTATAGAGCCTTCTGTTAACATTATGTTGACAGACAGATTTCGTTTTCATGTTCTCCCCAGAAGTACCACTTCGGTGTTGTGTTTTCTTAAATTATTTGTTATGGCTAAACTCCGTGCTATAAAGAATGTGTTCCTTTAAAAGTTAGAAGTTGATGACATCTCTCGAAAAAGCAGTTGCCTTTCTGGTATCTAAGTAGAATGACGACTTACAAGGTAAAATGTTTACCTTCCATATCGCAAATGCCTTGAAATATCTGACTCATATAAATTGTTACACTTAAGTAAGTGCTTGCACATTTGCTCTCTGAAATACCATCAACAGGAACAGTTATTATAGTTGACATCACACACATTCAGATTCACGAAACATTCGCATTCAGGAATATCACGTTCAGCTGACGCGTACTAAATAATACTAAGAATTCTGGAACAAATATAAAATGGATTGAGAAGATGTAAGGGTTTATTCTGAACGCTCCACTACCCTTTCCATTATATTCATCCTGAATCTCAGTTAGCAAAAAGCTGAAGGGAAGAAAAAGCTGAAGGGAAGAAAAAGCTGGTTGTGCTCATAAAGCAAAAGCGATAAATTTCTATTTTTAAGGACACAAATCATTTGTTTTGGAATTAAAGCCTTACATAACCTTCTAAGAAGGTCTTAACACACTTTTCAAGGACTATATTTGGTACTTCTTACAAAATGACGATGCCGGGCATAATATGAAATATTTGATATAAAAATGGGAGTGATAAAACCCGAAGAGTAATGAAAGCCGGGTCGGCCGGGGTAGAGTTTTATCCTTGTCCAGGGCAGTTTTTATTTTTTTTTTTTGTCTTGTCATCTCTGTTGGGAAAATTGTGTTTTTTTTCTGTACGAAATGGGAATTTCTTCTATTTGTTCCATACACTACCAATTGCTCGATATCAAGACTTCAAGAGCTCCCCAAGGAGAGGTTTCTTTACTTAACAAACGTCTGGCACAAAAGGATGCGAAATTCCTTCGATATAGGATAAAGTCCTTTTGTATTGTAGCAAAATGTTTCATTCACTCACTGTTTCTTGGGTGTTAAAATTCCTTCATAAAGGCCTTGGGTTTGCGTGCTGGCGTTGCCGGAAAAATTCCTTCTGACAGATTTTGGTGACGATAAGGTTTCGAAATACGAAAGTCATCCGGTGGAATTTTACGAGATGTAAAAAAAAGCATAAACGAAGAACAAAAAATAAACAAAACTTGGAAACTGTAAACGAATTCAGAAAAAAAATGCACCACCAAGTCGTTTAGGCTTGCCTCAATATAAAGTTAACATTGTTTTCTGCACACTAGAAAATATTTTGCCTTCTTATTATTGCTTTTTATCGCAACATTGTAGGAAATGGTTTACGGTTTTCATGGAAATTTTAAGTAAACGTCTGAGATATATGAAAATAATTCAATTACCATCAACACAAGACTCATTGGTATTTCCTTCGAGGAGGGAACTAGAGGAGGTGACATGTGACGAAAAAAGCGCATCAACTATCGTTCTTCTTCTTGTTTTGTCGAGGTGCCAGAGGCGACGTTAAAAATTGCTGATGCCTTAAATATCACAACAAATTAATGGCGCGAAAATTCAAACACATTTCTTAGAAACTTCGCACAATCTTCCGCACCACCCACTGACATGTATATAAATGGACTGACTGATCTCCTGTTTCATTTGGCACCAGTTTTGATTTCAGAAAGTATGCTCTCACTGACGATATATTTAAATTATTTGCGAATTTACTTATATATGCATGTGGGATTGGGGAAGAGATTATTTAGAAAACAAATACTTGAAGTTACCAAAATTTATTGCAAAAGAAACTTGGTTGGTACGTTTTACAAAAAAAATGGTACTTCTGATGCGGTCGGTAGCTAGTTCGGAAAAGCCAGTCATTCACCAAAAAAATGGCTGTAGTTCTCGTCATCATCGTTCAGCTACATGTTCTCGTTGCCGTTCTTGTTCTCGGCTTTAGTTAAAATTGGTCGAATGGATTGGTGCTGCCAGGCTTGTTATGGGATTCGTTCGTACGTTCCCACATGCATGTCAGTGGGATATACCGAATTTACCACAAAAGTATTTTAAAAGTATTTTCCTCAACACGGCTTGTTGTATCTAAATCTTCGAGCATATATAACTCCATTTTATATTACTATCACTTAGTCCAATAGCCATCGACCATATCCTATAAAAAGTAAATTATCCCTCTTGTAACTACGTCTCTACGCTAAACACACTTCGCGGCTCTTTCTTTACAAGAAAGTGATAGTCAAACACCCTGCCAAAATCAAGATGGCGAAAATTTTTGGCTACGCTGCCATACATAATACTTTACTGTGGGATGTCTTCTCCTTTAGTTTTCTCCTCAAAGGGTATTTCGCGTTTGTTGTTAAAAGAATGTCAGAAAATGACAAGAGGCGGAGTTCTGATACCTACAACTCCTCAAGCCACAAGTAGCTTCAAACTGAGATGAATGATGTGCTTGAAAAACACATTAACAAAAGCTTTTGTAGTATTTTTAGGATAGCGAATAGCCATCAGTTTTTTTGACAAAATAGCCAATGACAAAAATTTTTTATTTACTTTTTCATTATTACTTTCAACCCTGCCGGTGATTATTGCGAATACGACCATTGTGTGTAAAAGGTTGTTAGTTGGGTCATAATTCAACGCACCCTGTAGTAAGTATTTCTAGCTCTATATTAATGATTCGATTCTAGTAAGTCTGTATGAAAACATTTTCTAAAATTAATATGACTTAGTCAAGATTCCACTTTTATATTGATTCAAGAGGAAATGAAAACAATTCCACAGAAAGTATAGGCATGTCACATGAAATTCCTAAGAATTTCTCTATTTTAGCTAAATTAATCGTTTTTTGAATGGAATATTGCTGGGTGACTATTGTTAAGAGAAGCGTGTAAAGGAAAAAGAAAGTAGAAGTGAAAATTTCTTACAGTTTATTAAAATTAATGAAGATTGCATTATACGAATGCTTTCAATAATGACTTCATTATAAACATTTCGTAATAATTTTCAATAATATCAAATAAATAAAATGATAAAAAGATTTCTCTTTTGGATTTTTTACCGGGTTAAACTTAGTTTTGTTCAAGAAAGAATTTTTTGGGATTCTCCGGTATATAGCAAAAGCTAAAAAATGTTCTAATTAGTTATTTAATCACAAAACTCATTAATTTTTGGTGACAAGTTTCAAGTCTCTCATCAACAGGTCCCAAATAGCGAAATTGGGTGATTTGAAAAACAAATGAAAAAATGAAAAAAAGAAGAAAGAAATGAAAAGTTTGAGAAAAATAGAAAAAACAATTTTTTTATTGATTAAAAAAATGTAAAAATTTTTTAAAGAAGCAGATTCATTCGAGCGAATCAAAATGATCTCTTCTCATATAAACTCAAGCGTCTGCAGGAGGCAGAAAACCAAACTGCACCGATGAGTGGAAGGTTTTCTGCTGACACGAAACGCTTCTTCTTCTTCCTTTTCTGCTTTAATTTTCAGCCCACTACGTGGCGCATACAGGTTCGATTCGCTCGAATGAATCTGCTTCTTTAAAAAATTTTTACATTTTTTTAATAAATAAAAAAATTGTTTTTTCTATTTTTCTCAAACTTTTCATTTCTTTCTTCTTTTTATCATTTTTCATTTGTTTTTCAAATCACCCAATTTCGCTATTTGGGACCTGTTGATGAGTCAAATCAAGACTTGAAACTTGTCACCAAAAATTAATGAGTTGTGTGATGAAATTAGAACATTTTTTAGCTTTTGCTATATACCGGAGAATCCCAAAAAAATCTTTCTTGAACAAAAATAATATCAAAGTAAGCGTGTTATGCTCTGAGAAGTTTTACTTGAGCTGATGGAATTAGAAAAATTTTAGTAATTGTTAAAATTCCTTAAAACAATAATCATAATTCAGATAACTACATACCTTTCGTTTTCGATGAGAAAATCTTAGCATCTGCCCTGGAAAATATAGAAAAGAAATGTTTAATACAAATTCGAAATTCATAATTAAATTAAAGGCAGAGCTAATAATAAAAAAAGAATAATTTCATGGGGCTTTCTAATGTACCTAATCACCTTCAACAAATTTGGATTTCCTATTTATTTTGTTTTTATTTTATTTGAATTTTTAGGTACTTGTGTGAGATAACTACTGTACAGGAGAAGGAAAAATGATTATTTTTACAGAGACAATGCTAATGATCTCATACCAACGGTATTCCTAGGATGGTGGGTAAAAAATCTCATCGACATATGAAACTTATTGATGAATAATTTGAGAATTTAAATACAGGACGAAGGTGACCGACAATATATAGAACACTGTTGCATGCTCCGTCTCATTCAACATTGGTCGGAACTAGTGATTGCAAAATCGATTATTCGATTAATCGATTAATCAGCCCTTAAGCGGTCGATTTCAGAAAACCAATTAATCGGTTTTAGCGTTCTAAAAACCTATTTTTTATTAATGAAATTTTTTTCGTTTCTTAAAATATTCTTTTTAAAAAAAAAGATGAAAAATTGCACATTCATGTAATTTCAAAATTTTCACGGAAAAATTTTACTACAAAATAGGTACATTGCAAATATATTTTCAGATACAATAATTGCATGTGTGCCACTGTAGGGCTCCAATAATGCATAAAATAACTAAAAAAACAATTGACAGTAAATTTCTAAGAGCAAATTGCGGACTGAACTGAACTGATACACTGGCAGTGTCACTGCACTGATGCTTACTCAATGCTGTGTGTGAATACCCAGTGCACACAACTTGCCGAAAATGTTAAGAAAATTAGAGTTTTACGATAAAAATTCGTTAAACTTCTCAAAAAGCGTTAACTTTTTGTTGCCACAAACGATACATCTGGTTGTCAAAATTCGTATAGTAGTTCCCCTCTTTTGTAATTTTCTACCGGATGTAACATTTTCTTAATATTTTCTTATCGACATGAGTTAACAATTTATTATACATTTTTGGTTGAAATCTTTCCATTTTCTGAAAGTTACGCTTTTTAATATTTTCTTATTGAGATTCTTAATGTATTCCCTCCCACTCCTTGACGTCGGGATTTATCGTTTCCTTAACAAATAGTTTCATAAACAGTGTAATAATCAAGATACAACCAACCTATTTTGTTTCATAATATAAATTTTTTATTATAAAATTAATGAACGGGTTTTCGGTAGCTAAGGTATCATAATCAGAGGAATATCTTACAAACTCAGTTTTTATGATATTTCTCTAATGATCAGGCGCGTTCATTAATTATAATAAAAAAATTATATTATGAAACAATAAGTTGGTTGCAATATGTATAAGGCGTTTCGTTTCAGCAGGAATCAATACTCTTCAGTACGGCAAGTTCCTGCCTGCCGCAGATGCCAGAAAAATTGCTAAGCAGGCCTAATAGTCTCTATAGTCTCTTTCAATAAGTTGGTTGTATCTTGCCTATTATCTCAATGTGATTATAATACTTTGAAATCAATTCCTCATACAAGTGTGGAATCAGAGAGCGCGTTTTCAGTATCTGGAAATTTGCACCAAACTGAGATCACGATTAAGTGATAAAACCATTGATAACTTATGCTTTCTACGTGCTCATTTCAATTTAATTTAAAATACATGTTTCCAGGGTTTTTACAAATAACTTTTCATTTTTGTATTGTTAATGAATTATATATATTTTCTTATTTTTAAATAAATATTATATTTTCCGTAATTATAAACATGAAAAAAATTTAACTATTTTGATAAGAAATAATTTCAAAAAAACAATTTCTTTTTAAAACCGACTAAAAACCGATTAATCGGTTTTAATAAAAATAAAACCGAAAAAATCGGGTTTTACTTTTACAATAATTGTTGCAATCACTAGAACCAGCTCAGAGTATGTTCGATTGATGCTCTACGTATTCGATCTAGAAGAAAGATAAGTAAATTTTGGGCGCTACATAACTTTAAACCACTTCGGTAAATGGACAGTACATACTGTAGTAAAATATGCTTTAATATATTATATTCAATTAATCAATTTAAACAAAGAAACAAAACTGTTTCCTTAGTGTGTTATATTTGCAACTACGCCTAACTAACGAGTTAAAATAAAAAACAAATCAAGGGTTTAATACATTTGAAATTGGACTGGATTGAAAGGAACGAAACAATATTAGATCCTCATCGAGTTTATCCTGATTTAGCCAGTTTATTTCTAAATGGTAAACAATGTTACGTGTGATTTACCTTTATTTTACTCTAGACTGATAAATCGTGTAGTTAAATACAGGGAACTAGGAAGAACATCCTCAACTTGCCTACCACTCAAAACACTCAAAACTATCAATTCGTACAAAACTTTCGCGGTTAAAGTCATTTGTCTGACCAATTCCTATATATATACATATAACGGCAACGACAAAACAAACAGTGGAGACCTCTAACTCTTATACACAGCTGGCAGGGAGCACGTCAGCCGCCGTCAATTAATCCAATAAGGTTCCCCACTCAACTTCACGTCTACTTTTATCAAGTAGCACGAGTATGAATACAAAACTAACAAAAAATTACACAAGCACAATTCCTTGTCCGGTGGGTAAAATATTTTCCGATGAGTGATGTGACTACAGACAGACAGTGTTTCCCCTTATTATATATCAACATCTGAGATAGTGACAGTACAGAAGTAACAGTCCTTATCCTCACAAAAGAAAAAAAAATAGTTCACCTAACTCTTGTGTGTGTTCGGGCAGCAAACCTAACCTTGAACTTTTATTCTTTGTTTCTAGGTCCCGTGAGACTCCCCGTACAACGTTGAGGTATTCCATGTGTGTTCCGTGTGTGGTGCTCAATATTCTATTCACCGGATGCTACTGCATTCCTTACTTCATCGTGTCCTGATCATTTATGTAAATTGCAGATGTCACTCTGGATCGCTAGGCTGGCCTGTAAGATACAACTGGAGCAGTAAAGTCAACGCAACATAGCGAAGGAACACTTTATAAGGAGAGCTCTTCATGTCAGATAAGTATTTCTGTGCTAGAGGGACACGATTCTTTGTTTAAACCTTTTCCTTTTCTTTCTAGTGACAGCTCTGGTCGACAAATACACAAGTCCAGCATCATTACAACATGGGAACGAAGCGAAGGATCGTATCTAAGTTAAGAGGAATATAGGGCCAGCATGAGTGTGTTCCTGGGACAACCGGTTGGTAAGATTCTTTTCGCTACCTTATTTTCGTCTTATATCAGCTACCCATTGAGGGCCGTAGGATTATACCAAATTAATAAATTTATCTGTTTTTTTTTATGTGGAAATTTGCCACACAGAAAAATCAGTGCATAATTATCTTATCTTTTTAATATAGTTTGGCATTAGATTTTAATTTCATTCGGATATTAACATACTTTTAAACTAATTTTCTTCGGACGAAGATTAAAATTTACTGTTTTGTAATTAGAAACAAGTGTTTAATAACATTAAGAATTACAGTTTAAGCAACTTGAACATTAGAATTGAATTGAAATCTTTGTAAGGATTACATGTGCCACGTGTGAATTAAAATATAATTTGTAGCAGCATTAAAGCTTGCATTTTAACCTAAGTCGAATTACAATTTAATGCCTCGGAAGATTAGATTTCGTAATTGCTTTCTACATTGTACGATTTCTCGAAGCATCCATTCGTTTCCGACCCTTGAAGTAAAAGCATCTAAAAAGTACCAATGTCTTTTTATATTAAACTGGAAAGTGCAATGGGAAAAATATATAACAGTTAGTCGTGCATCGGAAAACGGGCTATTATATTCCGATTTTGTTTTATCAGGTAAGACAGAACATAAATATGTTTTTTCAAAGTAATTTATGAGTTGTTTTATAGCTAGTAACGTGGAAGAATATTCCATTTTGTGGATCAAGACGGATTTAGAGTTCCGCAAGTAATATTTCTTGCTTTTCTCATCAAACTGAGGAATTTAGAAAACTATAAAAGTATTATAAACAACGTAGTGCTAAGACAAACAGAAAATATTGACTACAAACTAAGTAAAGGGTTAAAATAAATATTGTATTTTAATTGATCTAAAATATTTTAACATGTTTAAAGATTGTTCGGTGACCCTACGCACGACATTTTGGAAGGTGTTGTACCATTTTTTTGAAGCGGGTTTTTCTTTTTTCATTTAAGATAAATTTTTAAGCTTATAGCAAGTAAAATGTCGAATAAAATTTTATAATTTTTGTATATTAGAAAGTTCAAATCAACCTGCTACAATTAACTCGGAAAAGTCAAATATTGGGCAAAATGCTTCCCAATTGAAGTGTTTGATGATTCATTTTCATTTGTTAGTCAGTAATATTTTCTTAAAGATCACTTAAGTTTATGGCAATGTATTGAAACTATTTTAAGTATAATGGAAATATTTACACTTAGAAATGAAATTAGTAATGAAATGTTTTAAATCAGACTTAATTCCAAAGTTTACTTTTTCACGCACTACGCTAGAATAATAAGGAAAATGGGACCCCCTGTTTATTTTAGCGCCATACGATATGAAGCTAAACATAAAGTGTTTAAGAAAGCCATTTCAATCAAAATTCTTTCTTATAATTTCCCCTATAGATAGAAAAAAAGAAAAAATTAACTGAAAACATATCTAAATATGACGTAAATGAACAGCATGAACTTTTTAGTGTAAAATGGGTGAAAACAGATTATTTTTATAAACCCGGCTTATTTGTTTATTTTACTAGCAATTTTTTTGAAATACATCAAATACTACAAAAAGAGGAAAATATTATATTTTTGGTTAATTAACACGATTACACTTATCACAAATTTCACAGTTCAGATGAAATTTATAATTGAAAGAAGCTAGGTAACATGATTGATTTAAAAATAACTGAAAGTTTTAAAAGCAAAATATCACCAAAGAATGGAAAAATGTATATTATAAGAGAAAAAATTAATATAACTCGTAATTTTTAACAGAACAGTAATAAATGCCTTACATTTTCAAAAAAGTTATTTTATTGAAATAAATTCTCATAGCATTTTTAGTTTCCAGGTTATATTTTAATGTTTGGAGATATTACTCTGCAATGCAGAATCTTTCACGTTTGATTGGAATTTAATCTTAACCTATATTAGGTACTAATTATTGATAGAATTAGAAGTTAATGATTTAGTAATTAACTTTTAATAAAATAGTGTATTAATTTTCAATCTTTTCCATACTAAAAAGGTAATTTAAGGTTTATTACAATTTAATACAAAAAATATTAAAAGTTTTTAATACCAAGGATTAACATCGGGCATAAAGTTTTTAGTTTTTGGGAGCTTAAATTTTAATAGAAAAAAGATTTGGTCATATATATAATGTAAAAAGTATTAAAACTTACTCCCAAATTTTTCTGTGCAGCCAAACTCTGGCTACGCTTGAAAATTCTTTACAGGCATTTCCTTCTCTCAATTCTTCCCTACTTGCATGCAGTCAACCTTAAGTTCAACTGACTAACTAGCTGGTCTAAGGAAAGATATGAAATTACGGCACATACATTACCAACCCACTCTTTATAATTATTAATATTTTTTTTCCATGTATCTATATAAAATCAACTCCTTAATGCAAATCGGATAAAGTTATGCTTCTTCTTTTACTCTTATAGACAGCCTAACATGGTATACCTGATGGATAGGATGAGCCCACTTGCGCAATTAAGAATGGGTGTTGGATCTATATATATCCCGCTTAATTACAAAGATCCCTACTGGCAGCCACACTGGGAACATACACGTCCGCCAGACTTTTGGAAATTTTAAATTTCTAATATGTAGCAAAGTTGAACCGAAGTTTCATGGACCAATAGTAATGCGATTACCATGAATGATATTACAGTCAGGCGATAATTTTGACAGGTTCTAAATGATTAAAACAAGTTGATAACTGAACTGGAGTTGGTTGGCTATTGAGAGGATCGTACGACTTTTCTTTTAGTTAATTGTGGAGGATGAATTCTGATTTCATTCATATCACTGTATTAACCAAAGTAAAGGAGAGTGTTGAAAGATGAGCAAATCATTGAAAGCTTTTAATCAACTGAGTGGAAGTCTTGAATGGAATCTCTCCGGAATTCATTTTATGACACTCATCTCAAATCGGGGTAGTTGTTCAAACATTCAAAGGGATCGGTATTTATATGTTACGAGTTCTTGTATGATTTTAAAAATTACATAATTTTCGTTTCCTTTTTAACTATTTTTAAATCTTTGAAGTTAAGGAAAACATAACTCAACACTTATTATTAAATTTTATCTATATAATTACTTTTTACCTACTTAATGCTTAAGTTGAGACGTCTCCAATCCAAAATCATACGTGTTTCTAACGTATTCCGATTATAAATTCGGTGTGTTTACCCCCTTGACTCAGAAATGATTCGACATTCTTCTTTGAGATTAGTACAGCTTGGTGTACATTACAAACTAGACAGCTGTGTATTATTTAATTCCGCTCAAGCAAAGAGACAAACTGTTTCTTCTGGAAATAATTCAACTCAAACACATTTAGGTACTCATCTCCTACGTGATGTACCTACTTCAAAAAATTTGGAAGCTTTCATGAGATATTATTATCTACTGCGTTTGAATCTTTACTTTGTCAGCTGTCTCATTTCTTCATGCACGTTATTATTGCTGGTGATTTTAATGTCGACCTTCTAGGGCAAAGTGCATCTTTGACAAAATTTAAGGAAATAGTGTGCATTTTTGGCTTTTCTATAAGCAATCATGCTCATACTCATTTTCACATCAACTCAAAATTAACTTTTTGTCATTATAAATGTAATTCCAAAAATAAAAATCCATGAATGCAGATAAGTCCAAAGACTTCATTAACTTCGCTGATCCTGATGAGCTTAATCGGTAATTAACAGATATAAATCAACCGCACCTTTTTCGTTATGCTGAACTTACGGGACCTCTAGTGACGACCTGTTTTTTATAATAGGAGGTTTAAGGAGTGTAACATCTAATGCGGTTGAACATAATGATCTATCAGTAAATTTCGGAAAAATTATCCATTTGCAAGCAATAACAATATTTCCAATTACTTTAGAAAAAGTTTCTGATGAAATCAACACAGAAAATTCAAGTAGTTTTCCTGGATTTTTCGAAAACTTTCAATAAAATTCATGACAACTTTTAATTTTGATGTGCATACAACGTTTTAATTTTTTTTTGTTTTCAGTGTGGAAGTCAATATGGTCCTACCTAAGTGGGTGGGCCAACTTGGACTGACTGATATGAAATGCTTATAATTATTTTATTTTATTTTTTTTTGCAGATAATAAAGAATTTTATAAAATTTTATAATGTCATCATATTCAGTGCAAGAACGTCTAAAAAAATGTTGAATTTTATTATGCTTCCGGACGATCAATTGTTATAGCACAAAAAAAATACCGTCAGTATTTTAATACTGCGGCGGCCCCCCCTGTAAACATGATAAGAAGCTTAATGACCCGATTTGAGAATTGGGGTTCAGTAGGTGATGAACCACGAAGAAATGTTGTTGTACCAGAAAGTGTTAACACGGAACCGACTGTGTCTACTCGTCGATATGCTACTCAATTGGGCATCTCCAGAACATCGCTACGACGTATTCTAAAAGTTGATCTGAGGATGTTTCCCTATAAAATTCAATTGGCCCAAGAATTATTGCCAAGAGATCCACCACAATGGCTACAATATGCCAATAGATTGATTTTGCTTGCGACAGAAAATGCCAATTTTTTGAATAATCTGATTATGAGCGATGAAGCAGATTTTCATTTGAATGGATATGTTAATAAACAGAACTGCCGAATTTGGGGTACGGAGAATTCGAGAGCATTGCATCAGCGACAATTACACCCTCTCAAATGCACTGTTTGGTCTGGAATCATGGCTGATAGGGTTATCGGTCCATATTTCTTCGAAAATCAAAATCAGGAGCCTGAAACCGTCTCTGGGGCGGCATACCGGACCATGTTGGAAAATTTTTTATGTCCAGTTATTCTCAATAATCCTGACATATAGTTCCAGCAAGATGTAGCTACACCTCATACCGCAGGAGCCACAATGGCGATTCTTCGAAAACTTTTCGATGACCGAATAATTTCAAAAAATGTTGATTTTGCGTGGCACCTCGTTCTCGAGATTTGACGGCCCCAGATTTTTTTGTGTGGGGTTTCTTGAAGGAACGAGTTTACGTCAACCAACCACAAAATATTCAGGAGCTAAAGCAGAATATTCGCACAGAAATTACTCAATTGGAGCCAGAAACATTGGGCAACGTAATGCAAAATGTGTTAAATAGAGCTATTAACTGCCAACGGGAGAATGGACGCCATCTAAAGTATGTCATTTTTCATACTTAGCTTAAAAAAAATTTATAATTTATACTTTCATTTAAAAATAAAATAAAATAAATAAAAAAATTATAAGCATTTCAAATCAGTCAGTCCAAGTTGGCCCACCTTGTTGGAAGTAAAAGGTTCTCTGCAATAAAATATTATCAGATTATCATTAAATTTATATTGGAGTTCCTCAAGGATCTATTCTTGCACCTCACCTTTTTCGCAGTTTATCAGCGATCTACTTTTTATTGTAACCTCCACTTCCAGCAACTTCAGTGTGTGGAATAAATGCATATCTAGGCTACAATCTCTTGCAATTCTTATGCTATTATTACATACAAGAATTGTCTAGATCGCCTACACTTTCCTCCCGTGATATTAAATGGAGTCGCTATTCTATACAAAAGTAATCTACAAAACCCAGGTGTACATTTAATGGAATACTGAACTGATCTGACCAGATCAGTGATACATGCATTATACTTGTTACATCCCTAATCATTGAGTTGATGACTTATAGATTTAAATGATCAAAAGTCTCACCTTACAAAAAGAAAAGCGAGTTCAACTTGATGTAAAATTCGATGGTTGACTAGCCTAAGTTCATTATCATAAATCCTGTACGACAAAGTCTTTTCCAAAGATATATGTTCATTTGCCAATGATGCGTTACAATCTACTTTGTAACGTATGTATGAGACAAGATTTGCATCGGGTGGTTTTAAAAACATTTACGTGCCAACAAGACAGCTGAATTGTGTTTGTGAGGATACTATTTTTGTGCAATAACGCGTCTAAATATGATAGAAATATGATTCTGGGCTGTTAACTTCACCGGCTCCAAGATACTAGTTAATCGTAACACCACTTTCTGCAATACGGTGTTCATTCAAAAATCCACTCCCAGTGGAGGATACACTGAAAATGACAATTCTAT
Source organism: Dioctria linearis (assembly GCA_963930735.1). Lineage (NCBI taxonomy): Eukaryota > Metazoa > Arthropoda > Insecta > Diptera > Asilidae > Dioctria > Dioctria linearis. Next base: position 191,690,625 of record OZ005744.1, on the reverse strand, counting down.
GATCGACCGTTAACATTTTTCCAATATATCATGAATAACAATGTGATTAGTCGACCAACTAAAATATTAATATAGAGAGTTCTGGTTGTAGGTAGTATTGGATGCAGATAACCAGTATCACTGCAAAATCATTGACGGGGTGGGCTGTTTAATTGCAGTCAAATTTTAGTAGCAAAGATTCAAGATTCCAAGATCCAAATGAAGTTAGTGATTTACATTTGAGTTATAAAATGCGAAGTAGATAAAAGGCATTTAAAGTGTTTGTGTTTCTGCTCAAAGGGTTGCTTGTATTCTTACCGAGTTATTCTAAGTTGCAAGATTTTGTACGTTAAAAGGTGAAAAATCAGTAATTTTTTTAATTTTTCGATATTATGACAAAACCCCCGCAAATTAATACCTTCACGCGTGATACTAATCGGCTTACAAATAAATTGAATGCTACTACATACACCAACAGAAATACAAACTGGAACAACATTTACACAATCAGTTTCTCCAATATCCAGCGGGATATAAACGGCAACAAAAATGCCAAGAATAACCACTTCAGCAATTTCATAAGAAAATATTCACCTTAAAGCTAGCAAGTGCTTATACCTTGTATGTACTTATGTATGTACTTCCTCCCGTTTGATGAAAAACATTTTCCATTTTAAACGTAGGAAAAATCACCGCCATCAACACCACTTTTAAATTTTAGAAAACCCAAAGACTTTGGCTTAAAAGCACTCTGCACCTATAATGCAAACCTCTTTGCTTTTTTTTTATTTAAGTTTTTCTTAAGCCTAATCCAGGGTAAGATTTCAGGAAACACCGAAGGGTAGGCAAATTTTCTTTAAAGGTACTTAAGAAACATATTTCAAAATGTGCAAATAGAGTTGCTTTTGAGGTATAGATGTGTTCCGAGTCCTTTAAAACTAAAAGCCTTAACGTCTTAAATTCGATAAGAAAAACTAGTGTTGATAACATGTTTTTTGATTTTAAATAAATACATGTAAATGAGGAGGCCATTTCCAAAACTCTCTTTGGGCCCTATTCTTGAATTCAGAATAGTCTAACGCATTCAATAAATAACGAACGTGTACGAAAATAACGCATACGGATTTCAGGAATACGACATGCACATTTATTATCGTATACGGAATATACCTTCCTTATTCAAGAATATGGCTCCTTATCCTCTGTAATATGTTTTGAGATAATTACCCACGTTTAAACTACCAAAGTAGGCACAATAATCTTATGGAGTTATATTAATTTTTAAATGCATGTATTAGGTCAATGCATTCTTTACTACAGCCCATGGCGCTAAGGCAATTCTTTACTTGCATATGTATGAGAAACCTGCGCGCGGTTTGTAGGCTTTTAGCATTGCGAATTATTGAAAAACGAGCACGTTTTGTGTTAAAAAATTAATATCAAATAAACAACGTTTCTGGTGACGACAATTCTAGCGCCAATTTGTAAGTAAAAATGTTTACTTTTAGAAAAAAAAAGTAATTGTGAGTCTTTCGACAAAATTACGAAGAGTTTCTGCATAACTCTACTTAATTCGCTGTGAAATGAGAGTACAGCCTTCGCTCAAAAGGAAAATTCTTTTTTAAGGTTGAAGTCAAATTCTAATGCATATTAATTATTGTTATGAATTTAATATAATTATTAAATTCCTTTCAATTTCATTTCATTTGTTTGTTAGACTTTATAAAAACATAAATTTTAAGTTTTTGACCATCAATTTGGCATTCTCTAATTATGAAAAAGTACCTACTCCTCGAATTGCAGCGAAAACTTTTTTCCATTCTCATTTCGCTTCTAAACAACTTAGAGGATGACAAATTTGAGCTAAAAAAAAAAGTGTAAATGATTGTTTTCTTAAGTCCATCAAACAATTGTCATGCAATTGAAAGAAATTTAATTATTATATTAATGTCATAAGTTCAATTATTATGCATTTGAATTTTTTATTCATTGGAAATCGTATTCATGATTTGCAGGGGGTAAAATACTTCAAGCTTAAAAAATAACGATCGTCTGTGTAACGAAAATGTTACTCTCATTTCACAGCGAATAATTTGTTAAAACACTTACAATTACTTTGTTTTCTAAAAGTAAACATTTTGGGCTATAAGTAGGCGGTAGAATTATCGTCACCGGGAGCGTTGCTTATTTTAATTAAATTTTTAAACATGAAAAGTGTGTTTTTTCATAATGCGGAATGTTGAAAGCTTTCAAACGACACGTTTCTCATACATGTGCATTTTATAACGCCATGGCCTGTGGTAAAGAAGGCAATGATTAGGTGAGTTTTGAATAATAATATACAGGAAGCGGTATATCAAGCAAACATAGTGAAAATAAAAATTTCAGAGTTCCGGGAGTTCAGTGAAACTGGTTTTAATAAATATTGCATATTTGAAAGTAGGTTGCTTCGGAAGCTATCCCTCTATCCCTCATCATTGTAAAATTATAACCAATAAAATTTAAAAAAAAACACATCTCTTGGGCAACGCGATTTATAATTATATTGGCGCCAAATATAAATGTTCTCTTTCCGGCTTATGCTATGTAGTAGGTAGGTAATTGCATTGCATTTACACACCTCCAAGGAACGCATCGTTTTTAAATCATAACTTAAGCAAATTCGTAAAAATAAATAATAATCTTTCTCTTGAAAATAAAATAATTTCTCGCTATTCCAGTATCTGAAAATGTTTCCAAACTGATATTTTACAATTCCACCCTAAGACCTCTTCGTCCAATTCACAGGACTGCAAATGTAACACTGGGTACCGTTTTACGTACAACCAAAACTACAAATCTCATATAATTAAGGTGATAAAGTGTTTTTGGCATTAAATTTAATTATACTCTGAGAGGATATCGAGTGTGTAACAACGCGGTAAGCATAAGATTAAAATTATAATTGACGATGAAAACTTTAGCTATGCAGGCTCTATATATTTCACGGGATTATTCCGTACTCTAATTACACACTAATTGTAACTTCATAGGATTTAAAGGAGTGCAATAGTAATCCTGGTCTTATTCGGGGTATTCCATTTAACTTCCTGCAAGTTTGCCTATATAAATTTATCGAAAATTCTATTATCACCAGATTCCAGTAACATTTTAATTTGAGAACGCTGAGATTTATACAAAAAGTTAATAGATGACGTTTGTTCAAGTTGATAAAAATAAATAAATAACAAAAAATACAAATGAACACTTTTACTTAACCTTAAAAAACCTTTCGAGCCTCAATAAATCCATTTTACAAATTTGCATTCTCTGCACTTTGGTAAATAAATAAATAAATGGAATCTCTGTTAGTAAATTTGAAAGTTATTTTACGCATCACGCCCATTATAGGTAATGGAGTTAGTACCGAAAATACAACTAGAAATTTTTCTTACTCGAACTTGTAAAAGTTTCTCAATAAGTTTGTTCGAAAAACGGCATACTTTTAATGGATGGAGGTGGGGATATTGTTTTTGGGTGCAACTTTTAAAGATTAGTTGTACGCTAGTTTTGTGTCTAGAGTTTGTTTCGAAAGTTTCGTTCGTTTATTGTTCCGATAATAATTTTGATTAGATTTAAATTGAAACTTTGAAATTGTTTACCTAATGGCTAATGAAACAAACAAAGTGAACTGGAATGAAGAAGTGTGGTGTTCTGGAAATGAAGGGGAAGATTTAACTATCGTGTGGCCCATAAATAAATGCAATGAAATTGAAATATTTATTCTTAAAAATAATGTTGTTTAAAAGTAAACCGTTACGTTCACGGCAGTCTAACTCTAACCGAGTCCTAATATAGCTTCATAATTATTATTATTATTATTATTTTATGTAGTGTGGTGGGGCCGAAGAGTCGACCTCTAAGCACTGCGACATTTTCTGCTATACCCCTGCTGTATGAGATCAAATCTACCTCTGCCATTCTAAGGAAAGTTACTACCTGATAAGGGATGTCAGATGGGCTTACAAAATCCATGCCTAGACATTGGAGTATTTCGTGATCAAGTCTCCTGCACATTCGCAGGGTACCTGTCGGCAGATTCTACCTCTCTTCAAAATCGGCAATAGTCGTCTATGATCTTGCCCATTTTCTTAAGCATGTACCCAGCGAGCAATGGCCAGTAATTAGCCTGCCTTGTTGCATACCACAGTTAATGACTTATTCAAAGACTTTGTATGGGTAATAATATTGGGCCTAGAATAGCCGTATATGACCAATACATTATTTTTAATTTAACCTCAATTTTTTGCCATAGGGAAGGGTAGGTTTAGATTAAGTTTCCTCTTCATTATGAAAGGACGACAGTGGTTTTGCTAGGATTGATGTTTAGACCTCCGGTTTTTGGCTAGCATGATACAGGTCTCTTTGCCTTAGATCCTAGAGAACTTCACCGTCTGGTCAACCACTCCGTGCACTAGTTAAAATATTTCGCTCCGTGATAGCCGTAATACACCAATTTTAAAGCATGGCGCTTATTCATGCGACTGTCGATGGCTGACAGATTTTCCTCAAAGATGCTGTTTCAATTTAGGCATACATAATGACTGCATCATGGGCAAGAGGTTTCTTTGATCGCTGCAATTTTTTGTCTGATATTTTCTTTTCTTTTCCTCAAGAGAACTGGGTTTATTATTGTATGCTCTGTAAAATCTTGCCTAAGTGGAGATCAATTTGTTTTCTCTCCTCGAAATAAATTTACTCTCTGTTCATGATTCCATATGGCCCGGTGGCTCATTATAACCCATACTAACTATATCTCTGGTGTCATTTTTACTACTACTGAAGAGCGTATCTGTTTGTATAGGATTTCAGACGTCCGCCATTTTAGCTTTTTAGAATTAAGCTACCAACTTAACCCGCAGCTGTAGCAATAAATATTTGATTGATGATCGGGCATGATGACAACCTCCGAAAAATTTAATAAAATTTGAACTGATTATATTTGACTTGCCACGCAAAAAGTGTTTCTACATTTTCATTTCTGACCAATTTTTTTCTAGACTTCGCTAATGGTATTCACCTTTAGAGTTTATATAGTCAACCGCTACGGAGTTGTGAATCGATCTGACTAATCATGAGTTTACTCAACTCAATTTGATCTCTTCATTTTGCATACCACTGCGGGAATAAGTTTCACTGAATACTCTAGACTCACTGCTTCAGCTCGAGCTCATGAGATCAAGCTCATTTTTATGCATAAGACCCAATATTTACACAGAGACTAAGAACAAAATTCTGGTCTGAATATAGTATCGAATTAGAGCCTTTATTAAACCAGCATTAAACCGACGTTGTGGTAGGAATGGTGGTATGCATTCCTACCATAATGTCGGAAAGTGTACAATTAGTAAACCAAACTTAAAAAAGAAAAATATATAAGTATATTTAAATAAGGGCAAAATTGAAAAAAAAAAAACATTTTTCCCTTTCGCAATAATTAATTTCACTAAACTAGTACCTAAATCAAACTTCCACAGTTCAAATTTGATCAAAAAATTAACCTAATATTTGAGAAAAAACCAAATACAACACACAAATTTGTATATACACACTAATTCAAAACTAACCGCAACGAATAATTAATACCTTCAACATAATTAAAGTACAAAGCTAAAGCTCACGCAAAACTATTCCCCATAATTGCTTTTAAAATGACTGTAAAGTTTGAAGTAAAGCAAAAAATACAGCTTAATCCGAAAATCGCAAATATTTTCGGAGTAAATACATATTTAAAGTCAGTAACCTCTTTAAAAACATTTGAGGTTTTGTGGCATTAAAGAGAAAACCCAGCAGGACATTTTCATGATATGAAGTATAATAGCGGGATAATGGTAAGCGAAAGTATGTCTAATCTGAGTTTTTCCATGTAAAAGGTTCTCATAGAACTTTTAACAGTTTAAGAGAAAGCATTCAAGTTGAAAGTCTGTATTTAGCCTTAAGAGGATTCGTAATCCTCTCCTGTATTTCTCAGTATGCCCTGTGTAATGCTAAGTAACACAATTCTGGACAACATTCTAATATTACATAGATACAATATGATAGATTATTGTCAACGATTCTAAAGCTTTCATTTCTCGTTACTCCGAAGGAAACTGTACATTTTTTCCGACAATACGTTTCTATAGTCCTTGTCAACTTATATAAGGGATTGAGGGGGAAAAATTGCAACGAATGCACACGAGCTATGGTCGGGAAAGTTTTTTCATGGAAATTCGCCAGATGGTTGTTACAATATAAAACCATATGCTTTCGAGATGATAAAGTAGAGAGGTACATATCAGAATATTGTTGCAACATGGATAGAAGAAAACTTATGTGTCTGAAGGACATAAATTGTATTTGAAATGCGTAAAATTTGCTTTATGAACGCAGGTTCATACATACGTACCTACATACGAGATCGAGAATGTATTATACAAGAGTTAGTATATAGACATGGAGCATACACAAATAATAGGAGTACATATGTATCTCATTAACTATATTTTGGTATTTTGGATTCATATTTCATCTTAAGAAACTTAAGATAAATGTGTACATCCTTGGCGGTTAGATGAATATTGCCATATCCCCTACTGTCATATACCCTTGCTGGTACAAATCGGTTACAATATTTCAATTTTTCTATTCTAAGTTTTTATACATCTCATGGAAAGACCCAGGCACCAGAGTATATTAGTTTGTCCTAATGTTAGTGACGCATGAATATAATCAATGGTTATATACCCCGATGGCTAACAAAATTTTATATATTTTTTTGCATATCCATTGCATGACAAATCGACTGGCAGTACAAATTGATATGGATGGGTTGGGTTTAATATGAAGTTATTAACTTTGTATATAGCAATGAAGTAAAAAATGTCGAAAATTCCCAACTTATCATTTCGTATCTTTTCAGTACAAACCAGCAAATTTATCAGGGTTGAATACCCACTGATTTTTATAATATCTACCATCAATTTAATAATATTTAAGTATTTTTTTAAATAGATAATATTGGACCTTTCCAAGGATCTATAGATTTTTGTTTTATACTATCCTTCCGAAGTTATGGCCCAGCAAATTTAAAATTTCGGAATTTGAATAAATTTTCTGTTGTCATTTAACTACAACTTTTTGTAAAAACAAATAAAAAAAACTAGAATTTGTCTAACAAGACTAATAACCCAGATAATTGCCCGGATAAAATTTCTTTGGTCACCAATCCATGCAAGTTTGATTTTTGGCGTGGTTTTTCACAGGGTTGTAAATGAGCGGACTCATTTATCATATCAACTCATCGCTCAACTCAGGATTTGCGTCCCCTCAATCATTGAGTCCGCTCAACACTTGAGCGGTGGTTCATCGCTCGAAATTTGAGGACTCAATCTTGAGCGGACTCACTGCTTGAGCGGACTCATTGCTTGTGCGGCTTGAGCGGACACAAGTCTTGAGCGGACTCAAGTCTTGAGCGGACTCAAGTCTTGAGCGGATTCAAGTCTTGAGCGGACTCAAGTCTTGAGCGGACTCAAGTCTTGAGCGGACTCAAGTCTTGAGCGGACTCAAGTCTTGAGCGGACTCAAGTCTTGAGCGGACTCAAGTCTTGAGCGGACTCACTGCCTGAGCGGACTCAAATCATATTTTAAATAACATAAAGAGAATATGATTTAATTAAGATTGAAACTGAAATTTCAAACAAATAAAAAAAGATTATAAAAAAGTCATTCATTATATTATATTTTATTAATTTAGCTTTTGCTAATTTTCTTAGCCACCATTTCTTCTTCCTCGCAATGTGCAACTGTACTTATTCAATAATGTGTAAAGACCGTGTGTATTTTCCCATACTTGAAAATGAGATGATTCAATTTATGGCGATTCTACTTACCATTATCCATAGAAATACTTGTGAAATATATTGGAAAAATAATGCCTATAAAGTACTATTCAAAATTATACACATACAGAAAACCATGAAAAGCTTTTGAGAATTAAAATGAATAAATCATTCACTTTTTATCACGATAGAAATTTACAAATTGATTTTTATAAAATAAACTATTTACGGGATTTATCCAATTTTTGTGCTTCTCAATAAAATTACCTTAATCTTCATTCTTGTGTTGAAATAAACGTGTAGCAATAAATTTTATTTAAGTTACGGAAGTCTCAATCTTAATGTTATAAAAATAAGTAAGTATAACATGAATAATATTATTATTTGGAAGAAACAGCTCCGGTAACATTTACAAACATGTTTGGAAAACCTATGTACGAAAAATAATAAAAATTGATTTTTATACATGAAAAAGTATTTAGGGGTAGATTAAAAAAAAAATAGGTTTATTGACGTTTTTGATTAAAAAAAACAACGTAACATATTTTTCAAAAATCGAGGTCCAGTAATATTTAAACTGAAGAGTTTGTAATATTTTGCCGAAGATTTTAAATGAATATCATAAAAACGGTGAAGAATAAAAAGGGGGATCAAAATTCTTACAAATTTAGTCAGCCTTAATAATTTGATTTGGAATTATAAAAATTAAGAAAAGTTTTTTTTTTAATTTCTATTCAAAAGGTTGAAAATTACCTACAAATTACATTGTTTCATTGGGAAAAAATTAGATAAACAGCAACATTTAACACCCTTCAACCACTCCTCATTGGGTGCGTTCATCGACAGAAAAATAGTGACATAATGTCACTACCGAGTCACTACACAACGTTCACGTGTACGTTCACTGTACACAGAAAATGACAGATATTCACTTCCTTTTACTTTCTCACGCGTTCACTGAGACGGCCAAGAGTAAAAGGTAGCAGCGCGCATTATTTCACTATCCGTATTTAGGATAGTAAAGTTATGCGAAAATAAATTTGTGTTGGCAAAGTGACATTGATATGGAAATGGAAGGAGAAAATATGAGAACAATATGGCGTGTGTGATGGTCCACAATGTTTTTTTTTTTATAATAATTCAATTTCAATGCATGACTTTATTTCGTTGTAATGTCGAAAGAGTTCATCTCGCAACGATAACTCTATTCGCAAATTGACGTTCATATGTTTACTTTTAATTTACTTATTTTTTTACAAACGTCAAAAAGCTTTGATTTGTTACGTTATTCTCTTTTGCGTTCACTGCAATTTGATTACACAAGAGTCAGCACTGTAGTGACTAACTGTGAAAGTAATTCTTTTAACATTTGTTCGCAACACAACGCTATCACAATGCTACAGGATGCTATAGTGTCAGTGAACGCACCCATTGATTTGGCTCGTTTATCGAAGATATAATAGTGCCAGACATAATCATAGAATTATAAATAAATAAATTTATTGTAAGGCCTCCTTAGCAATAACAATAAAATACTTTTAGGCTCACTACAACGTCGGCCATCCGATCCTGTCATGAAACCTAATAGAAAAAAATTGAATCTATGCGGCATGCACCCACAAATTATCTTAAGTCTAATTGCAGTAGTTGCAGCAATATTTTTTTTTTTTTTTTTGTAAATTTTTATCAGTTTATTTATGGCTCCTGTTTAAATTGAAAATATGCGAAATAAACATACATATGTTGTTACTCATAATAAAACACCAAATGGCATACATCTTTACATACATATTATGAGCAATAATCAATGTGCCACTTAACTGAATTATTTCATTTGTGGAAATAGTTAAAATCACAACTTTTCAGCATTTATGACCGTTTTTCTATGCAAATAAAAAAAAAACATTTTAGAATTTGTGCAATATTCAAAATTTGCCAGATATTTTCGCACGTGGTTTCTATTTTTGCCGACGATATCTTCTTGTGTACGTGCCGATAATTTAGTGCTGTCAAGTAATGACAATAATTCACAAACAATTTTCTGTTGCATATCGCTATTCTTACCTACGCATTCACATATGTTTGTATGAATGTAAGGTACAAAGTAATAATTAGATATCAGGTAATTTATAAAATTGAAAGCTGTAGCCAAGTATTCTTACACACAATCAATGAAATCTACCAAAAAATCAGTGTAGTAAGGCGGGTATAATTTCTGGTTTTGCTTCACAGCTTAAGTTAATTACGGAGATTTACAAAATAAGCAGAGCTAGCAGTGTTAACATTTAAAAATAATTTTATTGTTCGATATTTGTCGCCGCAAATAAAAATCCTTTTCAATTAGAACGAAATTATTTTTAAATTCACCAAAAGTATTTTTAAATTGAACGAAAATATTTTTGAATTATATATTTCACAAGATATTGGGAAAGTAAAATGCACATGAGGAAACTCAGTTTTGTGAATTGTATTTAATTTTTACAGCCGCAAATAAGTGTTAACTTCAGACTTTAAAATTCCTTTTGTTATTACCATTATTATTGCCTTTGTATGATTTTTATATCCTATATAAACCCTATAGGGTCTCTCTACTAAGCTTATCATTCTGTTTGTGACGCGTAGAAAAAAAATTCTTGTAGACCAAAATGGATTGTACACCCACGCAGAATTGGTTGAGAAATTTATTATTTCCAGAATCAATGAAAGCCTGGAATGTTTCCACATGAATACGTAATCCCCAAATTAACAATCAAGCTACGCCATTTTGGGATTCAGATTGTGAAGATGACCAAAATTCAATGGTGGGTCAAAAATTGTTCTTGGAGTATAATTTTTCCACAGACAAAACCTCGAGCATATTTGAAAACAAACGTTTTTCGGCGATAAAAACCTTTTTACCGAATACAACACAGCACTGAATAGTAGTACTTCGGTAGAAAGATTGTTTAGCATAGGAAAACTAACGTTAACTCCTAATAGATGTCGTCTAAATTACGAAAATTTTGAAATACTACATATCAGTTGAAAAAATATAAAGTAAGACATTGATTTTATGGAAAAATGTAAGTACAATTTCCTTGAATTGAATTATAACATTTTCAAGTATGGTACTTTCCCTACAGGTTTTACAAGTTATTGAATTTGTCCATTATATTGAGAGGAAGCAAAATGTTGGCTAAGAAAATTAGCAAAAGCTAAATTAATAAAATATAATGCAATGAATGACTTTTTGTAAGCTTTTCTTATTTGATTGAAATTTCAGTTTCAATTTTAATTAAATCATATTATCTTTATGTTATTTAAAATATGATTTGAGTCCGCTCAACTCAAATTATGAGTCCGTTCAAGCAGTGAGTCCGCTCAAGACTTAAGTCCACTCAAGTTCATTCAAGCAGTGAGTCCGCTCACGATTAAGTCCGTTCAACAAGTGAGTCCGCTCAAATTTCGAGCGATGAACCACCGCTCAACTGTTGAGCGGACTCAATGATTGAGCGGACTCACTGCTTGAGTTGAGTCAAAATTTGAGTCCTTTGCATTCCTGGTTTTTCAGATATATTTCTATAGAACGGTTCGTGGGACAGTAAAAATGATTGTCATTTTATATTCTGAAGAATTTTTCAGTACAATAGAAACGTCTAGGACTGATCGTTTCCACAGTATACGTAAAAACCCAAAACTTTTATATGGCAATACCAGGAAGGGGTTGCCCGATTTAGCTAATTTTTGAAGTTGTATTTACTATTTCCAAGAAACGCCGTAAAAAAAAATATCAGGCCTGTACGTTAACGCGTTCTCAGGCTGTGACCTAATATATAGTGAAACACGAAAATTTTGTATGGTAACCACACGAAGGAGTTGCCTGATTTGTCTGATTTTCGACCTTAATTTTACTTTTTTTTTAAAGCCCGTGTACAAAATTTCAGCTTTCTAAGTGAACGCGTTCCCCAGTTATCGTGCGCACAGACGGACGGATCGATATGCAAAAATCAAAATAACCTTTAATATTATGCATGAGTGTCCAATCCATTTTGCTCTACCATCGTTATTTGACTAAACTGACAAACTTAGTACACTATTTAGTTTTCATCTAGGGTATAAATATGATCAAGATCACTTTAGAATAGTCTAGTACAGTCCGTGCCCAAAACGCAATCCTCTCTGCGTTTTTTTGCACATTTTCTCAATCTTATCCAGCGAAAATTGCAGTATTTAGTACACTTTTTAAGAAGTCCAAAACCTACCATTCAAAATAATGTCCAAAATTCAACCCTTTTTAGCACTTTTTCTTCGGCATGTTTACCGATACGCTGCGCAACTTTCGATGCATTGATTAATTAATTGAGTAATTAATCCTTGGGTCTGGTGACTTGATTCTGTGTGTCAATTCACTCTGAGGAATTTGGAAAAAAAAAACATTTGGAATTTTTAGCACAACCTACTGGTTTCGACCATTTATTTTTTAAGCTGTCAGATTTTTAAATTGGAACAAATGAAATAATTTGGTTTGCTGCCAAAATATGGTCACAATAAACATTTCAATCTAAATATGAGAATGTCTATTGTTAGAAGTAGAAGAAATAGGTGAATACTTTTATGAAATTAAGTCCATAGTTGATGAGTATTGTACGCATTAAAATCGGAGACTAGAAACCAAAGATCTCTTACCCTGTATCTTAATTCATATTCTTCAAATGGCAAGATATAAGTATTTCTATGACATTAACTCTTTTAAACAGTCTGTTAATTAAATTAGAGACCGTAATTTTGATATTTTGAACAAAAAACTTGAAATATTCTTTATTTTCTGATTTTATTGCTTACAACTTCGAAAATTATTAATTAATTGAATTTTTCACAATTCCAATCACACAAAATTTTCTAAACCAATATGAAATTCCTGTCAATTTTTATATGAAATGACCAGCACATTTTTGAAAATCAATTTATGAACGAATAGCAATTGTCTGTCTAGAGCACCTATATGGAAACGCAGATCATTATTGCAATTTCAGAAAAGAGATGGAGGGATAACAGTGCCCTGGACGACACAGTCTTTTATAAGGCGCGTCATCTAACATAATCCGTATTAGGCGACTAGATAAAGAAAACCTTTCAATCCACAATAAAAGAAAATACTAAGTGCTTTATGTTTGACTAAAATGACTGGATGTTAGGTTCTTTCAAAAACATTTGAAATATCTATGGCAACGATTTTGGACTCATCAAAAATGTGCGGCTACGGTTCCAATATTCCGTAAGAAAATTAAGCAAGTATCCAGATAAGCGTTTCAGACCGGAAGTCATATGATGATTAATGATAGAATTAGTTTCTCGATGCTTAATTAACTTATAGTTAATAATAGATTGAAAGACCTGCGAAAAAATTAAAGTGATTGCAACTGGTCGATAATTTGATGGATCGCTACCTTCTGCTTTTTGTTTTTTTTTAATAGGCTGTTTGAACGTGACCTTAGGCAGTTGGAAATTTTCTGTAGAATATAATAAGTATAATAGTTTGCGGAGAGCCCTAACCAGGAATAAGATACAGCTTTTTATTAACAGGGATGGGAAGCCATCTGAACCTGTGGCTTTGGAGGGATTGAGTCTCTTAATGACCTTGAATACATCTCACATATGGATTTGTATTGACTCTTGTACAATGCACACGGGAGGTCTAAACTAGGTGAGAGGCGAGAAATTTATACGAATCTTACAGCCAAACTAGTAAATACAAGGGCGACAATCACTATTTCACCACTGTTTAGCAGAAAAAGTATAGACGAACTGGTGAAGTTCATCCAGATGTTTTTGACGGGCGCGACCAAAAATCTTTGCTGCCTTTGTGCCTTTCCAAGATTCTTTGTCTAACCCTCTGGTCAAATAGGAACAATTCCTATCAAGACCAGCATTCAAAAACTTCTCTATTTTATGTTTGATTTTCCAGTTCTCTGAATACAAAAAAAAAAAAAATAGTTTTTTTTTTATGTAGTCTCATGGAAAACGAATGCACAGAAACTTTCTAAAATTTATTTGCCCCATTTTCCAAATGTAACGTGAAAAATACAAAAAAGAAACTTTACGGCCAGTTTTTGAAAATAATTTTTTTTCTCAACCGGAGAAGAAACTTTCTTCTATGCGTTTGAAATTTGTTCATGATTTTTCAGGCAGAAAAGTTAAGCTGGGAGTTCTATTGTTTCGAAAAAAGTTTTGCATAATTACACTCTCGTAGACATATGTATGTGTACATGCCATATACGTATAATATATGTTTATGTATTATAAATATCAAAAGTTTATCGATCCGAATTACCACCATTCACTTAAAGTTAGTAATACCACGTCTTTTGCCTTAGGAAAGAATTTTTTTTAATAACAGATTTTAATATTTCAATTTGTAACAAATTTTATTTGATAAAACATTACAAATATTTTATAATTTTATTTCTTCTGTATTACTACTGCTGCTTTTATATCCTCAGCTCACAATAGATTGTGAGGATGACTGGATTTCCTTAATATAATATTCCACTGGAATATCGTACATGTTAATTTAATGTCCAATGGTGAGGGTAAGTCAGCATGGGTTGCAAATAGGTGAAATGAGACTAGACAGCGGCATGCTACAAATATAAGTTTAAACTTATATAGATAGATAGTTTCCACAATCTATCAAATGGGCTTTTGCATCACTGGGAAGATAAATGTTTTGGGGCCAGAGTGATTAAGAACGAAAAAATCAATCTCAAAATTTAATCACATTATGACATTTTCATTTTTGACAATCCTGGGATAGGATACTGACGCACTGCCATTCACTTAACTTTAGTTGATAATGGTAAATGCATGTACTTACATGGAATTTGGAACAGTGTGCAGAAGTCTTACAATCGATTCTCAGAATTGTGCTAAAATGTAATACAAATATAGATTGCCAGCAACTTATCAACTAAAATGTCAAATTCACGCAATAGCTTTTGAGGTGGCTACAGGGAAATTTTTAACAGAATATGAGAAAGACATCCACATAACCGATTCTAACATGAAAATCGAATTCGCCGCAACGATTCTATCAGTTCCTCCTGGCACCATGCAGTAATATCAATAAATAAATTTGCCATCTTTAATCTTTCATTGTGCTCGCTGCTAAGTTGCTGAATACCATTTTACTTTACAGTGAAATCTGATATTGTTGAACCTGGTTTTAAATACCGTATACAAAATATCCTTTTCAGAGCTCTGACTATTCAAAACCCCGTCTCCCAAAATCTCTTTGTAAAACGGTATGAAGTGAAAACTGAATTTTATAAAACGATAGAAACGGGATTTTTAAAAACATTTGGATTTTGATAGAATGGTAATTTCGGCAACAATATCTCGTAGCATCTCCCGGACTAATTGCATTTATGGAATCAATTTCAAATCTTGAACCGGGCAATAGCAGGATAACCCCATGAAAGTGACTGACAGAGGAATAATATACATGAGCTGTGGTTCGGTTCCATCTGGGAGTTGTACTATATAGGGTGTCCCGTCTTGAATGTTACACCTGGAGACTATAGATAGGTCATGCTTAGTGAAGCAAAAAAATGTATGGAGTGGGGGATCGTAATGGTTTCTCCGAGATATGTCCGTTAATACGTTTTGGGCTAATTTTTAATAGATAGTACAATAACACTTTTGCTCCACGCCTTCGAATGACAAACGTTTTGTTCGTAATCTGACTGTACTAATATCACATAATCTTTTGCGTCTACAAGTTGAAAAGGATAAAAGAAAATAAATTGAAACTGTTTCCTGTTTTTTCAGTGTGAGGTTAAATTTTTAGGGAGTTAAAGGTGACCTTACCATTTTCAGTGACAATAAAGATTCTGTGCTATTTGTGACCGGAAGTAGTATGTACCGGTCTTGGGAAAGCCTAAATTTACGTAATTAAAAAAATTGTTCAACGCTACAAAAACTGAGTAACACGTAGAAAAGTAATTCAAAATGATAACAATTCAAACAACAAAAAAACTAATCCATCACAGTCAGTAATTCAAAAAATAACACAAGAAAAACTTAAAAAGTCAAGATTCAAATTCAGTGTGAATGCAGCGCAAAATCTGTTCCCCAGCGATTTTCTTTAGCTTTCTATTTCTGAAGGGATAAGAAGAATGCGTAAGATTTCATTGGCATTATACTTGAAGAAAATAGTTGAAATAGAAACAGAATGAAACTCTTATTTTAGTGGAACTAAACCTCCGTATCCTATAGGATAAAAGACGGAACAGAATAATAATTCCGTATATGCTGCGGTTGTGGCAGAATTAGACTTCTGCGATAGTGTGTTCAGCAGTGTAGCAGATTTAGACTTATGTTTCAGTGTGTGCAACACTACAGGTACATTAGACTTCTGCAACAGAATTATGCTTCTCCATCAGAATTGGGAGGTAGAATTAAATATTTGCATAGGTATATCAGGTATATCATATTTCATTTGTTCGAATTTTGATTGTGGAAAAAATGGCTGACTGACGTAATGTCACTTATGACATTAAAAATGTACAGTTTGCAGTTAATTTATATGATGTTAATGTGTTTTTTTTTCTATTTATTACAGGCAGACTAAAACTTCGGATAATGAGGAAGGCTTATAATGTTTTGAAGTTTGAACTTTTCTTTTATTATATTTGTAGGAATGTGAGCCGCACAACTTTTACTCTGTTGATTGTTTCTAAAATTTAAAACGATTATTGCCACAAGGAGCATCAATATTTTGCAATGGAAATATCCTCGTTGATAGGTTGTTATTAACCTCAACATAAAATCGACTTTCAGATAAAATGACATATCAGCCACAAGTAGAATTCATGGTATGTGGACCAAACTGATTCCCCGAAGTGTTACTTTTTCTTTGATGTACCACATTTTGAACCTACCAGCCACCAATCTTAAAATAAATGGCTTTTTATCACCCAACCCAAAACCCTCAAGAATAATTTTCAAGCCATGAAACATAAATCTATAGGTGTGCGTTGGGAGTCCGTTCTATAAAATGTTCTATATTGATACTTACGGAAAAACGCCAAACATTGACTTTATATATTCTATAGAGCCGAAACTAATATCCATACAGGAAAATAGTCTTCCAGTAATTTAAAGCTTGGTTCCATTCCTGCCCAGAGGCAACAAAATAAAAAAATTAAATCATTTTACGCTCACTAACTCTCAGCTGAGTAATAATTGCATATGTGTATGTGCAACCGGAGTCCGAATCTGTAGGCAGCTACATATATTCGATTTTATCAGCCCACGGCATGCCATGACGACATATCGTACAATGATCATTCATCTGAGAGTTTTTGTTTGAGGAATCGTAGTCATTTCGTTCAGATAAAACTTTTTAAATAATTTTATTAGGAAAGGTATAAAAATGTTATTTCGGTTCAGAGGAAAAAAGCAAGGGTAAAATTATCACAACACCATTTTTCTGAATTAACAGTAGTTTAGGGCGGAGGAGCTATTCAAATCAAACTTTTGTCAGTATTACATAAGAACACTGCAAAAATTTTAGAATGTTAGGACTCCGTTAGGGCTCTAATTTGGTAGTTACGGAGTATCTTGCATGGCTTGTGAAGTATTCCCGAGGGTTTTGCCCAACCTCATAATGCATTTTTAGATATGCATGTGTAGAGGAATATCGTATAGAAATAAGATAACAAGAATAAAGCCGGGTAGTTACAACATGTGAACAGGTACATCAAATGAAAGATAGCACTTCAGGCAATCTTTATTGTCTATGAAAATGGTAAGGTCACCACTTTAATTCCCTAAAACCTTAACAACACACTGAAACAAGTAAAAAAACTAGAATTGGTTTAAAACCAATTCTAATGATACCCTAAATGAATGCCCGCCTGTATATGACATCGTATGGTGAACCATCTGTGCAAATAGGAGTTTCGAAGTGGTTTTTCGCAACTAGAAAGGCTCTTCTCGTACATAAGCTTGGTAGTACAGCCGTTGAAAGCTGGGTATTTCCTGTTCCAGTAGCAATTCCATAATCAGAGTGATCAGCTGTTTACTACAAAGCAGATCTACTTGAAGAAAAGTCAAATTTTACTCGTTAAAAATTAGGTGTGCTCCCATCCAAGCATACCAGTATTTGCTGCATAGTAAATGTACAGGCTGAATTTAATTAAGTAATTTTATTAAAATCATGGCAATATCATATAAAGGGCATGTAATTACTACTTTAATAAGTAAATAGCATGTTTTACTTGAATTGAAGAAATTTAATAGTTTTAAATCAATAATTTTGATTTAGTTTTTAAATTAAGTTTATTCGTATGACAATCTCATTATTTAGAGTGGATATAAATTCACCTGAAAAACTTGCGTATAAAATCCCCCGCGTCCCCTAGAAACATTATAAATGTGGTGTAGTATTTTAGTGATTATAACAAAATTCAAGAGCTTTCGCGCCTCTAGTCATTACATTTACTTGGCTTTGGAAGGGTGATTTATACGCAATCTTTTTCTACTAAATTGATCCCTCGAAATTTAGTTAGTTTGAAAACATGACGAATTGTAGTGAGTTCATCTTGCACGGTTTATTTTTTCTCATATATTATTTAAGTAGAATTTTCGCTTTGATAACATTTCGCATAAATCTTTCTCAAGGACTAATTCAAAGTTCTAAACCAACCAAATTTCTATGCAAACTTCAATCGATTGTGAC
Source organism: Dioctria linearis (assembly GCA_963930735.1). Lineage (NCBI taxonomy): Eukaryota > Metazoa > Arthropoda > Insecta > Diptera > Asilidae > Dioctria > Dioctria linearis. Next base: position 191,672,068 of record OZ005744.1, on the reverse strand, counting down.
AATCTTGGTGTTAAGCGGATCCGTTATATATTTTCTATATTCTGCGGGACGGAATAGTGAGAAAAGTTTAATTATAAACGTAGTACAATATCCATTATATATTTTTGTGACAATTAATGCGATTCTATTACAAATAACTCTGCTAACTAAAGCCGGCCATATATTTGCTTGTTTTGAAAACTTGTTATCAAATCACAGAGATATTTTGAAATTAACACGAAATCCTACAGTCTATGGCAAAAAGGCTCTAATTTTTCTTATAGTGCAATTGGTGATAATAGTGAGATACCTCTGTTTTACAATTGCGCATTCTCTGCAATCACCTACACAGGTTAAAATTTTGGCATTTCCATTCATTTACGCTGTGTTTCAAACGCGCTTTATTGTTCTGATATTTTTTGTGACTTTTATGATCGTTACAAAGGCTCAGTTCAAAGAATTAAATGCGTACATGCGAAAAATATACATGGAATTAGGTAAACTTCGAAAGATTTCAATGCAGAGATGCTGCGATTGTAGTGATGAATTGGACAAGATGGCTGCAATCCATTGGAAGATTTCCCGAACGGCATACGACTTCAAAAATATTTTCCAATTGCAAATACTCATTCATATGATTTCAAAGCTGCAAGCGCTTATTTTAAACGTTTTTAATATCTACAAACACTTTGATGCTCAAAATTCTGTTTCCAAACCGGAGTGGATGTCTATGATCGCTAGTATCGTCAGTTTAACAATCCTTGTTCTAATTGTCGATTCCGTTAAGAGAGCCTCTCACATTAATATCGATTATTTGAGTAGTTTCGATATTCAGCATGACAACAGGCTTCAGAGAAGTGTAAGTATTTTTTAACCTTGGAATAGAATGCGCTCTAGTTGTAATAACTAAATGTCCACAGTATATGTAATCTAATAATTTACTACTATATACAGATGCTGCGGCGAACTTTAAAATTTTAACCCAATCACCGCAATGAATGTCAAATTTTCCGGAAATGCGTTATACCATAGGTGGCACAAGAACTAGATGTCGCATGCAGTACCAAAAAAGTATACAAACTTCCATTCCGGAATGGACCACAGCATTTAAAATGATGTATACTTCGAGTGATTGACATTTTTTCGTATCTGAAGTATTGAGGAGGTCGACTAAACGAATACAAAACTGCTGTTAAAAAAACATTTGTTTTCGACATACTCTATACCGCGTTGTGGCCCTTTGCAGAATGCACTACTCATTTCACAATCTGTATACTCTGTTCTAATATGCCATGCGACATCTAGTTCTTGTGTCATCTATGGTTATACTTAATTGGTATTAGTGCGGTTGACATATATTAAGATTGCATTGGAAGACAAAAACGAAATGAAAAATATTTTGTTTTTTCTTTATTTAATTTATTACAAAAAAAAAAAAAAAAAATCAAAATGATATTTTGACGAAAGTTTGTAAATTTCATTGTGATTATTTTGTTGGCATCATTGTGTTGCATTCTGTTCCCAGGTATTCAGGACTCCTTTTGTGTTTTTTTTTTTGTTTTGTTTCCTAGAACAACGCATGAATTCTTATACTTTTGCAGGTTGAAATGTTTAAACTGCAACTGGCATTGCGACCGTATGAATTGAACATCTTCAATTGTTTGGAGTTAACTAAAGGATTAATTATGACTTTTATAAATATCTGGATAAATTATTCAACAATCATGATTCAGTTTGATATAGCCAGCGAGAATAATCATCAAGAGCAGAGCGGCATATAGTTGTGAGTGCTGATAAGCTTCGTCGAGTGTTGATTAATGCTTTTAAGTACGTATCGAAGTCCACTTATCTGCTGTATTGAATTTGAAATAAAATGTTTATGATTTTCGAGTCAAATTTAAATTTATATTGTTTTTTTGTTAATTTTGAATTTAAATTTGAAACTGTTCACAAAGGTTGCCAGGGTGAGTAGGAATTCGATCGGGGGTTTATTTCCCTTTCTTCTTTACTCACCTGCGTGCATTGTTTTCTTCTTCTTCCCATTTAATTTGGGAACATAGGGCTTTCACGTAGCCGAGGCCCTCCTGCTTCGGCTTTTTTGAATCGTTCTTCAGCTATCCCCAGCCTGAGACAACTTGCAACTAGATATGAAAGTATCCATATAAACCCGGATCACTTTTTGAAAGCTCTTTAACGTCTTACTCAACCAAGAAAGCTGTCATTGCGAAGCATTTATGAGGCATAATACAGCAAGGGAGAGGGAGATAGAATATATAGAGCTTGCTATTAGACGGCCATTAGCTCGTTTTAATTCGTCTGCTTTTTTGTGAGTTTTTTCCATTTAGATGTAAGTTGTCTCAACCACAGATGATGGGGATGCTATTATCGGATGCATAGCTTGAGCTTTTGGGTTGTTATCATAGATGTTTTTTTTGTTCACACCATCTGCTCAAATGTGAAAACCTTTCTAAAGTTTCGAATGATTAAATTGCAGGAAATGTTTCTCGACCTTCCGTGGAGTATATAAGCATATATATTGTACTGAAATCCTGCTGGAAGAGGAGAGGGAGGTAGGTAATATATATACGGAAGTGGAGAAATTAAAACCTTCGAAAAGAAACTAAGTAGATGGGATAGCGTAGTACCTTATTGAGGGGAATTCGAATCCAAGACTCTCACATACTTATCAATTGAGTTACCGAGGCCGCCCCCTGCTAGTATGATGCTTTCCTATATGATTCTGCTTTCTGGCATTCTTTTGGTTATTCTAGCTTTTGTCTACCTTTTTATTTACTGTCATGTCCTGCACCAAATTATTCAAGATCTTGTAATTTTACTCTATCTCTATGGTTTGCAATTTCCGAGCCATTATACCAAACGAGCTCACCACCATAAGAATTATATTAAATACAAGTTTTGACTTTTTCACTGTGGTTACAAAAATTATACTGATAATAATCCACTGCACTGCGTGACTGGAACAAAAATAGGCAACGGACAGGACCAGAGACCGTAACGGTTATGAATGTTTAAAAAAAAATTATTTTGATTTTCTTTCTAAAAATCAAGAATAAAAAAATTAAAAACCGATTTTTACTTAAAAAATCAAGAATAAAAATCGGGAAATGATTTCTATTTTAAAAATCAAAAATAAAAATCGCCAAATGATTTTTATTTTAAAAATCGAAAATCAAAATCATAAAATGATTTTTATTTCACAAAACTGTTTTTCGGGTGCAAAATATGGGTCGAAATATGCCGCAGATTGTACGACAGATGAGAGTGGATTACGGGCTCTCGTCAAAGTTATTATAAGAATTGATCTAGATTTTTTGTTGATTTTTATATTTGATTTTTAAAATTAAAATCATTTCATGATTTTTAAAATAAAAATCGGTTTTGATTTTTTATTTTATTTTTAAAATAAAAATCAATTTTTAATTATTATATCTGATTTTTAAGATATAAATCCAAAATGAAAGATACTTTTTATAATTTCGAATAAAAATCATAAATTTAAAAAGTAAAGGAAATTTGTGAACATTCCGTAATAAAAATCGTAGCATATGATTCCAAACAATCCTCCTATAACTTTTCCTAAATGATTTTTTGGTTAGAGAAACTCAAAATAATTGTTATTTTCAGTCCCATGACTCGAGTAAATCGGGTAATTCCTTCGAAGTGTTGCCATACAAAAATTTAGTTCCTCATTGTACAAGATGTTCGAAAATATAGTGATAATCGGAGGTAGAGCGTCTCTCGGCGAACCCAAATTACCCCCAACATATATATGTTATACGATTTTAAGTAGTTTTCGAGTTATGATTTTTTTTTTGTGATTTTTCACCAAACTACTAATTCGAACACATTTTTGGTCATAGGGACTTGAATAATTTAGAAAGAATTGCTGATTTTTTTCCATGTCCCTGAAAGTTAGGCCCATCTAATGCATAACTTTTAGGGTGGTGATAGGAAGCCCCGGCGGTTGTGGGTGGTTTCAATACGGCAAGTTGCCTATCAATTTAAAGGTCCCGCCGAGTACTATCGGGTGGTGTATTTTTTTCTGATTCACGAAAATTTCTCGGGGCGTTGTTGTCGCCGGAAAACCCATTTTCATGCACTTGGGACCCATATACCCCACTTACCGTCCTCAAAGTATTTAGAAAAAAACAACAAAAAAAACAAATCTTCTACAAATTATAGCTGGTAATGAGCTGAGTAGTAAGTAAGTAAATCAATAGCATGAAAGCAGTACAATGACTGTTGAACTGTGTAAGAATAAATATGGAGTGATTTTTCCAAAAATTACATCGCTACCATAAAACCACCAATTTTTATGTTCACAAACTTAAGCTGCATTTATTACTGCGTTTTAAATTGAGTACTTTATGACTTTAAAAAAAGGACTTTATTCTTGAAGGTGTGACCTCCGCTTGCTCTATCATGTATGTTCATAATCTAGATACATTTTATTTAGATACTCACTAAGTTTCAATTGTTGCTAGCTATGCTTACTTACTTTTATCTGAGAAGCTCCTGCACCATATAAATTTTCAGTTGTTTCTACTTTCTTAAAGTCGCTTCAGTAACCACGTACCGCCTCAGGCGATTTCATCGTAGCAACTATACTATAAAAAATATTTCCTTAAATTCCGTTTCAACAATTTGTGCCACAAAGTTTAGGCATATTTCGCTAACTTGGAGGAAAAGTACACTTTAGGCTTTGGAGATGCGTAAGTTTCACCTAGCTATAGGGAGTGTGAATTCAATAGGCTTTAATGAATTTTCTATCGGGAGAAGGAGTTGGGTGATATTTAACAAATTCACTAAATGGACTATTAAATTAATGTAAATTTTTTGACAAATTTTGTGGAAATATCCGTAAAATGTAGAAATTTTTTTAAACAAAGTAAGGGTAAACAAGTCTTTGAAGCATCTTTGATACAGGGGCATAAGTAGATGCGTATTGAGTAATTTTCTGCCGAATGTAGGAATTCTTTCCAAAGGAGCAAGGGAACATTCAATGCACAATGTTTGGTGAACTATTAAACAACTGTAAATAATATATTATTATAGATGAAAATAAACATAAAGCAGAGTGAATTGTAGACATAATGACTGATATTTTGCACAATTGGTGTCTAAAAAGATCTCTTTAATATAGACACAAATGCCTCCATTAGTGGTACTTTTCCCTCGAATTAAGTTTTTCTAAAATAATTCAGATTTTTATTAAGGAATAGGTGAAAGGTTAGAGCAGTATAGTTCAAGAATTTTATTATCTGTATTTTAATTTTGCGGAAACCATTAAGATTAACTTTATACAATTCAACGATTATTGAAAGAAGAAACAAGTCTTGTCGTGTTTTTTTTTTACTTATTTTTTATGAATCCTTCTTAAACGTCCAATAACTGTCTTCGAGAATAAATTATAGCAAGACATACCTACTATGCTTTTTGTAAGAGGCGACTGAAATCTCCACCTTTTGGAGCATGGAGCTATACCGACATATTGAGAGAAGGCAAAAAGAAATCTGGACGGTTATAAGAATCACATTCTAGACTTTTATAGATATTCTCAAGTAATAGATCATAATTTTTCTCAGTGACAGATCAGATCTACAATTGACATTAGAAAAAAGTAAAACCCTTGACGCAGATTTTTGTAGAATCAGTCGGTTTTGAATTATAACGCGATCGAATAAAATCAATGTGTGGGACATTAAAGACCATATCTTTTTCATACTCACACGTGATGAGCTGTTAAATTCACTAATAGGTAGCTTCGAGGTGGAACTCTATGAAATCTGGTGCAAAATGCAGCGGCACGTTCAAATACAGGTGGGAGATGAAAAAATAAGCAGAATTAAATTTCTGCAGTAGGAGTAAATTCCTACTTAGGTGTGGGATGGAATTTGCAGAATTAAATTTCTGCAGTAGGAGTAAATTCCTACTTAGGTGTGGGATGGAAACAAGATTTGGTTTGGATAATTTGGAAAATCAGAGTAAATTCAGATGTTTTCAGATCAAATTCTGAATTGGGAATGGGTGGTTCTGCTGCAGCTCGTCGCCTTTTTATAGCCGCCGCAAACCGCTACGTTGCCTTGGCAACGCTCATTCTCAAAGTTGTTAAACTTTGATGGCGGCGTCACACAGTGACGTCATTGTGGGACCATTAAAGCTGTACTGAACTCTGACTGCGCCGAAGGCGAGAACATATGGTGTGATGTGTTGACATTTTTGATATGTCGACGTAATTATATAGCAGTAGGTATTTTTGGTAAGTTTGTTATATTTATGTATTTTAATATGATATTAATATGTTTTTTTCTTTCTTTTTTTCAGGTGGAACTATAATGGAAAGAGTTGAGGACGACGTTGGACTAAAGGAAAAAAATCCATAATATTAGATGAGTTCTTGTGTTTTAATTATTTTAAGGAAAAATTTTTTGTGTTCCTTTTTTGTATTTTTTTTAGGTATATATCTGGGGATTCATCGAGGGATATTGGTGTGGCCTGAACAAGAGTGATCTGCTGTTTACTACAGCACAGGTTTACTTGAACAAGAGTCAAATTTTACTCACTAAAGTTTAGGTTTGCTCTCATCCAAGTATACCAATATTCGCTGCATTGTCAATGTAGAGGCTGAATTTAATAAAGTAATTGTATTAAAATCATGGAAATATTACATGTGGGGCATGTAATTACTACATTAATAAGTAAATAGCATGTTTTACTTGAATTGAAGAAATTTAATAGTTTTAAATCAATAATTTTAATTTAGTTTTCAAATTAAGTTTGCTCGCATGACAACCTCATTATTTAGAGTGCATATAAATTTATCAGAAAAACTTGCGTGTAAAGCCACCCGTCCACTTAAAAACATTATAAATGTGGTGTAATGATTATAATAAAATGCAAAAGCTTTCGGGGATCTATTCTCTACTAAATTTATACCTCAAAATTTAGTTAGTTTGTAAACATGACGAATTGTAGTGAGTTCATCTTGCACGGTTTATATTTTCTCATATATTATTTAAGTAGAATTTTCGCCCTTATAACATTTCGCATAAATCTTACTCAAGGAGTGATACAGAGATCTGAGGCCACCAAATTTCTATGCAAGGTTCAATCGATTGTGACTACCTTGGTATTAAGCGGATCATTTATATATGTTCTATATTATCATCAACGGTATAGTGAGAAAATTTTTATTAAAAACGTATTGCAATATCCGTTATATTTTTGTATGACAATTAATGCGATTGTATTACAAATAACTCTACTAAGTAAAGCCGGCTATATATTTACTGTTTTCGAAAAATTGTTGGAAAATCACAGAGATATTTTGAAACTAACACGAAATCCGACTGTCTATGGCAAAAGGGCTCTAATTATTCTTATAGCACAGTTAATGATAACAGCGACATACCTATATTATTCAATTGCGTTTAATCTGCAATTATCTACAGAGGTTAAAATTTTGTCATCTCTATTCATTTATTCTGTGTTTCAAGCACACTTTATCGTTCAAATATTTTTTGTGACTTTTATGATTGTTACAAGGGCTCAGTTCCAGCAGTTAAATGCGTACATGCAAAAAATCTACATGGAATTAGTTAAACTTCGGAAGATTTCGATGCAAAGAAGCTGCGATTGTAGTGATGAATTGGACAAAATGGCTGCAATCCATTGGAAGATTTCCCGAACGGCATACGACTTCAAAAATATTTTCCAATGGCAAATACTCACTTATATGATATCAACACTGCAAGTGCTTGTTTTAAACGTTTTTAATATCTACAAAAACTTTGATACTCAAAATTCAATTTCCGAACAACATTTGCTATTTACTATCCTTATTATCGTCAGTTTTACAATCCTTGTTCTGACTGTCGATTCCGTTAAGAGAGCCTCTCACATTAATGTCGATTATTTGAGTAGTTTCGATATTCAGCATGACAACAGGCTTCAGAGAAGTGTAAGTATTTTTTAATATTTTTTAACCTTGGAACAGAATGTAACGCAGCCACCGGGAATTATTTAGAAACTGCCAAGAACTTAATTTTAACGCAATCACCGTTATGAAGTATCAAATTTGTTATCATTGGTATTAGTGTGGTTGACTTTTGTTAAGATTGCATTGGAAGACAAAGAAGATGTCAAAAATATTTTTCGATTTTCATAATTTAATTTATTAAAAAGTTTCAAAATGTGATTTTAACGCAAGTTCACAAATTTCATGCTTTTGTTATTATTTTGTTGGCACAATTGCGTTGCATTCTGTTCTAAGCATCCAGGACTACTTCTTGTTTTTTAGAACAGTGAATGAAAATTCTCATATATTTCCAGGTTGAAATGTTTAAATTGCAACTGGCCTTGCGACCGTACGAATTGAACATATTCAATTGTTTGGAATTAGAGAAAGGATTAATTGTGTTTGTTATAAATGTGTGGCTAAATTATACAGCAATCTTGATTCAATTTGATAGAGCAGATGAGAGTAACCATTAAGAGCAGACCGGCATACAGTTGTGAGTGCTGACAAGCTACGAGTGTTGATTAATGGTTTTAGGTACCTAAGTCCATTTATCTGCTGTATTGAATTTGAAATAAAATGTTTTTGATTTTCGAGTGAAATCTAAATTTAACTTTTTTCTGTTCATTTTAAATTTAAAGTTGAAACTGTTAGCAAAAGTTGGCGGGATGTGGGAGATGGAAAGTTTTTTTCCTTTCTTCTTTTATCACCTTGCGTGCAATGTCTGTTCTTCTTCACATTAATTTTTGGGGCCATAGGGTTTTGACATATCCGAAGCTCTCCTACTTCAACTTTTTTTAATCGTTTTTGAGCTATCCACAGCCAATGATTCATTATCATCAACTTTTTGGTTGTTATCATAGACGTTTGCTTTTTTGTTGACCCCATTTGTTCAAATGTGAAAGCGTTTCAAAAGTTTCAAATGATTAAAATGCCCGAAATGTTTCTCAACCATCCGTGGAGTATATATTGTGTTGTAATCCTGCTGGAAGAGGAGGGGAAGCTAATGATATATATTGAAGTACAGAAGCTAAAAATGTCAAAAACAAACTAATTGGATGGGATAGCGTATAGTACCGGAGGAGAAATTCGAACCTAAGACTTCCACATACTTATCAATTGCGCTGCCGAGGCCGACGCTTTCTTCATGAAGCCGTCCTATGTAACTCTGTTCTTTGGTATTCTTTTGATTAGTGAGCTTTCTAGCTTTTGTCTATCTGTCTACTTACTGTTATGTTCTGCACCATATTATTTAAGATCCTGTAATTTTTCTCTTTCCCTATGGTTTGGATTTCAATGCCTATCATCCTGCTATGGCTCGCGAGTCCGAGCCATTATACCACACCGGGCTCACCATCATTAAATAATACTAAGTAGAAGTTTTGGGTTTGTTCATTGTGGTTACTAAAATTTTGCTGAAAATAATCGTGACTTGAACAGAAATAGGCAACGAATAGGACAGTGTAAACAGAACAATGAAATTTGCATGAAAAAATTTGTACGACCAAATAAGTAGAGAAGCTCACAGCTTAGTGCTATCATTTGTAAAATTGGAAGAGTAACTCGGGTGAATCGGATAACTCCTTCGTAGGGTTGCCATACAAAAATTTCGTTTTCCACTATACAGGGTGTCCAAAAAAATTGTAATAATCGGAAGGGTGTGGAGCATACCTCGGCGAACCCAAATCACCACGATGTATGTTCCACGATTTTTTGTAGTCTTCTAGTTATGGTTTTTCTTCGTGATTTTTCACCGAACTACTAATTCGAACAGATTTTTGGTCATAGTGACTTGAATAATTGAGATAAATTGTTGATTTTTTTTTTCAATTTAGCTGAATGTTATGCCCATCTAATACAAAACTTTTAGGATCGTGATAGGAATCCCTAGCGGGGGTGGGTTGGTTCCAATCAGACACGTTGCATATCAAATTAAAGGTCTCGCCGAGTACTATCGAGTGGTGTGCTCTTTTTCTGATTCACGAAACTTTCTCGTTGTCGCCGGAAAACCCATCTTTATGCACTTAGCTCACATACACCCCAGATACGACACTAAAAGTACTTAGAAAAAAAAAGTTTTCTACAAATTATGGCTGGTAATGAGCTGAAGTGAACAGTGAAACGCCCAACGTTGCCAGATTGACGATTTTATCGTCATTATGACGATTTCTATATCAAGAATTTTAATGCCGATTTTCCTTCTCAAAGTGATGATTTTATGACAATAGTAAACATTGGTCATTTTTGTGCAAAACAAATTTTTGATTTTGAAGTATGTACCGAAACAAAAAATGTTTGACCTGAGGGTACCGTACGTACATGCCAAACTGTAAAGTTTTTTGACCTGGAAATACATTCCGAAATAAAAAAAATTCGACCTAACTATAACTGCATCTGCATAGCATTTATGATTATGATTTAATTTACCATTTAGCGAGAAACAGCAGTACCAGCACCATGTTGAAGGGAATACAAAAATATTTCAAAATAATAGGTAAATTCTTAATTTCTAAAACTTTTTATATTTTCTAAATATGTTTTTAAAATAAGTGTTCAGTCCACATACATATTTATAAATCCCTCGTCGAAATTCCGCCATCAAGTGTTATCCCTCGATGAAATTAGATTGTCCTAAAAATATATAAAAAAGGAAACACAAAGCATCATGTTCCCAATCAATATAACACAATATACTTATCTAATTATTCCACCAAATCCCATCCCAATCCTGCCCTACAGCTGTCCAATATAAGTTTTGAGCTGAAATTAAATAGAAAGTACATTAATAATATATAGGATAAATAAAAACAGCTCAAACTTACCTAAAATTCCACTTCCCTCCAAATGTTTACATTTTTGTAATGTCATCTAATGACATTACGTCAAACAGCTGGTGTCGCCACTATCAAATTTGGACCATCGCACCAAGCGTTGCCAGGGCAACATATTATGAAGCTGGGACATAGCTGTTCACGGCGGCTATAAAAAGGCGGCGAGCCGCAGCAAAATCACCATTCGGTTTTCAGAGTCTAATCTGAAAGCATCCTCCACCAGAGTCTAATCTGTTTCCTATCCTTTAAACAAAATTGTAATTTTGTTTATTCCTTTATATAGAAGTTTAATTCTATTATTGTAGAAGTATAATTCTACTTATATCCAACATCCAATTTTGCACCATATTATAATTTCAGAGTCTAATCTGAAAATATCCTCCATCAGAGTCTAATCTGAATCCCATCCTAGGAGCAAAAGTATAATTTTGCTCTATCCTTCATATAGAAGTCTAATTCTATTAAAATCCACACTCCCAAAAATCTGACACTTGATCTCCAATCGTGTAACAGAAGTTTAATTCTGCTTACACGCTCCAGGACGTTGCGATTGAAGTATAGTTCTGCGCAGACGTTTTAACATTCGCTGTAACAGAAGTTTAATTCTGTTTACACGCCCCAGCACGTTGTAGTAGGAGTATAATTCTGCTTACGCGTCTCAATACTCACAGTAACAGAAGTATAATTCTGCTTACACGCTTCAGCACGTTGCAGTCGAAGTCTAATGCTGCTACATCGTCGCTCTCTTTCTCAGAAATTCCTTCTAAAATTGTCGCTATTTGATTCCGAAGAAATAAAAACTTTCTTCTTCTTCTTTCTAGAAACAGAACTAAGGACAGAGAGTGTGGGCAAAGCAGCACGATTATATATTGAATTTTTATTTTGGATTTTAAATTGTCGTCATTGTTTCTGTTGGATTTTAATTGTATTTTAGTTGAATTTTTTAATAGTATTAGTAGTTTTATTAGATTGTAAGTTATTATTTGAATTGAATTGAATTTGTGATATTAGGTTAAGTATATGAATTATTTTGAATAAAAATTAAATATTTGAACTGAATCAAAGCTGAGTTATCCATTTTAAAACCGGCACCCTCCCTTACGTTCGAGACTAGCTCTCACAATAAGAATATTACGTCGACGAATTCTGCAAATGATTTGGATGATTTTGATATGAGTCCACGGTCTCATAAATAATACTACTAAATAAATATTAATACTAAACTGCATCTGCCACTCCGTAGCTTTGTACTCAATCCTATGCGTCCTTTAAATTGCCCTCTGCAGTTGAAGCAAATGTACGTGATATTATAATTATGCTTCAAACAGTCCAAAAAGAAGTAAACAGTTCAACGGTATACTCATCCTATTAGATTACAATCCTAAGAAATTATTACAACTATCTCAAACGAAATTTGCGTCGTAAAACCAGAATGTCTAAAAATTAAACAAATTAGCTTGGTAGATTTCAAATTTCCATTTTTGGAAATCTATTTCCAATTTAAAACGGAATGACGGCTGAAAGTTATTTCCAAAACTTGAAAAATGTGTGTCTCCGCTTTTAACTCTTCCAAATTCGTCAGGAAAAGCTCGAGCGTATATTTTAATAATTAATAAATTAATAAAAGTAAAATTCGCAATCAACTTTATACGGATTCTTTACATTTATATGAATTTAAATTTAGATAACGATTTTCTTAACAAATTTAAATTTTCATAAAAAAATTCATTGGTATTATATTTGGTGAAATTTTTTTTTGCCAATTTTATTCCTAAAAATATTAATGTAGAAGCTGTTAAGTTTAATTTTTCATGATATATTTTGTTGTTATTCTCACTTGTTTTCGTTCTCCTAATAAAGTGAATAAGACCAAGGATGCATTGCATTTAATATGTATGACGATTTTTACTCCCATTTGACGATTTTTTTAACCCGCAACTGCCGATTTAGAATTACATTTTCTGGCAACCCCTGAAACCTGTCTTCCGATGGGACATGATCCTACCTCAAAAAACCTACATCGTTGCTCATAATCCTACCGAGTTGGAGCCGATGAAAAGTGCGAAAAATCTAGTTCCCCAGTTCGAATAGATTGAAGACTTGTATGTTTTGAACCGAATTTTAAGTATGATACCATAGAGATATCTCAATAAAATTTATACGGTAAATAGCCCATGAAATGAGGAAGTTTTTGAAACAGGTTTGGGTGAAAAAGTTATGATTTTTTTTTAAATCGCCCTCAAAAATGTTGGCGCATTTTATTGTTTTGAACTTATCGTAATTTCTTTTGGCGCAATGGTATGAGCTACCTACAGGAGCAACTCTTTTGCAATGGATGGGCCTAATATTCAGCTAAATTGAAAGACAAAGATCAGCATTCATTTATTTCTTATTATATTATTATGACCAAAAATGTGTTCGAATTAGTAGTTTGGTGTATAAATCTCTATTATTTGGGGCACCCTGTATATTTGGACACTAACCCAAAACTCGTCAGCGTCCCGAGCAGCATTTTCATAAACATAGTAAAGACAACTTCAAAAATAGACTAAATTGGTGTTAATATCTGAAGATTGCTGTTCGTTTACATATACTGTGAAAACTATCAGTCCTAGCCGATTTTATTGTACTGAAAATTGTTTATACAACATTTCTACGACATACAATTAGGTCCTACCGTACGGTTTGTTGAAATTTAGTGCTGTGCAGTAGTACAGAAACTTCGAAAGTTTTTGAGCGCATGTCGGACATGTACATTTAATAAAATAATTTGCTAGTGTATTTTCGAGTATTGTGAAATGCTTGACGAGAAATTTGGAATTCTAGAAAATACATTGTATATGACAAGTGAGTAGTGCAAAGCTATATGAGAAAGGATGTAAAAGATAGGGGTTTGGAAGAAATCCTTCCGGAATGCGAGAATGGAGAAAAATCAAATCAGACAAATTTTTTATTTTAAGTTTATATACTTAGATTGTCAGTTTAGAATTTATGATTCAGTTGAACAGCAGTTATTAATTAATGAAATGATACTGCGATGGAACTTCAACTTCTGATGAGATAAAATAATCAGCGAGTTTATTTCATACTGTCCGCTATCTGCAGTTCTGCTGCTCCGTTCGATTAAAATATCACTCCTCTCCTTCTCCTATATTTATCTGGATTTTCGTCCAATCCGTGTTTCAGTGATCTTTTTTCACAACATAATGGTGAAGTTTTAAGCTAAAATGTAAAAAATCCAAAAATGATCAAATTTTAATTCTTTTCTAACTAAAAAATTTTCCCAATTTTTTCCTCCCATACATATCTCATCAAGCTGCTCACTTTTTATCAAAATTTCCCAAAATAAACATTGTTCGACTTCATTTCCATGAATGTGTTAAGCAATGTTTGAAATAATGGAAACACATCAATCAAGAAAATAACATAGAAACGACAGTACGGAAAGTAAACCATTTTCTTCTGGCTGAATCCAATACCCCGAGAATATATTATTTGAAAATCACTAAATGTAAGCAGCTGAACTAATATAAAGTTTTCCCTGGAAACAAATATTGAATAAAACTAACTTTCAGTCAATATACAGCATCCAGGGACCTACTCTCCATTTGTGGGTGTTGTATGAGTGTGAAAATTCATCAAATGCACTGAGTGTGAAAAATTTGATGAAATTCCGAAAGAAAGTTGAGACGTCTGCTGCTTGTAGTCCTACTTCACATTGATGTAAAAATTGATCCAGAAAATAAGGAAAACCACTGAAATTTTTTTTTACCGTAATATTTTTCATGTTGATATGTGTATGCTACAAAATACACTCCCGATCCCATTTTAAGCCAGGTTGTTTGCAATGGAAATATAAAAGTTTTCTCGCAACAAGCATTTCTAACGATTTTATTTACCGCCATACTTAACTTTGGATTGTAAGCTAATAGTTTTCATTACTGTTTACAGGGTGTCCCATATGTGGTCTGGAACCCGAACGAAGGCTATGGATAGGTCAAACCCTATGATTATAATTTATGGATATGTTCAAGAAAACGTTCAAAACTGCAGACAGGGTTACATACATTTTGGGTATACAAAGTGTGATAGATCATTTTAAAGGGAGTTAAAATTTCGAAACCTTAACTTTATTGAGCCATTCATTCAAAACGGAGAAGACCAGGGGAAAGACTACCGCCCCGACGCGTAGTATACCTACCCACTACAGAATGAAAAACGCAATTTTTTTGGCAATATTATGAAGATGTGGAAATATTGTCTTTATACCGCTACGAGCTTGGAAAGCTTATTCATAAAATTACTGGAAAGACACATAACATAGCTAATTCAACGCGTTGTCAAATTACCATGTTAAAAAAATTTCATATGTTTAATGATTTTATGCATATACATAGGTATATCGAATACGAATGTTATATGAGGTCGTCCATGCATAAATTGTATATATGTATGTACCTATGTGCCTATATAATAAATGCAATAATTTTAGTTAAATTAAAAATAACTGCTGCAAAATTAAAGATAATTAAAGCACTTTTTCTTAGGCATGTTTAGTTTACCGATTCGCTGCGCAACTTTCGATGCATTGCTGAATTAATTGAGTAATTAATCCTCCGGTCAGATGACTTTATTCCGTGTGTCATTTTCCCTTTGAGGAATTTTGATAAAAAAAAACAAATGGTATTTTTAACACAACCTACTGGCTTTGACCATTTATTGTTATACTGTCAGATTTTTAAATTGGAACAATTGGAATAATTTGGCTTGGTGTCAAAATATGGTCACAATAAACATTTCAATCTAAATATGAGAATCTCTATTATTAGAATAACTAGAAATAGGAGAATATTTTTATGGCATTAAGTCCATAGTTGATGAGTAGTGTAGGCATTAAAACTGGAGACTAGAAACCAAAGGTCCCTCACCGTGTATCTTAATTAACATCCTTCACATGGCTAGATATAAGTATTTTTTTCAAGCTCTTTTGAACACTCTGCTTATTAAATTAGGGACTGTAATTTTGAAGTTTTATTTTGAACCAAATAATTGAAATATGCTTTGTTTTCTAATTTTATTGATTACAAACTTCGAAAATGTTAGAAATTGCAGAAAGTTTTACGATATTAATAGGATTTGAAAGTAATATCCTAGGCCGGCAGGCAACATCAATGATCATTCATTCCTAATTAAATTTTTTCACAACTCCAATCACTCGTCTGTCTAGAGTATAAGGAAATGCAGGTCATTAATGAAAATTAAAAGAAGATATGGAGGAATAACGGAGCCCTGGACAACACCGTCATCTATAAGGCGCGTCATCTAACAATAATCCGTATTAGGTGACCAGATAAAAAAAACTTTCAATGCATAATAAAAGAAAAACACTAAGTCTTTTATGTTTGACTAAAAGAGCAGGATATTAGGCTCTTTCAAATGCATTTGAAATATCTAAGCAAAAAGATTTTGGACTCACCTAAAATGTGCAGCTACGGTTCCAATATTCCGTAAGAAAACTTAGCAAGTCTCCAGATAAGCGTTTCAGACCGGAAGTCATAGTGGCGATCAATAATAATTGAATTAGTTTCTCAATACTTAATTAATTTGTAGTTAACAATAGATTGAAAGACCTTCGAAAAAATCAAAGTGATAGCAACTGGTCAATAATTTGCTCTTTATTTTTTAGTAGGCTGTTCGAACGTAAGTTTAGGCAGTTGGAAAGCTTTCTGTAGAATAAAATAAGTACAATAGTTTTCGCAGAGGCTTAGCCTATGATGAGTTACAGCTTTTTATTAACAGGGATGAGAAGCCTTCAGGACCTGCGGCTTTGGAGACTTTAAGTCTCTTAATAACCTTGAATACATCTCACATATGGATTTGTATTGACTCTTGTAACAAATGCACACGGGGGGTCTAAACTAGGTGGGGAGGCGAGAAATTTATACGATATTTACAACCCAAACTATTAAAAACAAGGGCAACAATCACTATTTTACCCACTGTTTAGCAGTAAAAGTATAGTCGAACTGGTGAAGTTCATCCAGATGGGTTTTGACGGGCGCGACCGGAAACCTTTGCTGGCTTTGTGCCTTTCCAAAATTATTTGTGTAATACTCTGGTCAAACAGGAACATTTCCTATCAAGACAAGCATTCCAATTTGATTTTCCAGTCCTCTGAATACACAAAAAAGAAAAAAAATTGTTGTGCAGTCTCACGGTGTATAAACGAATGCACAGAAACTTTCTAAAATTATTTTCCCCCCCATTTTCCAAATGTAACGTGGAAAATACAAAAACAAACTTTTACGGCCAGGTTTCGAAAATAATTTTTTTTTTAACCGGCATTTGAAATTTGTTCATGATATTTCAGGGAGAAAAGTTATGTTTGAATTCTGCGCTGGGAGTTCAATTGATTCGAAAAACGTTATACATAATTATACTCGCGTAGATTATGTGTACATACCATACGTATGTATGTATTATAAGTAGCAATAGTTTGCTGACGCGAATTACGACCATTCACTTAAACTTAGTAATACTAAGTCTGTTGCATTAGCAAAAAGATTTTTTTTTTAATTTCAATTTGTAACAAATTTTGTTTGATAAAATCTTACAAAATATTTTCTAATGTTATTTCTTAAGGAAACCTTTACCCGTTGAAAACCAGATGCATAAAGGCGAAGTCCAAAGTTCACTTAATGACAAGTTAAGAAAAAGTCAGGACGTGGCTATGGTAAAACGACAAAATGTCGTCTACCAACTTCTCGAGTTACAGACTCGACAGGAATCACGAGAGAGGCGGTGGGATCGGTATTTTTCATCAGAAAAGGTATCGCACACTCTCCGCTCCCCGCATTACCCACAAAAAACCATTGAAACGATTGCGCTCAAATTAAATGCCAGACTCTTTGACTACACTTTAATTGCTGCTTACTTTCCTGGAAGGGTAATTAAAACCAAGGCAAAGGTGATCTTTTCAAACACGATCTCGATGTGTTTAACAGAATTCAAGACAATTTTATAGTTGCTGGGGACCTCAACTGTAGACACTCCGACTGGAATTGTGCAAGAGCCAATTACTTGGGAAAAAAATTTACAAGATAGACTATTGCCAAATAATTTACAACATTCTATTTCCGCCATCTCCGAAATTTTACCCCAACGCCAATGAGGGGACTTCCATCTACGCTGGATGTACTTCTTACAAATTCCCCACTTCAGATATCAAGCCCAGAAACCAAGACCCTTCTAAGCTTGTAATCTTTGAAATACGAGATCATAAATCTGTCCAAGAGCTCAACCCTCGAATAAATTACGACGGGACAAACTGGGCTAAATACAAATGTTTAGTATCGCAAAAAATAGTCCATGCCACAGATTTACTGCCACAATCCTTTCAAAACAAATCTGATCTAGACAACCCCATCAAAGAATTCACATCTATTATCTTCGATACACCGCAGCTATCCTCCCCAAGAGTAAAAACTAATCACTCTCTAAACAGCTCCATGCTACCCAGTTACATTAAAGATGCGATAAGATTAAGAAACATAACTAGGAAACAATGGCAGCGCTCACCAGATGTCAGACTAAAATATTACATAAACAGACTACAATCCAGTATAAGGAGAGCAATTTTTAGCCATACAAACCTACTTTGGTCAAACAAACGCTCCTCTCTTGACAAAAGCTCCACTCCCTTCTGGAGAATAAACAAAATGTTCAAAAACAATAGCAGAATCATTCCACCTTTAAAGATGTCAACAAACTTCCTGGTCACTGATCTAGAAAAAGCCGAAGTGCTCTCCAAAACATTCTCAAACAATCACGAGCTTACAGCAAACTGGATAAGTCCAACGATTTAAAGCGGAGTGAGAAGCAGCCTGCAAACTATAAAAGTTTGTACTTCTCACCTCATCACCCCACTAATTAAACCTAGCAATCTTTCTAAAACACTTAATGCAATAAAAACAAAAAAGGCACCGGGACATGATGGTATTACAAATTGTCTACTAAAAAATCTGCAAAAAAAAGGTCTAATATACTTAGCAAAAATTTATACCACTTGTCTCAAAATTGGATACTACCCGAACCAGGGGAAAGTTGGATTAGTGATTCCTGTTGTTGTTGTTGTAACAATTATAAAACACTATCTGACTAGAATTGTCGAAGAAAAACCAATCTTACCAGCCGAATAGTATGGACTTAGAGAAGCACACTCCAACTGCTTAGGATAAACAGCATAGTCAACACTAGCTTCCGCGGGAAAAAATTATGTGGCATGATAATGTTGGACATTGAAAAAACGTTCGACACACTGAGTCGAGGGTCTTCTACACAAAATGCACACAGCGGGATTTCCAATATATCTGATCAAAATAATTCAAAGCTTTCTTCAAAACAGATCTTTTTATGTTTGCATGAACGGAAAATCTTCTAAAACCTACGCCATCAAAGCGGGCGCTACACAAGGATCATCTATCAGCCCTGTACTTTATAACATCTTTACTAGCGATGTACCCAAACCCAGCCACTGCCAACTTGGGCTTTATGCCGATGACACTCCAATCTTATCAGCCTCAACTGACCACACTCAAATAATAAATGCCTTAGAGTCAGTTTTTCTATCACTTACCCCGATACTACACAAAATGGAAAATTAAGGTCAACGTAGAAAAAACCTAAGCCATTTTATTCTCAAGAAAACGGAAAGCATCGGCCCTACCTAGTAGAGACTTATTTTTCGACGGAAAGACTCCACATCATCTTTAACACACAGATAATAAACGAAAAGATTAGTCGATTAAGAGAAAATTTTCTTAACTCTTGTTCTTACTCAATCAACCCCACAATCAGGCAACTAGTCAGGAGCAAGAAGAAAAACTAGTAAAAAAGATTTGGTTACTAATATATATTCGTTTGAAAGTTGCTATTTTCAGAGAGGTCTAACTACCAAAATTATGATATTATTGCAAAGAAAGTTGAATTTGTGACAGACATCGAACCTTTTTCTGTTTATTTTGAAAAATGTTTAGTGCAATGATAAAGGAAATAAAGTCAATAATGTTAACCATGGTAACGACAAATATTTCTTATTTTGCATACAATTTGGCGTTTTTTAATTCATTTCATCACCGTCAGATGGAATTATGTGCTTTCGGAAAAGTTCACTTATTGTGAAAGCTCTTCGGCAGGTTGTAGTGTGCAGGATCGCAAAGTGTATGCCGCCATTTTCTGCATTAGGTATAGGTATGAGCGTAGATTTCGCGGAATATTTTAAGTTTTATCATTGGAAATTACTTATTTTCGCTTGGGAAGCGAGAAATTATTTTGTCAGTTCTATTTATAATCTATTTGTGTATATTTGTGAGCAATTATTACTTAATCATGGGACGTGTTAGTAGAATTTGGTCCAATAACATTATGAAATAAAGAAGAGAAAACTGAATATTGCTAGGTATGAAAATTTGTGTATATGAAATATGTAATCCTATAACCTGTTACACAGAAAACCGACAAATTTTTTGAAATTTTGTTGTTGTTGATTTTGATGAAATTTTACAGGACGTTTGGCAATATTGAAAATATCAATGTTTTGTTGTGATCCATATATGACCGAGATACGGTCTTTTAAAAAATAGTGGAAAATTTCGCTTATCCTTGAATATCTCAAAATGTGCGGTCCCGATATTTTTTATGTTATTGTATGGATCTTAAACCCTGAGGAGTTTTAGTGAAGCTGTAGGTAGGAGAAAATGGTTGTTGGTAAAATCAAATTTAACTCTATAAAGTAGTTCTTTGGTTACCTATTTAATAAAATGGTAAAACTGACATAGATTATATGAAACAGTACAGCTCAGAGTTCTGAGAAGAATTTTGTTTGATGAGCCGCTTCAGTAAAATAAAATTTGCCCAAGCAATAAATGATACCAGACAAATCCGACAGCAAATCTAAAATCTCGCCATGCTTATGCAATCCTACTGCTGTACAGATGCCCGAAATGCTTTGCAGTACAATATATATATATATATACATATACATATATATATACATATAGCTTTGCACATGTACATATAGTGATTTGCTTCAATTTCCAAATTGCATACTTTTATGCGTTTATGTTCCACTGTGCTTTTGAGAGCAGAAATCGTCAGCTTTTTTTTGGTGGTAAAAGGGAGGTAACCTCTATTATATGATATAGTTATCCAGTCTTTCTAAAATAATTTTATATTTAAGATGAAAAGGTCAAGCCTGTACACTTAAATAATTAACTTCTTATTTACATAATTGAAATTATATCTTGGAAACAATAAAGCATTAAAATTTAAAAATTTAATGATATACAGGCTGCTGAATTTAATAAAGTAATTTTACTAAAATCATGGCAATATAACATTCACATATATCATGTAACTACTACATTGATAAGTAAAATAGCATGTTTTAGTTAAATTGAAGAAATTCAATATTTTTAAATCAATAATTTTGATTTAATTTTTAAATTAAGTTTACTCGCATGACAACCTCATTATTTAGAGTGCATATATCAGAAAAACTTGCGTGTGGTGTGGCATTTTAAAGATTATAATAATATTTAAAAGCTTTTGGGAATCTATTCTCTACTAAATTCATATCTCAAAAATTTAGTTAGTTTGTAAACATGACGAATTGTAGTGAGTTCATCTTGCACGGTTTATATTTTCTCATATATTATCTAACTAGAATTTTCGCCTTTATAACATTTCGCATAAATCTTACTCAAGGAGTGATACAGAGATCTAAAGCCGCCAAATTTCTAAGCAATCTTCAATCGATTGTTACAATCTTGGTATTAAGCGGATCACTTATATATTTTGTATATTATGTGGAACGGAATAGTAAGAAAAGTTTAAGTAGAAACATAGTGCAATATCCATTCTATTTTTTTGTGACAATTAATGCGATTCTTTTACGAATAACTCTGCTAACTAAAGCTGGTCATATATTTGCTTCTTTTGAAAATTTGTTGTCAAATCACAGAGATATTTTAAAATTAACACGAAATCCGACAGTCTATGGCAAAAAGGCTCTAATTTTTCTTATAGTACAATTGGTTATAATAGTAACATACCTATATTATTCAATTACGTGTTATCTGCAATTATCTGCAGAGGTTAAAATTTTGACATTTCTACACATTTATTCTGTGTTTCAAACGCGCTTTACTGTTTTGATATTTTTTGTGACTTTTATGATCGTTACAAGGGCTCAGTTCCAGCAGTTAAATACGTACATACAAAAAATCTACATGGAATTTGGTAAACTCCAAAAGATTTCAATGCAAAGATGCTGCGATTGTAGTGATGAATTGGACAAAATGGCTGCAATCCATTTGAAGATTTCCCGAACGGCATACGACTTCAAAAATATTTTCCAATGGCAAATACTCGCTTATATTATTTCAGCACTGGAAGCACTTGTTTTAAACGTTTTTAATATCTACAAAGAATTTGATGCTCAAAATTTATTCTACGAACCAGATTTGATATTTACTATCCTTATTATCATCAGTTTTACACTCCTTGTTGCGATTGTGGATTCTGTTGAGAAAGCTTCTCACATCGACATCGATTATTTGAGTAGTTTCGATATTCAGCATGATGCCAGGCTTCAGAGAAGTGTAAGAATTTTTTAGCCTTGGAACAGAATGCGATCTAGCCGTAATAACTAAATTTCCCTTGTGGACAGATGTTGCGGGGCGAACTTTGAACTTTTAACGCAATCACCGTAATAAAGTGTCAAATGTGTTACGATTGCCACTAGTGTGGTTGGCATTTGTTAAGATTGGACTGGAAGACCAAAACGAAATCAATATTTTGTTGTCCTAAAAAAAAAAGGGTTTGAAAATGTCATCTTCGCGCAAGTACGTTTGCAAATTTAATTTTTTTGCCATGTCATTATTTTGTTGGCATGATTGCGTGGCCTTCTGTTCCCAGGCATTTAGAACTCCTTTTATTTATTTATATTTTTTTTGGTTTGTTAGAACAATGAATGGATTCATATTTCCAGGTTGAAATGTTCAAACTGCAACTGGCCTTGCGACCGCACGAATTGAACATATTCAATTGTTTGGAATTAGAGAAAGGATTCATTGTGTTTTTAATAGATGTGTGGATAAATTATTCAGCAACCTTGATCCAATTCGATAAAGCAGATGAGAGCAACCATTAGGTGCAGAGCGGCGTATAGTTGTGAGTGCTGACAAACTTCGAGTGTTGATTAATGCTTTTATGTACATAACCTAAGTCCATCTGCTGTATAGAATTTGAAATAAAATATTTTTGATTTTCGAGTGAAATTTAAATTTATCTTTTTTCTATTCATTTTGAATTCAAACTTTAAGCTGTTCACTAAGGTTGCTAGGATGAGTAGGAACTTGATCGTGAATTTTTTTTCCCTTTCTTCTTTACTCGCCTGCGTGCAATGTTTTTTCCTTCTTCACATTTATCTTGGGAATATAGGTCTTTCACATAGCCGAGGCTCTTTTACTTCAACTTTTTTAAGAAAATCTCCCTAATAACCCGGATCAATTTTTGAAAGCTCTTTAACTTTTTCTTCAACCAACGAAAGCTATCATTGCGAAGAATATATGAGGCATAATACAGCCAGAGAGAGAGAGAGAGAGAGAATGTATAGAGCTTTCGATTATACGGCCATTAGATCGTTTAAATTCGACTGCTTTTTTGTCAGCTTTTCCCATCTAGATGTAAGTTTTCTCAACCACAGGGGATACCATCTTCGAATGCATTATATGAACTTTTAGGTTGTTATCATAGACTTTTTTTTATGAAAGCCGTTCAAAAGTTTCAAATGATTAAATTGCAGGAAATATTTCTCAAAATTCTGTGGAGTATATATTGTGTTGAAATCCTGCTGGAAGAGGAAAAGAAGGTAGGCGATATATATAAGAGTGCAAAAACTAAAAACGGCAAAAATAAACTAAGTGGATAGTACCATATTGAGCAGAAATTCGAACCGAAGACTCTCACATACTTATCACTTGAGTTACCGCTTTCATACATGAAGCCTTCCTTTATTGTTCTGGTTTTCGGCATTCTTTTGACTTTTCTAGCTTTTGTCTATCTTTCTATTTACTGTCATGTCCTGCCACCATATTTTTCAAGATATATTAATTTTTCTCTATCCCCATGGTTTGCATTTCAATGTCTGTCATCTTGCTGTGGCTCGCGAGTCCGAGCCATTTTACCACACCGAGCTCACCATCATAAAAATGATATTAAATACAAGTTTTGGGTTTTTACACTGTGGTTAC
The DNA here is from genome assembly GCA_963930735.1 of Dioctria linearis. Lineage (NCBI taxonomy): Eukaryota > Metazoa > Arthropoda > Insecta > Diptera > Asilidae > Dioctria > Dioctria linearis. The sequence continues at coordinate 191,647,907 of OZ005744.1, read as the reverse complement.
TAAAATTTTACTGAAAATAATCTAGTGCACTGCGTGGACTGGCTCAAAAATAGGTTGCGGACAGGAGAGTGTAAACAAAACAAGGAAATTGTTCATGAACAAATTTCTGCGAGCAAATAAATAGAAAAAAAGCTCACAACTCAGTTCTATCATTTGTAAAATTGGAAGAGTAACTCGGGTAAATCGCGTAACTCCTTCATAGTGTTGCCATACAACAATTTCGTTTCTCACTATACAGGATGTCCCAAAAAAATAGTGATAATCGGAAACCTGGGGCCGGATTCACTAACTCGGAGAGTTGTGGAGTTGTGGAGATGAGAGTTCTTTTGCCACTTAACTCTCCACTCGGAATTCTGTAACTCGTGGAATTTGTATTGACATTTACCAAACTCTCTATTCAACTCGGCAAAAACTCTCGGCTGTGTTAGTTGTGGAGAAGTAAAAATAATATTTCTCAACTGGCAGTACTGTCTGCTTTTATTGTCCTTAGTGAAGGTACCAATGTAACTAGCATTTTCAAATTGGTTTATGTATTCACTTGATATCCTGGCATATTTACATAAATAAAATTATGGAAATCCTTGCAATACTTACAGAGAAATAAGGAATTTGGTGTCTCAAGGTATCCGCTAAAAATTGTAATTCACGCGAAAATGGTCAATTTGGTCGTCTTCCAGTACAGAAGAGATGCTATAAAAATTAAATATGCACGTTAAAGCTTGTATATAGGGTGAGGTCGCATCTATATTTTGTCCCCTAATTAGATATGTAATTATTTTTTCACTCCAATAAATGGTTTTGGAGATAACTGAAAAAGAAGTGAATCAGTCCTTCTTAAAATGGCCGTTTTCTGGTACATAAATGGACATATTTTCAACTCATTATTATGAACAACTGGTAAGTCGTGGAAATTCATGTTCCATGAGAAAAATGTTCAAAACTAATGGATGTGAAATGAAGAACGGTAGAAATATATGCAAAATATAGGAACTGGGGTGTATATGACCCAAGTGCAAAAAATCCGTCTTTCGGCGGTAAAAAGTCAGTTATGAAGTAAAAATGATCAAAAAAAAGTACACCACTCGATTACCCGTTTCTCCCTCTTTAATTTGATACCAAACATGATGTATTTTGGATTACCCCCAATGGGCGGTGGTACGACCCCCATCCCCAAAAGCCCCTCCCTCAGAAATTGTTCACCTATATTTTGCACTCTAGACTCTAAATCCGTAGGAAAAAACCGTAATGCTATACGACCCTCCACACAGAGTTATCCGTCTTTCAATATTTCGATACTTCTCACGTTTTCTTGAACTCCTCAAGTATGTCAGAGAATCTCGAATGGAGAGTTAGGAAGTTTTAACCGGGGAAAACGAAAATTCTCATCTGCCAAGATCCCAAACTCTCCGAGTTAGTGAATCTGGCCCCTGGAGGTAGAGCGCCTCTCAGGAAACCGAAATCACCCTATGCAAGTTCTACGATTTTTTGTAGTTTTAGAGTTATGATTATTTTTCGTGATTTTTCACCAAACTAGTAATTCGAACACATTTTTTGTCATAGTGTCTTCAATAATTGAGATAAATTGCTAATTTTTTTTCCATGTAACTGAATGTTAGGCCCATCTAATGCATAACTTTTATGTAGGTGGTAGGAACCCCCGGCGGTGGGCAGTATTTAGTACACTTTTTAAGAAGTCCAAAACCTACCCTTCAAAATGATGTCCAAAATTCAACCCTTTTTGACACTTTTTCTTAGGAATATTTACCGATTCGCTGCGCAATTTTCGATGCATTGATTAATTAATTGAGTAATTAATCCTTGGGTCAGGTGACTTGATTGTGTGTGTCATTTCCCTCTGAGGAATTTTGGAAAACAAAAAAAAGATCTGGTATTTTTAGCATAACCTACTAAGTTGTCAGATTTTTAAATTGGATCAATTGGAATAATTTGTTTTGCTCCCAAAATATGGTCACAATAAATATTTCAATCTAAATATAACAATGTCACTTATTAGAAGTAGGTGAAATAGGTGAATATTTTTCTGAAATTAAGTCCAGAGAAACAAAAGATCTCTCACCGTGTATCTTAATTAATATTCTTCAAATGGCTAGATATAAGTATTTTTATGACATTAACGGGCAAACTCTTTTGGACATTCTGCTAATTAAATGAGAGACCGTACTTTTGAAATTTTGAACAAAAAAGTTGTAATATTCTTTGTCTTCTGATTTTACTGCTTACAACTTCGAAAATTATTAATTAATTAATTAAGATATAATTAAATTTTTCACAATTATCACCCAAATTTTGTAAACCAAAATGCAATTCCTGTCAATTTTAAACCAGCACATTTTTGAAAATCAAATTACGAACGAATATCAGTTGTTTTTGCTAGTGCGTCTAGAGTACCTATATGGAAACGGAATAACAGTGCCCTCTGGGGTCGGATTCTGCAACACGGAGAATTGTGGAATTTGGGAAATGAGAGTTATTTTGACACTTCATTCTCCACTCGGAATTCTGAAACTCGGCGAATTTGTTTTGAAAATTACAAAATTCTCTACTCCACTTGTTTAAATTCTCCGGTATTTTCGTTGTGGAAAAGTAAGAAAAAGAATTCCCATCTGAGCATATTGTCTATTTTTGTTGTATTTTGAAAAGATAGGTAACCTAGGTAATCTACGAATTTTCAAACTAACCGGTGCGAGTTGCAATCTCTCTTTTCGCATTGCTCTCACATTTTCCCTAATTCTCAAACCATGCTCGTGAATTGAGAATCACAGAATTAGGGAGTTTAATGGAAGAAAACGAATATTCACATCTCCCAAATTTCCAAATTCTCCGTGGATGCAGAATCCCGCACCTGGACGACACCGTCATTTATTAGGTGCGTCATCTAACATAATCCGTATTAGGCGACTAGATAAAGAAAAACTTTCAATCCATAATAAAAGAAAATACTAAATGCTTTATGTTCGACTAAAATGACAGGATGTTAGGTTCTTTCAAAAACATTTGAAATATCTATGGCAACGATTTTGGACTCATCAAAAATGTGTGGCTACGGTTCCAATATTCCGTAAGAAAATTAAGCAAGTATCCAGATAAGCGTTTCAGACCGGAAGTCATATGATGATTAATGATAGAATTAGTTTCTCGATGCTTAATTAACTTATAGTTAATAATAGATTGAAAGACCTGCGAAAAAATTAAAGTGATTGCAACTGGTCGATAATTTGATGGATCGCTACCTTCTGCTTTTTGTTTTTTTTTAATAGGCTGTTTGAACGTGACACTAGGCAGTTGCAGTTTTCTATAGAATAAAATAAGTATAATAGTTTGCAGAGAGGCCTAACCAAGAATAAGGTACAGCTTTATTAGCAGGGATGGGAAGCCATCTGAACCTGGCTTTTGGGAGTTTCTTAATGACCTTGAATACATCTCACATATGGATTTGTCTTGACTCTTGTACAAATCCACACAGGGGGTCTAAACTAGGTGGGAGGCAAAACACTGAAACGAATCTTATAGTCAAACTATTAAAGACATGGCAGACAACAACTATTTTACCACTGTTAAGTAGTAAAAGTATAGATGAACTGGTGAAGCGCGAACAAAAATCTTTGCTGCCTTTGTGCCTTTCCAAGATTCTTTGTCTAACACTCTGGTCAAACAGGAACAATTCCTATCAAGACCAGCATTCAAAACATCTCTATTTTATGTTTGATTTTCCAGTCCTCTGAATACAAAAAAAAAAAAGTTTTTGTTTTTTTCATGGAAAAAGAAATGCACAGAAACTTTCCAAATGTAACGTGAAAAATACAAAAAGAAACTTTACGGCCAGTTTTTGAAAATAAATTTTTTTCTCAGCCGGAGAAGAAACTTTCTTCTATGCGTTTGAAATTTGTTCATTTGTTCGAAAAAAGTTTTGTATAATTATACTCGCGTAGACATACATATGTGTACATAGTACATGCCATATACGAATGTTTATGTATTATAAATATCAAAAGTTTATCGATCCGAATTACCAGCATTCACTATAAGTTAGTAATACCACGTCTTTTGCCTTAGCAAAGAATTTTTATTAATAACAGATTTTAATATTTCAATTTGTAACAAATTTTATTTGATAAAACATTACAAATATTTTATAATTTTATTTCTTCTGTATTACTACTGCTGCTTTTATATCCTCAGCTCACAATAGATTGTGAGGATGACTGGATTTCCTTAATATGATATTCCACTGGAATATCGTACATGTTAATTTAATGTCCAATGGTGAGGGTAAGTCAGCATGGGTTGCAAATAGGTGAAATGAGAAGGGTTACTAGACTGGACTATAAGTTTTTCGTAGGAGGTGACTAAATTAGAGCTAAAACGGCATATTCGAAACAATGTACAGGTCTGCACAATTTATAATAAAGATAAAAGTTTTGAGGCCAGAGTGAATGAGAATCGATACTCAGAATTGTGCTAAAATGTAATAAAAATCTGATGTCGTTGAAACTGGTTTTATATACCGTAATCAAAATTCGCTTTTCAAAATTCTAACTATTGAAAAACCTATGTCAAAGCTGTTTCTAAACGATTTAAATGGGAACGGTATAGAGTGAAAACTGATGATTATAAAACGATAGAAATGGGAAATGGGTCAGCAACGTAGAATGAACTGAAAATGACACCTCACATTACAAATTCAAAATAATATTTCGAATTTAAGCACTTGTAATGCCCTAATTAGGTATAGAATTTCCATTTACCAATGTGTAAAATTTTTGTCACAACCTCTTGAGCAGTTGACTAATTTGTCGCATATTTAGCAGTGTTTTTTAACGTTTGTTCACCGAAAATTCATTATAGTTCGTTTTGTGGTAGATAATAGTGAAGACACAAAATGAACTGTGTTGAAAAGAAACGTACGACAAAATATGACAAAAACCACGTCTAAATAGTATGACAAAGATCAGAATCACCCTCCTGTACGCCATAATCAATGTAACCGACTACAGTTTTTCTGTTTCGATCTGGATGTTTAGTTTGAATCTCTATATTCAAAATTTATCGGCTGCATGTACGCTGAAGAAAAAAGTTCTGTAAATTTCTAAAAAAAAATGTATGGCTATCTGCATTCACAGACATGTTTATCTGCCCAGACGCAACTCATTCGGACCGCCTTTAGCCATCAATAATGCAGACGAATTCTGCAGAAATATGGTCAATTAAATTTCTAAGAAAAAAAAATGAATTCTTGCCTTCATCAAAAACAATTTATTACTGGCCTGGCCTAAGCAGACGAATGAATCGAAATCTGTAATATGTATTTTGGTTCGTACCCTTGATATATTTAGCCGACATCAGTGAGTTATTGAGGTTTGCTATGAGCTCATCTTGTACATCACTTTGTTAGGACGTACAGCCGACGAAAGCTGGGTATTTTTTGTCTATTCTAGTAGTAATTCCATAATCAGAGTGATCTGCTGTTTACTACAACACAGATTTACTTGAACAAGATTCAAATTTTACTCACTAAAGTTTAGGTTTGCTCTCATCCAAGTATACCAAAATTCGCTGCATTGTAAAAGTGTACAGATTGAATTTAATAAAGTAATTGTATTAAAATCATGGCAATATTACATGTGGGACATGTAATTACTACATTAATAAGTAAATAGCATGTTTTACTTGAATTGAAGAAATTTAATATTTTTGAATCAATAATTTTGATTTACTTTTCAAATAAAGTTTGCTCGCATGACAACCTCATTATTTAGAGTGCATATAAATTTATCAGAAAAACTTGCATGTAAAGCCCCCCGACCCCTTAAAAACATTATAAATGTGGTGTAGCATTTTAATGATGATAATAAAATTCAAAAGCTTTCTCTCCAAAATTTCTACCTCAAAAATTAGTTAGTTTTTAAACATGACGAATTGTAGTGAGTTCATCTTGCACGGTTTATATTTTCTCATATATTATTTAACTAGAATTTTCGCCCTTATAACATTTCGCATAAATCTTACTCAAGGAGTAATACAGAGATCTAAAGCCGCCAAATTTCTATGCAAGCTTCAATCGATTGTGACTATCTTGGTATTAAGCGGATCATTTATAAATGTTCTATATTATTATCAACGGTATAGTGAGAACAATTTTATTAAAAACGTATTGCAATATCCATTATATTTTTGTGTGACAATTAATGCGATTCTATTACAAATAACTCTGCTAAGTAAAGCCAGCCATATATTTACTGTTTTCGAAATTTTTTTGAAAAATCACAGAGATATTTTGAAACTAACACGAAATCCGACTGTCTATGGCAAAAGGGCTCTAATTATTCTTATAGCACAGTTAATGATAACAGCGACATACCTATATTATTCAATTGCGTTTATTCTGCAATTATCTACAGAGGTTAAAATTTTGTCATCTCTATTCATTTATTCTGTGTTTCAAGCGCACTTTATTGTTCAAATATTTTTTGTGACTTTTATGATTGTTACAAGGGCTCAGTTCCAGCAGTTAAATGAGTATATGCAAAAAATCTACATGGAATTAGGTAAACTTCGAAAAATTTCAACGCAAAGATGCTGCGATTGTAGTGATGAATTGGACAAAATGGCTGCAATCCATTGGAAGATTTCCCGAACGGCATACGATTTCAAAAATATTTTCCAATTGCAAATACTCGTTCATATGATTTCAACACTGCAAGCGCTTATTTTAAACGTTTTTAATATCTACAAACACATTGATGCTCAAAATTCAGTTTCCAAACCACATTTGATATTTACTATCCTGTATATCGTTAGTTTGACAATCCTTGTTCTGATTGTCGATTCCGTTAAGAGAGCCTCTCACATTAATATCGATTATTTGAGTAGTTTTGACATTCAACATGACAACAGGCTTCAAAGAAGTGTGAGTATTTATTTACCCTTAGAACAGAATGGAATACAGCCATCGGGCTACCAACTTCCTAGAACTTAATTTTAACGCAATCACCGTAAAGAAGTGTCAAATTTGTTATCATTGGTATTAGTGTGGTTGACTTTTGTTAAGATTGCATTGGAAGACAAAGAAGAAATCAAAAATATTTTTTTTTTTGTAATTTAATTTATTAAAAAGTTTCAAAATGTGATTTTGACGTAAGTTTACACATTTCATGTTTTTGTTATTATTTTGTTGGCACAATTGCCTTGCGTTCTGTTCTAAGCATCCAGGATTTTTTTTGTTTTTTTTTGTTTTTTAGAACAGTGAATGAAAATTCTCACATATTTCCAGGTTGAAATGATTAAATTGCAACTTACCTTTCGACCGTACGAATTGAACGTGTTCAATTGTTTGGAATTAAATAAAGGATTAATTGTGTTTTTTATAAACGTGTGGATAAATTATTCAGCAATCATGATTCAATTTGATAAAGCAGATGAGAATAATTAGAAAGAGGAGAGCAGCATATAGTTGTGAGTGCTGACAAGCTGCGAGTGTCGATTAATGCTTTTAAGTACCTAAGCCCATTTATTTGGTGTATTGAATTTGAAATAAAATGTTCTTGATTTTCGAGTGAAATTTAAATTTAACTTTTTTCTGTTCTTTTTTAATTTAAAGTTGAAACTGTTAACAATGATTGCCGGGATGTGGGAGATGGAAAGTTTTTTTCCTTTTTTCTTTTATCACCTACCATGCAATGATTGTCCTTCTTCACATTAATTCTTAGGGCCATATGGCTTTCACATAGCCGAAGCTCTCCTACTTCAAATTTTTTGAATCGTTTTTGAGCTATCCACAACCAACGATACATTATCAGATGCATAACATAAACTTTTCGGTTGTTACCATAGACGTTTGGTTTTTTGTTGAAGCCATCTGCTCAAATGCGAAACCTTTCAAAAGTTTCAAATGATTAAAATGCCGGAAATATTTCTCAACCTTCCGTGCAGCTTATATTGTGTTGTAATCGTGCTGGAAGAGGAGGGAAAGCTAATGATATATATTGAAGTACAGAAACTAAAAATGTCAAAAATAAACTAATTGGATGGGATAGCGTATAGTACCGGAGGAGAAATTCGAACCTAAGACTCCCATATACTTATCAATTGCCTTACCGAAGCCGCAGCTTTCGTGCATGGAAGCCGTCCTATATGATTCTGTTTGATTGTTCTAGCTTTTGTCTATCTTTCTATTTACTGTTATGTCCAGCACCATATTATTTAAGATCCTGTAACTTTTCTCTATTCCTATGGTTTGGATTTCAATGCCTATCATCCTGCTGTGGGTCTCGAGTCCGACACATTATATCACACCGGGCTCACTGTGGTTACTAATATTTTACTGAAAATAATCGTGACTTGAACAAAAAAGGCAAGGAACAGGACAGTGTAAACAGAACAATGAAATTTGCATGAACAAATTTGTGCGACCAAATAAGTATAGAAGCTCACAACTAAGTGCTATCATTTGTAAAATTGGAAGAGTAACTCGGGTAAATCGGGTAACACCTTCGTAGGGTTGCTATACAAAAATTTCGTTTCACACTATACAGAATGTCCAAAAAAATTTTGATAATCGGAAGCGTGTAGAGCATCCCTCGGCGAACCCAAATCAGACCGATGTAATTCTACGATTTTTTGTAGTCTTCGAGTTATGGTTTTTCTTCGTGATTTTTCATCGAACTACTAATTCGAACAGATTTTTGGTATTAGTGACTTGAATAATTGAGATAAATTGTTGATTTTTTTTTCAATTTAGCTGAATGTTATGCTCATCTGATGCAAAACTTTTAGGGTCCTGATAGGAATCCCTAGCGGGGGGAGGGGTGGTTCCAATACGACACGTTGCATATCAAATTGAAGGTCTCGCTGAGTACTATCGGGTGATGTACTTTTTTTCTGATTCAAGAAACTTTCCCGTTGTCGCCGGAAAACCCATCTTTATGCACTTAGGTCACATACACCCCCGATTACAACGCTAAAAGTACTTAGAAAAAAAGTTTTCTAGAAATTATGGCTGGTAATGAGCTGAGGTGAACAGTGAAACCTGTCTTCCGATCGAACATAATCCTACCTCAAAAAGCCTATATCGTTGCTCATAATCCTACCGAGTTAGAGCCGATGAAAAGTGCGAAAAATCTAGTTCCCCAGTTCGAATACATTGAAGACTTAGTACGTTTTGAACCGAATTTTAAGTATGATACCATAGTTAAATCTCTATCAAATTTCCACGGTAAATAGCCATTGAAGTGAGGAAGTTTTTAAAATAAGTTTGAGTGAAAATGATTATTTTTAAAAATCGCCCCCAAAAATTTTTTAAATATTTTATTATTTTGAACTTTTTGAAGAAATCCTTCCGGAATGCGAGAATGAAGAAAAATAAAATCAGGTTAGGCAAAGTTTTTATTTTAAGTTAATAGTTATCTTGTCAGTTTTAATTCATGATTCAGTTGAACAGGAGGTATTAATTAATGAAATGATACTGCGAAGGAACTTCACCTTCTAATGAGATAAAATAATCACCGAGTTTATTTGTTATTCTCCGCTATTCTGCAGTGCTGCTGCTCCGTTCGATTAAAATATCACTCTTATCATAAATCAAGTTTTATCGGAAGCACTGAGAATTTACGTTTTGATTGTTTTTCCTTTCTTCATCATCTTCAATTAAAAGCAAAATAATTACAAGTTCAATAACACTAAGATTCGCCATAATTATTACCACAAGTAGCACAGTTTGACAAAATTAGGGCTCGGAAGTGTTACGGTGACTTCGGGTCGTGTCAATATTGAATCCCATGTTACGAAACAGTTATCATTGGAATTACAGTTTTGTAATGAAAATCGGGAATTATTAGTACACGTTACCGAAAGTAAAACCTTGCCAATCACTTGAACCTATAATGTTACAATATTAACACACAAAATCGTATATGCTCCTAATTTGTTGTATAATCTGTAATGTAACCGGAATTACACAGATTAATTTCGGTGTCATAAAGACTAAAAGCTTTGCATTTTGCTTTCCTTCAGCATCTTTCTCATATGTAGCAAAAATGCTTAAAAAAATGTATATTATTGGCGCAATATTGGTACTTAAATGAACCTCTGTTCTTCGTATGATAGAAAGAAAGAAATGAATCTCTTTTTTATAATATCGAATTAAATGCGATAATGAATTATATATATGCTTTGTTTTCATATTGGGTAACGCAATATTTAAACGAAGGGCATTTTGCTGTAGGATTTGTATATGATACTTCGAAAAAATACAATGCGCCAGACTTTGAATGCATTTATTAAAGAATAATTGACATATTTATTAATATTTCTAAAAAACTTCTTGAAGAAAATTATACCCTATCGGAGCGAAGATATTATTTTGACATATTTTATATCATGTACTTCCTAATTTCACTATTCATAAATATATATAAAGGAAATTTCTACCCATATATTAGTAAATTAAAATCATTTATTTTCGGAGTCCATTTTGGAAAATGGCATATGTCATTGAGTTTCAATAATTGTTCGAGTTTTTTAAATTTTTCATATATATTTGATTATTCGTGTCAAAATTATTACTGTAACTGATAAGAAACTTTTTTGATTAAGAAACAAATGATGTTTTTATTAACATTGAAAAATGTTACAAAAATGATCATTAGTACAAAAATGGTAAATTTAAAACATGTATCTTTAAAATGTTTTATAAAAATTCCTTTATATCAACAAAATTGAAACTGAAACATTTTAATCTTAACATCATCTAAAGCTACAAAAGGTGTCTTAAATATTGCAATAAATGTTACAAATAAACACTGAAACCTTTCAGGATCAACATTTTGCCAGTTTTGTAAAATGTGTCAAAAGCGTTTCAATATTGAATTATTAAATACCAAAGTCACAAAACACTGTCAAATTTTACTTTTTGGTACAAATGCATTGCAATTTGTGTGATTAGTATTTGTCATTGATTAGTATTCCTTTTTCCAAAAATTCTCTCATTTCTTTTACGAACGATGATAAATAGTTTTGTAAGTTGGGTTTTGTTTGACCGCAATATATAGCAATAACCATTGGTTGCATGTCAGGAAACTCATGGATCATACATAAAATTGGCCAGAACTCAAATTTCGAGCTCTTATGTATTGGCAAACCATCAATATTAATGGGTTCTTGCAGATAAGAAAAAAGGTTTCTTAAACAATTCATAAGACCACATTATACCAAAACTCACCGTTTCCCATTGGAATTACATCCACTGTTCGCGGAGTTTTTAAGAGAGTTCTACTATCTTTCGGCAAGTATGTTAAGCCAAATCTTGACAGATCTGATAATAGATCATTTATAGCACTATGGCTTATTCTGAAACGGAATGCCCAGTCTCTTAATGTATTCAGCAATGAAATCTTATCATCCAAAGCAATTTCATGATTAATCTCTTTTTCTTCATCACTTAAAAGGTCATCATTGGTAAAATCCATATGAAATACATTTGAATTCCTTGGGTCATTATTTAGTTCTTGTTTATTAAATTCAATTGATGTAGAATTTTCTAAGAAAATCGGTTTAGCTTGCCCAGTTATGAAGGGAAACTTGTTTGCTGATATTGTGGGGTTTCTTTTACCGATGATGATGTAATCAGATTTTCACAATTAGTCTGATGTGTAAAATTTATATGCTTTTGAAGGGAAAACTGCCGCTTGACTTTTCTGTAGAAAGACGTAGGTAGTATACTTATAGGGCTTTTTAATAGAATTACTAATAACATTTCTGCGCGACATTTTAACACCACTGAGAAGTTTGACACTTACAAACATGAATATCATTGAATCCTTTTAGACTCATTTAAGCATCAGAAAATGAAAGTAAGCGAAATTATGGGACAATTTTGAAGCAATTCACTGAAAAATACCTTTAACCTTCGCTTTACCGATATCTACCCAGGTAGATATTTCGATTTACTTTTCTTTATAACTCAGTGAAATTTCATCAAATCTCGAAACGCCTCCGACTCAGTGACTAAATTTTCAGTTTATTTCAGAAAATAAAAAGAAAACCATTTTTTTCGCACCTCTTCATATTTTTTTTTAAATTTCGTTGTTTTATATACGCATTTGAAATTGTATCTACCCGGGGTAGATACATACAGTTTATATGGGAATTTGCTAATGTTGAAGTACAATATTTGTAAGGAAAAGAGCAATATATTTTAATACATTATTTATTTATTTTCATGGATAATATAATATAAAATAACTAATAATATAATAAAAGTATATACAGAAATATCAAAAAGTAAAAAAAAAATAATAATTAAAAATAGTGAAAACTATCAGCGTTGGAATGATGATTACATTGTGGATGGACCTGCATGACAACCTTCACACTTTGTTTGTGTCAAGCTGTGCTGTGCGCATACTGGTTTTTTTACACTTGATGCATGTTTGGCGAGTAGCTCTTTTTTTTTTTTTGCACTGCTGGTAGCACAAAAAGCATCCACCTTTTTGCTTTATGCGCCCAGATGCATCTCGTTCTGGAGAATCGTCTGGGGTGAAATCCTCGTCCATTTGGTTTGATGCAGCAACCGGCTCACCTAAAATACATTCCATTGCCGCCTTGATGTGGAATTTTGAAATAATGTTTTTATTTTCGGCTCTCCTTCTAATTTGGGGAATGCATAATTGTTCACCCAACAACTGCAAAAATTGATGACGACGCGATTTTTTCACACTGCCTTCCGGATTATTGGATGAGAAGATGATGTAAGCTGCAAGGGCTGCGATATCTAGAACATTATAAAATAATGCTAGAGGCCAGCGTTTTGTAGCCCTCTTCGTGGTATATTGACTCAACATTTTATCCATCGTGTCCACACCACCTTTGGTGTGGTTATAATAATGGATTATTTCCGGTTTTTGTTTTGGACCGGAAACAGCATTATCACCATGCATCGTTGATAATAATACCACGGCTCTACCTTTTGCGGGGACGTACGAACACATGGCTACATTTTGTCCAAATCCAAACTCAGTGGAGTAAACTGGTCGGTTCTTCGCTGCTTTGAACGCATCGGGTAAATAGCGCTTATTTTTTTTTATAGTGCCGACAACCGTCATTTTCCAAGTGACCAGTTCCATGGCCAGTGGTAGAGAGGTAAAAAAAATTATCCATCGTCACATTTCGCCCTGTTCCTTTGTAAGGAGCCACCAACTCTTTTACAACTCGCTCACCTTGGTTCACATCTCTGACATTTCCTGTCTTTCCGGTGTAAATTTGACCATTCAGGGGATACGAAGTTGCGGAATCACAAGCCCACCAAATTTTTATGCCATACTTTGCCGGCTTGGAGGGCATGTATTGTGTGAACTTGGTGCGTCCCCTGTACCCATACAATTGCTCGTCTACTGTAATTGATTCATATGGTCTGTAATATTTCTTTAGGTTCGAGTTGATCATCATAAAAACATCCGCAATCGGTGCAGCTTTATCCACTTCTTGGCGACCAGCTCTTGTAACATGCCAATCGAACCGAATGAACCGCAATATTTGCTGGAATCTGTTCCTAGACATCGTAGCACGATAAAGTGGGCACGAATTTTGTTTCCAGAGTGTACGTGCAGCCTCTTGATTTGATTTATGAGAGCCCATTACCAGCAAAATTCCCAGAAACGCATAAAATTCTATATCCGTAAGAGGCTCCCATGTAAGGGGTTTTTTATTGGGATTTTTGCTGTTCCATTCGGCGCAGTCTGCTTCGGCTCTTTTGTTGGTATACCTACATATAAGGTCTGTAATGGCGGAACTCATGATGCAAAAAAAAGTATCCTTTTCCGACAGATTCTTGGTGTTTGGGTTAGGGCCGCTAAACAATGAATCACGAAAAATATTGTGGGCACCCTTTCGTTGCAACGTCGATGGATGTTTATACCATTTTGTACCATCCTTGCTCACAAAATAGCTTTCATGAGACGAAGAAGCTTCACCAGCATCACCATCATCGACTTCATCATCTGAATCCCTATCAGAATTTAACTCTACATCTATATCTCCATCGTCCACTGCGCCATCAAAATCTAAATTTGCCTCCTCAGGAATATTATCTTCATCGCTATCATCACCCTCAAATGCCTGAACGTCTTCCTCCTCCGTTTCGAAAATGACCTCTTGCATTTGCCTAAAATAGGCTTGCCTTCTTTCATGTGATAACCTAAACCACAAAAATAGAGTTTTTGAAAATTTAATGCAAACAATTGCTGTAAATATAAACACAGTTGAATCGAGCGGCCGGGCAAATAAACTTTTTTCCAGTAAAAGGTGTGTATATTGAAATATAAAAATAATATATATGGCCGTAAAATATTTGCACGAAATTGTAAAATTCGATTCAACCGTGAGTATAAACAAAGCCTAGGTCATATGAAGCATTAAAATGTGCAATAAATGCAAAAACTCACCTGCCAACCGCTGACGCAGAAAGATATTCAAAATTCGTTTCTGTATTCATATTTATTTATTTTTTTAGCTACACAACTTCTCACTTGAAAATTTCAATTGAAAGTAAAGACTATCTAAATCATGAAATATATTTATATATACTTTACCGAAGAAATACACGTACTAGAGAAGTACATTATCTTAATTTTGCAAGAAATACTACTCATTATATTTTCCCAGCCAATCGTGAAGCGGCCATAAGGTCCTTGTCATATAAAATACCTGAATAAAACAATCGCTTTACACAAAGCATCTGAATCATGAAATATACTTCCATATGCTTTACCGAAGAAATACACGTACTAGAGAAGTACTATCTTTATTTTGCAACAAATACTTCTCATTATATTTTCCAGCTAATCGTCCAGCTGCCATAAGGTCCTTCTCAATTAAAATACCTGAATAAAACAATCCCTTAACATAAATCCCTTGTTTTTACCTATTTGCATATAATTTCAAGAATGAAAATTGTATTTACCATACAAAATGTATGAAGAATATATGTATCTACCTGGGTAGATACAGGTACGAATGTGCATATAAAGTTTTTCGGTAAAGCGAAGGTTAAAGGAACATTTTTGGGAAGAAAGCTTAAAATGCTGTGGAATGGATTCGTTAAATGATATTGATACAATCTCATAACAATTTCGGCTCATATAAATCTTGTTTCAAAATCCACGTACATGTCGCACATTTTTGAAGCTATGAGAAAGTAATAATTCTAAACTGATTTGCAACGGATCATTGAGACAATTAAATAACTGTTTTAAATCAAAGATTCATTTTAGACACATTTATGGGAAATATTTAAAAAAATGTTCCAGATAACTAAGTTTGGTACAGATATGAAGCACGTACATAACAGTTACATAATGTAATATTAATGGAAAAAATTTCCTAAAATGTTTCACTCGCTGTGTCAATATCATCGCAGAATGCTGCTTGGGACACCTCTTAAAATGACTAGAACCACCAGATTGACTTGTATTCACCCAATAATCGAGAATAACCATCTCGTATGTTATGTCATGGAAACACGGCGACCGTAGAAACCGTAGATGGTCAGTCCGACGGGCAAAACCGATTCGTATGTCGCTGTCGTAACAATCAAATTTACACAGAGCGGTGACCTGATCATCCGAAATTACATACTGGCGGGTATTCATTTACGGCAGGGGTCTCCAAACTACGGCCCGAGGGCCACATCCGGCCCGCGGACAGATTTTGTCCGGCGCGCGGAGAGCTAGCATACTTGAAAACTCCTTTTAGAGAACATATTTTTTATAGCAAATTAAATTTAGTTTACTGAAGTATTCTAATTTTATGTTGAATAATTATTAATATGACATCTACATTGATATGGTCATGGGCTAACTACTCATAGCATTGTTGTAGGCTTATTGTTATTGTTTTTGTGATAAGTTGGATAAAGAAACACAGAATTGTAATGAGTATAGACATGTATAATATGCAGAAAATTTAACTTCAGTGTATAATAACTAACAAATTATTGAAATGAATCCAACTAACATTTTATACATTTTAAATAAAAACATAACTTATAACAAGCATAATGACATATGAATTACTAATGAGATTTATGTAATTGAGATTTTCCACTGACAATAGTTTGTAGTTGTGGACTAATTTTACTTGTACCAATTATTAAAAGAGATTTAAGATGCTCATCAGTTAATTTAGATCTGTAAACATTTTTTGTGTACTTCATTTTGGAGATGGTCTTCTCACACAATTAAGTAGTACCAAAAACAGAAAACAGCCCACGAGCAAATTTATGCAAATTATCAAATTGTGTCAGTGGAAGACTCTTATAAAATTCCAGCAAAGATGAGTTGTGATATTTGTTCTTAATTATATCACTGCACTGTAGATCAATCATTTCCATTTGAAGTTCCGGGGCTAGGGTTTCAATGTCAGTATCAAAAGGATTCTGAAAAATCTTAATTTGATTCGCAATGGCATCAAAGTCCGAGAAACGAGTATCAAAATTTATTTTCAAAGCACTCAAATTTTCGATTGCAAAATCGATAGGAAACTCAGTCTCAGTGGTGTGGGTGAATATTTCACATGTTTTAAAATGTGAAAAACATTTACTTCGTAGTTGTGAATGATTTGATATTAGTGTATAAATCAGGAAGATGCTGGTTTTCTCCTTGCAATCTCAAATTCAGTTCGTTCACATGTTTTGTCAAATCAACATAGAATGCTAACTTCCACAGCCATGCGTTATTTTGTAATTCAGTAAGAGGGCGATGCTTTTCATTCAAAAAAATTTCGATCACTGCTCGAAGTTCAAAAAAGCGCTGAAGGACTTTCCCACAACTAAGCCAACGTACGGCAGTATGATAAGGTAAGTCATTTTCTCCAATCTCTTCAATAAATTGTCGGAATTGTCGGTGATTCAGCCCAAAAGATCTGATAAAATTAACAGTTGATATGACTGGTTTCAGAACAAAGACTGTTGATGAATGATACAATGTAAGACTAATGGTTTTGAACCACCGTCATTTTCTACAGCCTTTGACACAAGAGCGACCACTCCTTTATCTTTCCCACTCATGTTTTTGCCTCCATCAGTTGTAATACATTTCAAGTTTATCCATCGAAGGTTCTTTTGATTAAAAGCCATTTCAACTCCTTTAAAAATATCTGTACCAGTAGTTGTGCCATGAATACTATACATATCAAGAAGTTCTTCATGCACTTCATAGCTTTTATCTACTCCTCGAATATAAATCAACACCTGAGCAGTATCCGTTGACTCATCCAAGGCCAAAGAAAACCACCCAACATGTCCATTTTTGTCGAACAGTTGAGAGGATATATTTTCAGCGATGTTTTCTACCCTTCGAGCCACAGTGTTTGCTGATATACTGACAGTTTTTAATAAATTTACCTTTTCAGGGCACATTTCTTCGGCTACTGCAATTATGCATTCTTTGATCATTTCTCCATCGGTGAATGGTTTTCCACGTTTTGCAATTTCAAGAGCCACACGAAAGCTGGCACGAGTTGCAGCCTCTTGTTCAGTTTTGAGTTTTGTAAATGAAGATTGCTGCGATTTCAATCCGCGCTTCATAGCTTCGAATTTTTCTGTCCGCAAACTTCCTGTATATTTTGAGTAATTTTGAAAATATTTTTGTTTCATAATGACGTTTAATGTTATATTCCTTGAGAACGGCTATGCTTTCATTGCAAATCAAACATAGCGCCTTGTTACTGGACTCAATTACGAAATACTGAATGTTCCACAGATCTTTCAATTTTCTGCATTCACTATCAATTTTTCGCTTCTTTTCCATACTACTAAATCACACACAAAAGCAACAATTGAAATCAAAATACTGTTACAAAGATGTCTTAAACTTAAACACGCACAAACACGTTTTAAGGAGGTACGCACTATTTTATTTCACAACAGTGTCATAGGAACTGACTTGTGGTTGCGCCACTAGCCTTCTTATATATTCCAATTACTGCCATCTAGAAGTGAGTGGAAGACACCATAACTTTCTCGAACCAACGAGATTATTCTGTATGTGCTATTAGCGCCATCTGTTAGCGATAGAAGGTACTACCTGTTTCCGCTTGTGTCCACCAGATGTCGTGTCACGTTACTCCTCATGGCTCGTACTCTACGACTAATCTATAAATTACAGATAATGACAGGAAAATTAATAATATGCAGTGTTGCCGTTTTGCGGACTTTAGTCCGATTGGCAGCCTTTTTTAAACGTTGCGTACTTTTTCGGACTTTTTTTTCATCAGTGGACTATTTCACTTTTTACCACCGGCAACAAGGATAATATGGTTTTGGCCGTCGGAACTTAATGGAGTAATCAGTATGGCCCTAAGGCTGGAAAGTTTGGAGACCCCTGATCTACGGTATCATAAGACTTGGTCCAAATCTAGGTTTTTTAATAGTTTTTGTTATAATATAAATAACAATATTTTCTGCAATCATTTTTTTACAACAATTACTTAATTAGCAGTTTCTACGTTGAGAATTTCTCGTTTTACTTTTAATAAGATTGACTTGCGAAATTGCGAAACACTTTGTTCCACACTTGCGGAGCGGTACATAAAAGCAACTAATAAATTTTTCCAAATTGGGAAACATTTTTCACCTAGAACATTTCGAACATTAAAAATAGAGTTTTAGTATGCTTCAAATAATTATGACTTTACACAAGATGTCATTCTTCGTCTAAGGATATCACTTCGATCTATAAGGTTTGAGAAAAGTGTGATTATCGGTGTATTAAAATTGGACTTAAATAATTTCGATTGATTCCTGCAACTGCTTTTAGTACTATTTTATCACAATTTACACTATGTAGTATTTCTTTACAATATGTAGTTTTAAAATTAAATGTTAAAATACTAAGTTTTTCAAAAGAACGTTTACATTTAGACAATTACGTTACTGCAGCCAAACCAACGAAATGCATGACAATATCACAAATTGCGTTTCATTTGAAATTACTTTATTTTCCTTCTTTTCAATAAGAGCTTTGTTCTGATCTGGTCGAACTTGATATATTTTAATCTAGTACCAAATCATTCTTTCAACCTGACTCGTTAATAGATTTTATTACTAAAATGTACTTTGTATAGTTAGTTATTCCTTCCTCCTAGGTGAATAAAAACTATTGAATAAATTTGCTTTGCTAACAAAGACAGGATATTATTGTGTCATATACTTCGAGCTATTGATTTCATTTTACTTCCGTCATTTTCAGAATTGAAGGTCACAATTATTACACTTTTATATTAAAGAACATCATGAATTATATTTTAAAATACTTGATAAACTAAAGCCTAAGCATCACTTTGTAGTACATTATCAGCTATTAAAAATTGTGGTCTTCTGAAATATCTTTGGTCTTTCCGCTTTGAAGGAAAGCACAAAGAGATTAAAAGATATGCAGGTGTAATAAGCTCTCGAAATAATATAGCATATTTCGTTACAATAAAGTCATGCTTGTCTTTTACGAACTTTTTGAATAATTGGAGTGCTGATCAGTTTCCAGTCTTTTTGCATTGGGAAGATGAAAAGGTTGTCCAAAAGGCAAACTTAATTTCTTTATACCCAACAATAAACATTTCAGATGAACTCAAATTGGCTTTATGTAACTATCGCGAAGAGTGTTAAGTGCAAAGGCATATATTACAAAAAGGGATTTTATTTAATCAAAAATAAGTTTTATGTGCATTTATATAAAATAATAAAATTAGTAAAAAGTGTGGATAATAACTTTCATGTTGTTGTGAAAGAAATATCTACTTGTTAAAGGATTTAATATCATTTCCAATCATTTGTAGTTGGAAACAGTACTGAAAATATAATTATGTATAATATTCAATATTTTGATAGCCCTTCGATTCACATCTACAATTTGAAGTATGGGTCTTTTGTTAGACCGCAATTTTTCTAGAAATAAAGACAATCTAAAATTTCATATAAAACTTGAACCGAATTTTATGTTTTAATGATCTATTATTAATATCAACAGACGAACTTTTATCTATTCCACTTTAATTACTACAACTAAGGAAGCATCAAATAACACATGAAATTAAATGAAATATTTTCATCAGTATTTAATTTGATTTAATTCATTCAACGGGAGTCTTGTTTCTACTGGTCCGAAGTAATTTGAATTTCGGTAATTAATATAAACTTTAGCATTAGCGAGAGAATATAAAATTATTTTTACGAGTAGACCTTCGAAAAGAAAGTATTTCTCATTCCGTTCGAACGAGAAAATAAAATTGAGAATTGCGAATGTTCATATTTACTACAACATTCTTGGCGCATTCGATTACTAGCTTTAATTAAGTGGAAATAGTGCTACTTTTTTGCCTATATAAAATTTTGGTTTAAAAGTTCGTGTTCAAATCGAATATATGGGGCTTTTGTAATGAGAAAGTCTTTTTAGTTGATTCAAAACAAGATTGCTAATTTTAACAATTTTCGTACATTTTTAGTTGATATTTGAAACATATATGGTTCCAAATGTTGGATCAAATATTTTTGTTGTAGGCGCAAAATCAAATATAAAAATATTTGGATTGACCCGGGTTTTATTTATCTTGACCCAAATATTTCTCTCGGTGAACACATTTTTATTTACGAAACAAAACTTAGCTTCAATTACTGTTTTTAAACATCACATACGAATATACCTACTAATGATGAATTGTTGCATAAATTGTTCTTATTCTTAACTTTACGGTTGCACGATTATTGAATTTTTAAAAAATTTTAAATTATTAATTCGCGCACGTCTTAGCCACACAAAGTTCAGAATAAAAATCATCAGCCTTGTATTTGTAATATTTTCACTACAGTGCATAATTTAGTTTTTCCATAACATTATGGAATTTCCAAATTTACCAAATAAGAGTATATTTCTATTCGATTTAGTTTTAAGATTTCAGAATTTATTGGTCACAAAATTTTAAAATATATGGAAAATAACACAGCTTAGGTAAAAGTACATACTTTCATCTAAAAATTCCTTTTATAAAGGGTCCTATACAACATTTGAAAAGAAATTTATCCAGAATATGTTTTTCTATGTATACTATTTGATTAACTTTAGGTAGCCGAAACCAATTTTCAACTCAATAATCAACAATGAATTGTTAATCTACATCAATTACTAGCATCAATTACAGAATTGTTGCATGTTCTAAATCAATTTCAATATTATTGGATTTCAATTTTGTATGATTCCCTCCATTTGAGTTGATTTACCTTCAATGTGCATATATACACATCAATATATGTACCTATAGAGGATGAAAGATGACTTTGTAATCTTGAATCAATGTCACAAAATTGCAATTCGAACTGAAACCCCCAGGCATGTCAAATGACTTGATTTGACAGGAAAATTTCAAAGGAATTTATTTACATCTCAAGTGTATTGGAGAGCTTCTGGTAGCAAACCTTGTTATTCCATGACTTTGCATGAGAAAGGCTTCCTCCGTCATCGTATGGGAGTAAAAATGTAAATCAAATTAAAACATTAAAGTAGAGAAATTATTATTTTTTTTTTATTTTTCCTCTCAAGATGATGCTAAAGTTTTATTACGAATAATAACGAAAATGATTTAAAATTAATAAAATAAGTAAAAAACGAGTTTTCAAACAAAACTGAGGCCAAGCCGCATGAAAAAGTAGAAAATAAACTTTACTTCACACGCAGAGGTGGACTCAGATTTTTTGATTGGGACATTTCTCTTGAATATAATTTCTCTTCATGAATCAAATCACTTATTACCTCTGATTGATCATACTGTAATATATCGGTGATTGTCAGCGAATAAAATCTGAGTCCACCTCTGTGTGTGAAGAAAAGTTTATTTTCTACTTTTTCATGCGACTTCGCCTCAGTTTTGTTTGAAAACTCGTTTTTTACTTATTTTATTTCTGCCTTTTTCACGTTAACTAAATTGTTATAACGTGCTGCATGGAGATATTTTAAAAGAATTTTATGACGGCTGAAAAGACACTGATTTACCAGTTTTTCAAAAAATTTATTCGAGTAAAAATTATTTTTATTTACAGAACTTTTACGTCAAAATATCGCTAAAGAACAAAAGCTTATAATTGAAATTTTTTTTTGCTAAATACACCAACGAAAGTTAAATTTTAGTTGTTGCCTGAGTTTTCTTTACGGCTTCGACGCACTTCACCATGGTTAGTGATGCTTTCGAGATGATATGTTGGGACGATGCAGATTGCGTACAGCGCTTTTTAGCTGTATTCCACCTTGATCCCATATAACATGAATTTTCCCGATTTTTCATGTATTTTTTAAAAATTTACATGAATTTTGCTCGATTTTCATGCCAGTTTTCATGATTGTTGAAGAGAAAGTATTGATGCCAGTATGACGGAAAACAAATGATTCCGCATAGCTTATAAAACATAATATATATATATATAATTTAGAAAACTTTTTTACCGGAAAATTTTCGGGAAAAGTCGGAAAATTCCGGAAATTTTTTTCGGAAAAATCGTAAAACTCTGCATTTTTCCTGAAACGGATTTATCACTAATAAAATTTGTACAAAATTTTCAAATGATTTTTCCTGATTTTCCGGGCTTTCCATGGAAATTTCCGGTTCAAATTTTGATAGATTCAATTGTCACACGACATGAACCTGTGTGCAAAATTTCAGCTCGCTGTGATGACGACATGTAGGTCTACGAGAGTGTCGAAAATAGTAAGAAAGAAATATACAGACAGACAAATTCGTGTGCGAGTTAAAGGGACGGATTGGCCTCGAAAAGAATACTTTTCATGCAACTTCCCAAATTAAAGAGTCTCCCATTTTTTTACCAATATTCAATACCGGTGTTCCTTAAATTATTTCCCCATAGAATGAAGTTTATAGCGATTTCCCAAGAGAGATAATTGATTTACAATGCCATTTCACATGTAATTAGAGAAGGTGTAAACATAAATCAATTTTCTCCTGCAATATAAAGACAGAACTCATCGCAATAAATTTTGTTCGCACAAAGCTTCCATTTCCTTCTCCAAAATACAAGGAAAAATTCAATACTGAAAATCATATACAAACATAGATTTGGGATGTATGTAGTTTTGCTCCCAGAAATATAAAAACAAAATTCCCAATAAGTCTTGATTAAGGAAAACGAATGACTCTTTCTGCAGATAACCTCTACTTAGACGAAGGCCCATTCACAAATATGTACGTATCTTTTCCATAGAGGTGCTATGTATGTTACCTCCAATTAGGAATACTTCTAGGAAAAGTACGATGCTATCATTCTGCTGGCTTTTTGTATAAAATTTATCGAGAATTGAGACACAAATTTATCGAATTAGAATAGTTCCGGAATTTTATTATCTGTAGTTTGCGGAAAACATTAACCATTCAACGATTATTGAAAAAGAAAAATGCGTTCAATATGAAAGAAAGAAGAAACAAGTCTTGTCGTATTTTTTTTTGTAATTTATTTTTTATGAATCCTTCTTAAACGACCAATAACTGTCTTCAAGAGTAACTTATAGCAGGACATACTATGCTTTTTGTAAGAGGCGACTGAAATCTCTACCTTTTGGAGCAGGGAGCTATTCCGACATAAAAAAGAAATCTGGACGGCTATAAGAATCACATTCTAGACTTTTACAGATATTGTCAAGCAATAGAAAGCTGTCATGGTTTTACGTGAGCACCTGCCATTATGGCTTAATCTCACGGCACTC
This sequence comes from Dioctria linearis, assembly GCA_963930735.1. Taxonomy (NCBI): domain Eukaryota; kingdom Metazoa; phylum Arthropoda; class Insecta; order Diptera; family Asilidae; genus Dioctria; species Dioctria linearis. Next base: position 191,624,139 of record OZ005744.1, on the reverse strand, counting down.
TTAATGCACGGATTGGTGACAAGCGACAATCAACGCCCTTGAGAGACAGAATATAATTTATATTCTGTCTCAACAAGTACCAGTTTATATCAGTGCATCCTTGACATTGGACTTACTGGTCGAAGCGGGAACTACCTAAAACCTATTCCGATCTGTGGGTCACGGGATCCGGTTAATTTAGCGCAACTCCACGCCGAGAGCCAATCCTCTAAGCATACATTAATAAGCGATCATCCTTCAAATTTACGGACGCAGTATGCAATTTTGTGAAAAGATCAAACTACTCTGTTTAGAAAAGACTGTTCGCCTAAGTCATGCAGACTCAGATAATCTCACTCTGCCCGCGATATGGGCTACCACAACCACTACGATGCTCCCACAAGGGAGCCTTCCCATGTTGAGACGAATATTACTCAAAGAGCTCTATTCGGGGCTCCTCAACCCCGTAGTACCAAGTTAGCAATGTCGGCTACCCAACTGGTGTGGCTTCGTATCACATGATCATACGATCATGAGTACTCCCAGGTAATCTTACATGCAGATCCTTAAACGTTACTGGTACCTCCGTTCGAACTTATTCATATTAGCAATTATAAAGTGACAGCAGTGGACCACGAGAAGGTTATGATCCGCCCTTTAGGCTAGGAGAGGCTTGAGACTAACGCCAGTAGTCTTATATACCAAGATACAAATACCAAGCTGCATACTAGGTCATATAAGCGCTAGGCTTCACTAGGTACACCCAATATCATCAGTAATCAGATGTGTCAATGTCCTCAGCACAACGAAGCACGGTGTACATATATGGCTTTTCACATCCAGTTATCCTCCCTGCGCTTCACTTACCCTTTGCAACAACATTCTCAAGCAATAGGTCATAATTTTTCTCAGTGACAGATCAGATCTACAATCGACAATAGAAGACAGCAGAACCCTTAACGCAGATTTTTGTAGAAGCAGCTGACAGTGAGGAAAGCAGTATTCATTGAAATTTTAAGTAAGTCGCTTTTGAATTATATCGCGATCGAATAAAATCAATGTGTGGGACATTGAAAACCATATCTTTTTCATGCTCACGCATGATGAACTGTAAAATTCACTAATAGGTAGCTTTGAGATGGAAATCTATGAACTCTGGTGCAAAATGCAACAATGAGGCTACAGAGTGAAATTTGAATCAGCTGAAAACCGATTTCGTAAAGAAAAGCAATATCGAAATATTGAACATACTCTCCCCTAATGGCTCTACGTGTTTAGAGCACACCTGCAAAATGGATGAAATATACTCATAGGACTGTCACTGTATTCCACAGAGACTTTTATGGAAAAGTCTAAAGCTACAAATGTTAAGATAGCTCTTAAGCTATAAAGCTGCAGTGGGATGCAAAGTTATGAACTTTTTCCATTATGACAACAACGAATATATGTACATATGTAGATCGTTTGTGTATAGCGGCACGTTCCAATCCTCATTGTATACGGGTACTTGAGGTTTGAGATTATTCTCAGCTTTCGCTCCATGAAAATACATACTAATTAGGTGCCGGGCTTGGCGACTATAAGATCGTATCTTGATCGAAGCAATAATTACCATAGAGCGCGATTTCCATTGGAGATCATCTTTAAACTGGTACACACTCTCTTTTTGATTGATAGCAATACATAGCAAGTGAGTTAATTACAGCTAGAGTAAAACGAAAATCATCGGATAGCATTGAAGCGAGGATCTGGGAATAGGAATAGATATCAAGGTTATCTGCAAAATTTTTATATAGACAACAATGAGGTAGTTATCTTCTGAGACAATCAAGCTGTTTGATCAAACCTAGTTATTAAATCTCTTGGAATAAAAATTCTTAGTTGTTATATGCGTTCCTAAGCAGTATAATATCCCGGATTGATCTCTTCCGAGATTATGTAGGATAGGCTATGAGGAAGAAAGACTTAAGCATTTCTCTTTATATAGTAGAACCGCATCCATGTCTTCGTTTTAATCATGGAAGTATAGTAAAGAAGAAATTCAATATAAGAGATCGCATTATATTACAAAACTTTTAAATTTATAATTTTATAATTTTTGTATAACTTTTTAAATTTTTATGAATTTTTCTTATGCCCCATTTACTTCCTATTAATATTTCTTGGCGTTGCATTTGTATGGCTGGATATAATTTATGGCTAAAATGACAATTCATTTGTGAACCAACAAACCCGCATTGGAAAATGCTAATTTTTTTTGTCACGGCTGTTAATTTTTATAACTATTCCACTCTCATTTTACTTACAACACTATTATTTATTATCGAAACTATTAAACTTGCCTGAAAAATGATTTCCTATACGCACAACAAATATTATCGCACTTCATCACTAAAATTCATGACTGTGGAGTCTCGACTATATAAAATTTATTCCACAAAATAAATTATCAGAACAGTTTTTCACTATTATAAAGTATTAATCACTTTTGATCACTTTTTTTAAGAAACATCCACTAAAATAACATCGCTTTTATTTTCGTAAAATGAGAAATATTCAGATATGAAGCAGGAATCTCGACCTGACGCAACTAAGGATAAGCCCACTTGTCATCCCCTCCCGCCCTATCTCGATGACAAAAAAAAAACTGCGTATCACACGTACACGAATTTTACACAGCATAGCCTACACTTTTTGCTATATAATCTCAGCTGGGCACAATACCGAAGGACCAACCCACTACTTCCTTGTAGGAATTTATCTAAGACATCTTGAGTCAACTACTAATCGGTGACGACACAGAAAAAAAAAACAACTGTGGTCGAAATTCAATTAATTCAAATTTAGCATGGAATTTCTTGAAAAACTCAAAAAAAGAAGTGTTCCTTAAAACCTTGGTATTCGTTAAACATCGGGGACACGTATTTTGCAGGGTTGAGCACCTACACAAAATAGGATTAACTGATGACCCGAAAAAAGAAGGAGGAAACTAAAATAGTCACATTCCGTTCTCGTAATTATCCAGCTTTCTCTGTTAAAATATAATAATGGCTTACGTTGGAGCTCACTCTTAAATTTGTAAAGGCATCCAGCTGCTTGGATTTTACATTAAAATCACGAGAGCGAACAATATGTCTAATAGCGGCGCAATCTTATAGATTCCTCCATTCATACTGCGTGTATTCACTTTTCTGATCTCATTTTGAAGTAAAAAAAACTTGGCCATTGAAACAGGTCACAAATTTCACCTTCGGAAAATGTAAATCTTTTGAAGTGATGTTTTAAGAATCCGGATCCTGCCTATGCATTAATAGTAGATCGCACATGGTGTTCTTAATTTCTTTTTACATATAGAAACGTTGTTGTAAGAAAACAAAATTTCTCTCGAGCTTTGTTAATAAGTTATCATCTTGGAAGGGAAGAAAAAATGAGTGAATCGCATTTGTGTTATTTTTATAAAACTCATCCTAACCTGAAGTAGAACATATGCGCTTTCTGACGGATAGACAGAGCAGAAGATGGATATTCTAGCACACAATTTCATTTCAAGTCTACGAGATGGAAAAATTGAAAGAAGAAATTGATGAGCGCCACAGACTAACTTCAAAGTGACAAATGAGCGATGAATTTTCAAAATAAAGAAGGATGGGATGTAGTTAATATTTGGAATCCATTGCTGCAGTAATTAAAAAATTCATAATTCACTGCAGTTTATACAACTGAACCACTTTTTTATTGCCTGGGTACAGAGGTTATATGCATTCTTAGGTACGATTAACGAAAATCTCTGCCGTAATGGAAACATTTTTTCCCATCGAATTTCCCCAGAAACTGTCTCTTCGAGAGTAAGTTGTGGTCAATTTCCGCATGAAGGTATACTGGCGAAGCACTGCTAAACTAGAGTGATTCAACACTAACGAGTTTTTCTTTTTAAACAAGACCACCGAAGTGTTACCTTTTATTTGATGTCCCACATTTTGAACCTACCAGCCACCAATCTTAAAATAAATGGCTTTTTATCACCCAACCCAAAACCCTCAAGAATAATTTTCAAGCCATGAAACATAAATCTATATGTGTGCGTTGGGAGTCCATTCTCTAAAGTGTTATATATTGATACTTATGGAAAAGTGCCAAACATTGACTTTATATATTCTATAGAGCCCAAACTACTATCCATTTAGGAAAATAATCTTCTAGTAATTTAAAGCTTGGTTCATTTCCTCCCCAAAGGCTACACTTACTATATACCTTACTTAACAAAATAATAAAATAGTTTTTATTACAAAGTAACCACCATTTTATGTTCAATAACTCGTCAACTGAGTAATAATTGCCTATGTGTATGTGCTACCGGAGTCCGAATTTGTATGCAGCTACATACAATCGATTTTATCAGCCCATGACGGCACAGCGGCATACAATGAGTACTCAGCTGAGAGTTTTTGTTTGAGGAATCGTATTCATTTCGTTCAGATAAAATTTTTTAAATAATTTTGTTAGGAAAGGTATAAAAATGTTATTTCGGTTCGGATGAAAACAACAACATCCCAACACCATTTTTCTGAATTATTAGTAGTTTAGGGCGGAGGAGCTATTCAAATCAAACTTTTGTCAGTATTACATAAAAACACTGCAAATATTTTAGAATATGAGGACTCCGTTGGGCTCTCATTTGGTAGTTACGGAGTCTCTTGCATGGCTTGTGAAGTATTCTCGAGGGTCTTGCCCAACCTCATAATGCATTTTTAGTTATGCATGTGTAGAGGAATATCGTATAGAAATAAGATAACAAGAATAAAGCCGGGTAGTTACAACATCTGAATAGGTACATCAAATGAAAGATAGCACTTCAGGCAATCTTTATTGTCTATGAAAATGGTAAGGTCATCACTTTAATTCCCTAAAACCTTAACAACATACTGAAACAAGTAAAAAAAAACTAAAATTGGTTTACAACCAATTCTAATGCTACCTTAAATGAATGCCCGCCTGTATATGACATCGTATGGTGACCCATCTGTGCAAATAGGAGTTTCGAAGTGGTTTTTCGCAACTAGAAAGGCTCTTCTCGTACATAACTTTGGTAGTACAGCCGTTGAAAGCTGGGTATTTCCTGTCTGTTCTAGTATCAATTCCATAATCAGAGTGATCCGCTGTTTACTACAAAGCAGGTTTACTCGAAGAAAAGTCAAATTTTACTCATTAAAGATTAGGTTTGCTCCCATCCAAGCATACCAGTATTCGCTGCATAGTAAATGTACAGGCTGAATTTAATTAAGTAATTTTATTAAAATCATGGCAATATCATATAAAGGGCATGTAATTACTACATTAATACGTAAATAGCATGTTTTACTTAAATTGAAGAAATTTAATATTTTCAAATCAATCATTTTGATTTAGTTTTTAAAGTAAGCTTACACGTATGACACCCTCATTATTTAGAGTGGAAATTCACCACCACCCCCCCCCCCCCCCCACCATAGAAACATTATAAATGTGGTGTAATATAATAAAATTCAAAAGCTTTCGCGACTCTAGTCATCACATTTATTTGGCTTTGGAAGGGTGATTTATACGCAATCTTTCTCTACTAAATTTATCCCTCGAAATTTAGTTAGTTTGAAAACATGACGAATTGTAGTGAGTTCATTTTGCACGGTTTATTTTTTCTCATATATTACTTAACTAGAATTTTCGCCCTTATAACATTTCGCATAAATCTTACTCAAGGATTGGTTCAGAGCTCTAAAACCGCGAAATTTCTGTGCAAGCTTCAATCGATTGTGACTATCTTGGTATTAAGCGGATCATTTATATATTTTCTTTATTATGCCGAACGGAATGGTGAGAAAGGTTTAATTGTAAACGTAGTGCAATATCCATTATATTCTTTTGTGACAGTTAATGCGATTCTATTACAAATAACTCTGCTAACTAAAGCCAGCCATATATTAGCTTGTTTTGAAAATTTGTTGTCAAATCACAGAGATATTTTGAAATTAACACGAAATCCCACAGTCTATGGCAAAAAGGCTCTAATTTTTCTTATAGTACAATTGGTGATAATAGTGACATACCTCTGTTTTACAATTGCGCATTCTCTGCAATCACCTACAGAGGTTCAAATTTTGGCATTTCCATTCATTTACTCTGTATTTCAAACGCGCTTCATTGTTCTGATATTTTTTGTGAGTTTTATGATCGTTACGAAGGCGCAGTTCCAGCAATTAAGTGAGTACATGCGAAAAATCTACATGGAGTTAAATGAAATCGGTAAAATTAGAAAGATTTCAATGCAAAGATGCTGCGATTGTAGTGACGAATTGGACAAAATGGCTGCAATCCATTGGAAGATTTCCCGAACGGCATACGACTTCAAAAATATTTTCCAATTGCAAATACTCGCTCATATGATTCCAAAGCTGCAGGGGCTTATTTTAAACGTTTTTAATATCTACAAACACTTTGATGCTCAAAATTCTGTTTCCAAACCGGAGTGGATGTCTATGATCGCTAGTATCGTCAGTTTAACAATCCTTGTTCTAATTGTCGATTCCGTTAAGAGAGCCTCTCACATTGATATCGATTATTTGAGTAGTTTCGATATTCAGCATGACAACAGGCTTCAGAGAAGTGTAAGTATTTTTTAACCTTGGAATAGAATGCGCTCTAGTTGTAATAACTAAATGTCCGCATTATATGTAATCTAATAATTTACTACTATATACAAATGCTGCGGCGAACTTTGAAATTTTAACCCAATCACCGTAATGAAATGTCAAATTTTCCGGAAATGCGTTATACTTAATTGGTTTAGTGCGGTTGACATATGTATGTCAAGATTGGATTGGAAAACAAACACGAAATCAAAAATATTTCGTTTTTTCGTTATTTAATTTATTACAAAAAAAAAAAAAGGTTTCAAGCAAGTATGTAACTTTCATTGTCATTATTTTGTTGGCATCATTGCGTTGCATCTGTTCCCAGCACTCACATATATAAAAATGGACTGCTTGATCTCCTGTCTCATGTGGCACCAATTTTGATTTCAGAAAGTATGCTCTTACTGTCAATGCTACCAACTGTCGTAAATTGGCGCTATATTTAAATTATTTGCAAATTTACTTATATGCATGTCCGTGGGATTTACGGAATTTACCACAAAAGTATTTGAGACTATTTGTATCGTTAAATTTGAATTATGAGTCGAAAAAAGTGTTTTTCAAAAGGATTTTTGCAAGCAATTTCTCGTTCCTAATCTTTACAGTTCAGTGGGAAAATATGCCATATGTAAGCCAGGAATATGAAAGTGGTGCCATTTGCTTTCATGCATTTTTGCTTCAACAAGCAGCCCATTTATATACATGTCAGTGGTTCCCAGGTATTCAGGACTCCTTTTGTTTTTTTTTTTTTGTTTCCTAGAACAACGCATGAATTCTTACATTTTTTCAGGTCGAAATGTTTAAACTGCAACTGGCATTGCGACCGTATGAATTGAACATCTTCAATTGTTTGGAGTTAACTAAAGGATTAATTATGACTTTCACAAATATCTGGATAAATTATTCAACAATTATGATTCAGTTTGATATAGCCAGCGAGAATAATCATCAAGAGCAGAGCGGCATATAGTTGTGAGTGCTGATAAGTTTCGTCGAGTGTTGATTAATACTTTTGAGTACGTATCTAAGTCCATTTATTTGCTGTATTGAATTTGAAATAAAATCTTTATGATTTTCGAGTGAAATTTAAATTTATAATTCTTCTGTTAATTTGAATTAAAAGTTGAAACTGTTCAAAAAAGGTTGCCAGGGTGAGTAGGAATTCGATCGATGGCTTATTTCCCTTTCTTCTATACTCGCCTGCGCGCATGCTTTTTTTTCTTCCCATCTAATTTGGGAACATTGGGCTTTCACATAGCCGAGGCCCTCCTGCTTCAGCTTTTTTGAATCGTTCTTCAACTATCCCCAGCCTGAAACAACTTGCATTGCAACTAGATATGAAAGTATCCATATAAACCCGGATCACTTTTTGAAAGGTCTTTAACTTCTTACTTAACCAACGAAAGCTGTCATTGCGAAGCATTTATGTGGCATAATACAGCAAGAGAGAGGGGACAGAATGTATAGAACATGCTATTAGCATAAAGTAATAAAGGCTAAAGAGATGACAAGATTAGGTTTGCTTTGCGAACCAATATTTGAAAGCTCAATCTGAAAGCTTGGATGCAATCGCCAAAGCTTTTCTTGCAGAGCTTGCATCTTCTATATTGAATTTACAGCCCACTGTACCAGCAGGCATCACTTCAAGTCAAAGCATGATGTACTGAATGCAGTAAATGCAACACTACCAAATTTTACCATACGTATATGAATGTGTTACGTTTGGAAGCTCTTTTGATACAAAATATTATTGGTTCACGCGGAAGAAAAATTTTGCGTTGATATGGAGGTATTAGCTCAGTTTTTTATACTGTACTGGTTCATTGGAAATTTAAATTAACTTCATTCTAGAAAACGTCTTTAGGTAGCCATGATTTTTTTATGGGGGCAAATTATCAAATTGCATTTCAATATTCCAAAAATGCCAAAATAGATCTAAACTATTTCGCTCTAATTCTAAAGTTGTAATTCGCCAAAAGCTGGCAATTTGATGATTTTTTATCCATTTATAATTTCATACATCTCCTTTTATAGGGATTAGGAAAAAAGAACGCAGCATTGTAAGAAAATGTCTCAGACGCCTATTTTTTTCACAATTGTATAATTTTCAAAGCGATTTTGTATTGTCGTATATTTCTATCTCCTTCTACAGTTTTTATCTTACAGACATAAATATAATGAAATAGTTGATAAATAATTCTAACAGCTGGAAATGGGAACATTTTCGAAATTATAAACAACATTTTTACAAATTCATCAATTATTTTTTTCATATTGTGATCGTGTGATATTCAACGTGTCTGTACTATGAGCGGAGTGAGAGTGACTTTTTAGTTTGCTATTTTTGATTGGTGAAGCTGAAAATTTGAATACAATTATATTTTTAAATCCCCATCGATTTACGTTCCAAAAATATTTAACAAATTCTTTAATTTTATAAACTCATGATTTTGCTGGTAGAGCAAAATAGATTAAACACCCCACGCATATGTATTATTAATTATTTAGATTTTTGCATGTCCGTCACCACAATAACACATTCATAGTTTATTTCAAATTACATATTACACCCTATGGGCTATTTGCAGTCGTTAACGAGTTATTAATTCGCAACCTATTTCGGTCATACCGAAATTAGCCGATATATTTTTTTTAATGACGTCACTCAAAATTATTTCCGCCAGTCCAAATATGAAATCTATAAAAGGATTCATAAAGAACGCGTGCATAGAGAACGCAAGATAAACCAGCGAATTAAGCGATTGGTTTGCAGAAGATAATATTTGTTGTAAAAATCGTGCAAAATACTCGATTACCTATATTTTAATATATATTTTAATAATATTTTAATTAAAAGGCACTGCATTTGGGGAACCCAGAAATCCTTTAAACCGAAGAACAAAACAATCAACAAACTGAAAATAATAAAAGCATAAAATTTGATCTAATATTTTGGGTTATTACGCATTTTATCCTTTTAACCCATTTTCGATTAGAATATGATTAAAATATTTCCAAGTGTGTGCCTGCATTCTATAAGCAATGTAAATTTAAAATTTCATGTTTCATTTCTGGATGATATTTACCACGAAGTTTTTCAACATATAAAAAACGCTTATCTTATATTTCTCCTTCTACAGTTAAACGATTTGAAAACATTGTCTGGATTCATTCGATAAGGATTGTCACTACTTACCAAAGCTCCGACTTGTATACTTGTAGTTATTTGCACAGAGAGTCCGCAAAGAATAGTCTGCATATTTCATTCAAGAATGTTACCTTCTGTTTTTCGAAATCGAACTTTTTTTAAAGCCAGAAGATGTAGTTTGAAATGTACATACGGCGCCAATAAGAAATGAGAAAATATGGTAAATACTGTACATTGATATATTGAAATTTCAACCGAAAATTAATTTAGTTAAAAAAACAGGGAAAAAGGTATAATTGACCTAAGACTAATTCTTTCGATGCCATTTAGTCTCAGCCTACAGGCAGATCGCTAAGGTAGTTTTACATATCTATTTCTAGAACGGTTTGTCGGACAGTAGAAATCGTTATAACAAATTTCATAGGGTTTTATATTCTGAAAACTTTTCCAGTACATCAAAAAGTCCTCAGCTGACTGCTTTCACAATAGGTATATGCAAAATGTAATTTGAAATAAACCATGAATGTGTTATCAAGTTATTGTGGTGACGGACAGACGGCAGACGCACATGAAAAAATCTAAATAATTAATAATAGGTACATATGCGTGGGTGTCCAATCTATATTACTCTGCCAGCATTATTTCTACGCGTTACAAACGGACTGACAAGCTTAGCATACCCTATGAGACTTTATCTAAGGAATAAAAATCATGAGTTTATAAAATTAAAAAAATTGTTAAAATATCTTTCGAACGTAAATCGATGGGGATTTAAAAAATATAATTGTATTCAAATTTTCAGCTTCACCAATCAAAAATAGCAAACTAAAAAGTCGCTCTCACTCCGCTCATAGTACAGACACGTTGAATATCACACGATCACAATATGAAAAAAATAATTGATGAATTTGTAAAAATGTTGTTTATAATTTCGAAAATGTTCCCATTTCGAGCTGTTAGAATTATTTATCAACTATTTCATTATATTTACGTCTGTAAGATAAAAAATGTAGAAGGAGATAGAAATATACGACAATACAAAATGGCTTTGAAAATTATACAATTGTGAAAAAAATAGGCGTCTGAGACATTTTCTTGCATATAATTTGCAGTAATATTACGATTACAATGCTGCGTTCTTTTTTCCTAATCCCTATAAAAGGAGATGTACGAAATTATAAATGGATAAAAAATTATCAAATTGCTAGCTTTTGGCGAATTACAACTGTAGAATTAGAACGAAATAGTTTAGACCTATTTTGGCATTTTGTGAATATTGAAATGCAATTTGATAATTTGCCCCCATAAAAAAATCATGGCTACCTATAGACGTTTTATAGAATGAAGTTAATTTAAATTTCCAATGAACCAGTACAGTATAAAAAACTGAGCTAATACCTCCATATCAACGCAAAATTTTTCTTCCGCGTGAACCAATAATATTTTGTATCAAAAGAGCTTCCAAACGTAACACATTCATATACGTATGGTAAAATTTGGTAGTGTTGCATTTACTGCATTCAGTACATCATGCTTTGCCTTGAAGTGATGCCTGCTGGTACAGTGGGCTGTAAATTCAATATAGAAGATGCAAGCTCTGTAAGAAAAGCTTTGGCGATTGCATCCAAACTTTCAGATTGAGCTTTCAAATATTGGTTCGCAAAGCAAACCTAATCTTGTTAGCCTTTCCTACTTTATGCTATTAGAAGATGGCCATTAGCTCGTTTAAATTCGTTTGCTTTTTGTGAGTTTTTCCCATGTAGATGTAAGTTGTCTCAACCACAGATAATGATGGGGATGCTATTATCGGATGCATAGCATGAACTTTTGGGTTGTTATCATAGATGTTTTTTTTTTAAAGAATAAATTGCAGGAAATGTTTCTCAACCTTCCGTGGAGTATATAAGCATATATATTGTATTTAAATCCTGCTGTAAGAGGAGAGGAAGGTAGGTGATATATATGGAAGTGGAGAAATTAAAAACGTCGAAAAGAAACTAAGTGGATGGGATAGCGGAGTACCGTATTGAGGGGAATTCGAATCCAAGCCTCTCACATACTTATCAATTGAGTTCCCGAGGCCGCCCCCTGCTAGTATGAAGCCTTCCTATATGATTCTGCTTTCTGGAATTCTTTTGGTTATTCTAGCTTTTCTCTACCTTTTTATTTACTGTAATGTCCTGCACCATATTATTCAAGATCTTGTAACTTTACCATTATACCACACGAGCTCACCATCATAAAACTTATATTAAATACAAGATTTGCCTTTTTCACTGTGACTGAAAATAATCCAGTGCACTGTGTGACTGGAACAAAAATAGGCAACGGACAGGACCAGAGACCGTAACGGTTATATGAATGTTTTAAAAAGAATCAAATGTAAAAATATATTTTCTGATTTTCTTTCTAAAAATCAAAAACTAAAATTAAAAACCTGTATTCGTTAGTACGCCTTGTGCAATGCTAAGTAACACAATTCTGGACAACATGCTAATATTACTTAGATACAATATGATAGATTATTTTCGACGATTCTAAAGCTTTCGTTTCTCGATATTCCAAAGGAAACTGTACATTTTTTTCCGGGAAAATGTTTCTAAAGTCTTTGTTAACTTATATAAGGGGGGGGGGGGTGGAAAGGAATAGCAAACGAACTATGGTTGGCAGAGTTTTTTCATGGAAATTCGCCAGATGGTTGTTAAACTATAAAATCATATGCTTGCGAGATGATAAAGTAGAGAGGTATGTACATATCAGAATATTGTTGCAACACGGATAAAAGAAAACTTATTTGTCCGAACGACATAAATTGTGTTTGAAATGCGTAAAATTGCTTTATGAACAGAAGTACATACATACGCATATACGAGATCGAATATGTATTATACAAGTGTTATATAAATATGGAACATGCATACATACATAATATAAATATAAATCTTATTAACTACATATATTTTGGTATTTTAATATTTCATTCTTACGAATCTTAAGATAAATGTGTACATCCTTTGAGGTTAAGATGAATATTGCCATATCCTGCTGTCATATATCCTTGCTGATACAAATCGATTCCAATATTTCAATTTTTCTGTTCTTAGGTTTTTATACATTTCATGGAAAGTCCCAGGCACCAGGGTATATTAGTTTGTTCTAATGTTAGACTGACATATAAATAAAATGAATGGTTAGATGCCCAGAAATATTTGATGTTTTTTTTTTTGCCATATGCCTCTGGCTATCTACGTGAAAAATCGACTGGCAATGCAAATTGATATGGATGAGTTGCTTATGGTATGAAGTCACTAACTTTGAATAAGGCACCGAAGTAAAAATGTTCAAAATGCCCAACTTAACATTTCGTATCTTTCCAATACAAATCAGCAAAATTTATCATTGCGTTCAAGCTCCAAATCTGTAATGTCACGAAGAGTTCGCTGTTACTGAAGTTTTTCCGCGCTAGAGCATTGGTTTCGCTAGTAGCAATTAATTAGAATAAAAAGATTTACAGAAATAGCTAAAAAGTGGCTACTAGCTAAGGCAATTTTCCTTTCAACTCCTCAAAAATTGACAGCTGTGTTAATTGGAAAGACTAGATGGAGTAGTGGTCAACGATTTTTCATTAACATTTTATGAATCACCCTGTAACTTCTAAACTATGCACGCTATGATAAAAATTTATTCCATTCATAATGTTTGGAACTTTCCCATTGTTTTATACATTATCCTTACACTCCATACGTTTCGCAGCTACTAATACTTAAAGCAGTCAAAATTTCGGAATTTTAACTCAGTTTTATTAATTTTATTACATTTATTTAATTATTATATTTATTTATTTGTTTTTGCAAAGCACATCAACGACATCAAGTTTTCATATTGCATTTAAGAAGCCTAAAATGTTCCATAGAATGTCTTTACATTTCAAATAATATAAAATTTTAGAAAAACACTGTTACAGTCAATTTCATATTTATGCTGGTAAGTACAAGTTTTTCTTCAATCTTCAATCTACCTCTAATTTTGGTTATAAATTTTAATCGAACGCTTAGAGCATTCCTTTTTCTACATTTTACTCAATGGTTTGACTTTTTTTCAGATCTGGATTTTGATGTTACTACCTTCATTGACAATGTTTATTTTTAATTTTCATGCTATTGTTCTATTGGTTAAGTCTCAAAAGCATCGATAGTAAAAACTGTTAATTAATATCCTTCAAATTGCAAAAATTATTCGCGTTATTGCTCACATGATTTCCCAGCCATAACCATTCCTCTACAAGTTATTTTATGTGCTCTTCCATATTCATTTGAAAATTTTTAATTGGATTTTAAAAGTAATATCCTAGACAGACAAGCAAAATCAGTGATCACTCATTGTAATTATATTTTTCACAAATTTAATTACCCAAAATTTTGTGAACCAAAATGAAATTGTTGTAAATTTTTATTTTTCAAAATCAAATCATGGGCGATTGGCCATTGATTTTGTCCGTCTGTCTGAAGTATAAAGAAATGCAGATCATTAATGAAAGCGTCCAGATACCGTCGTTGCCGTGGACCACGTAACTTAATTATAGTAGGCTTAGATCATGAGGTTATGCAATAAAGGAATTTTTAATTTCAATTTCATTAAAAAAAATTTAGAAAAGAAGAGATAATAGAGCCCTGGAGCACACTGGCATTTATAGGGCGTCATCTAACATAACCCGTATTAAACTACCAGGTAAAAAAAAACTTTCAATCCATAATAAACAAGTAAAGAAGCTAAAATTGGTCTAAGACCAATTCTAATGATAACCCAGATGAATGCCCGTATGAAATTTCGTATGGGCACCCATTTGAGCAATTTTGATTTTTGCAGTGGTTTTTCGCATATATTTCTAGAACGGTTCGTCGGACAGAAACAATGATTATAACCAATTTTATAGGATTTCATATTCTGAAGAAGTGTTTAGTACAATAAAAATGTCTTGAACTGATCGTTTTCACAGTATACGTAAAAAACCTACATTTTAATATGGCAACACCAAGAAGAAGTTGCCCGATTTACTCCAGTCTTAAAATGTTATTTGCTAGTACAATGAAAACACAATGTACTAAATTTTAGCTCTCTACGTCGACGTGTTCTCAGGCAGTTTTAAAATATATAGCGGAAAACGAAATTTTTGTATGGCAACCCCACGAAGGAGTTGCCCGATTTGTCTCATTTTCAAACTTAACTTTACTTTTTTTTTTAAAGTCCGTGTACAAAATTTCAGCACCCTAGGTGTACGCGTTCTCGAGTTATCGTGCGCACAGATAGACAGACAGACAGACGGACGGACGGACATGCAAAATTCAAAATAACTTTTAATATTATGCGTGGGTGTACAATTCATTTTGCTCTAGCATCAATATTTCGAGGTGTTACAAACGGAATGACAAACTTAGTATACCCCTATAGATTTCATCTAGGGTATAAAAAGGACTCACTAAAAATATAGGTCTACAGTTCCAATGTTCCGTAAAAATATTTAGCAAGTCTCCAGATAAACGTTCAGATCGGAGGTCATACTGGCGATCGTTAACGTCTAACGGAAAAATGAATACACAAAAACTTTCTCAAAATTAATATCCCCCATTTTTAAATGTAACGTGAAAAATACCAAAAGAAACTTTTACGGCCAGTTTTCATTCCAATCGGGGAAGAAACTTTCTTCTATGCATTTCAAATTTGTTCACGATTTTTCACAGAGAAAAGTTAAGCTTGAATTCAGCACCGGAAGTTCTATTGTTTCGAAAAAAGTTATACACAATTATTATACTCCCGTAGATATATGTGTACATACCTACCATATACGTATGTATGTATTGTAAGTAACAAAAGTTTATCGATCCGAATTACGACCATGAACTTAAACTTAGTAATACCACGTCTGTTGCATCAACATGGTACTTTTTTAGTTATAAACTTTAATCTTTTCAATTTACGTTTAAATTCAACAGTATAACACATATATTCCTTATACTCTCCATGTGAGTGGGAAGAAAACTACACCCATAGTATGTATGTTTTCATATGAAGTGGTTAAACTAGAGCCAAACTGGGATATTCAAGGTACAGCACAGGTCTGCATGATTTAAAATATGTGGTAGTGTACATGATCCCAACAAGACAGTTTCCACAATCCATCAAATGGGCTGTTGCAACATTGGGAAGATAAAAGCTTTGGAGCCTGACCACTGACATTTATAAAATGGACTGCTTACCTTTCTATTTCATGTGGAGCCCTCATTGAACAAAACCTTTGGCGTGAAGTTGAAAACGTTACCGCATACCTCAAAATGCGATTTTATTAAATCCTTTCGAACTTCTATTGCGTATCTAATGAATATATTTCCTTTGGTAAAACACTTTTTATCAATAAATAATTAATTTATAAACATTTATTTTGGCGAACCCTTTTATTTCCTTTTTGTCTCTCAATTGGTACTTGGGGCTTAGACCGAAAGAGTCAGCAATATAGAACTGATCCCACATTCTGAAGTGTATTTCTATGAACGTATTCAGTCGATATTATATATGTCAGTGGACCAAAGTGAATAAGCTCGAAAAAATTCAAATAATGAATCTATAAATTTAAAAGCACATCATCACATTTCTATTTTTGACAAACCAGGGATGGTATACTGGCGCACTACAATTCGCTTAACTTTAATTGATACTGGCAAATGCATGTGCCTACATGGAATTTTGTAATAGTGTGCAGAAGTGTTACAATCGATTCACACAGAATTGTGCTAAAATGTAATACAAATGTAGATTGCCAGCAACTTAGAGAAATTTTTTACAAAATATGAGTAAGACATACGTAGAACCGATTCGAACAGTTCTAGTATTTTCAACTATATACAGGGTGTCCCGTAAGTCGGCGTTAAGCCGGAATCGGGTGATAGACCAAATCATGAGAGTTGCCAGAAAAATAGAAAAAAAATTCTAAGTCATGTATTTTTCAAATTATGAACATTTCTTTTGTTTTCGAGAAAATGTACATCTTGTGATGGTTTTTTAGCTATTGTTACTACAAATCTTTACTTTTTTCAATTTTGTTTTTCTTGTGTAATCCCGAATAATGCTTATGTAACCAGCTGCTGCTTTAAATTCTAAGCCTACTGTTCCAGCTTGGAAGAAAATGTCACATTTTGCCGAACCAAGAATAGAAAATTAATATTTCACCCATCTTTAACTGACTGTAATGAAAAAAAATGTATTACGCCAGTTTGGCAAGTAACTTTAAGAGTTGACGCATTTAATAAGGATTCTAAAATGGTATAACACTTGCGCTACAGTATTTCTTAGATTACGGAAAAAAAAAAATTTTCTCCAAGAAACCTAGTTTCGAAAAATTTCTTTTCACCTACTAAAAATGATTCTAGTAGATTCCGTAAGACCGTAACTTTAAGATTCTAGTTTGAGTGAGACGGAGGGTGAGTGAGACAGGACAAATTTTCCTTAAGTTTAAAATAAAACACCAATTGTTTGGATGCTAAGATTTATAATTTACAAAAGATATTCAAACTGCCTTCCTTCAGCTGCAATACAAGTTCGACATCTACTTAAAATGGATCGGGCTATCAGACAGGCAAATCTTCCATTGTTGACAAATTCAATTGCGTCCGTAATTCTGGAGCTCTTCTTTTTATATAATTCAGTGAGCTATACTTTTAGGCACTCCTGTGCTTTCCTGGATTGCACGTACCGAATTACTTGGGTCTTCATCAACTGCTTGAAGTACTACGTTCTCGTAAGGTAAGGTGCTTCTTCCTTCACCATGTACTGGTTTGAAAGTCGGCCCTCTGAGGAGAGTAGACGGTGCACATTTGTAAAAACTAGATGATTTGACTCGCTAACATCACTATCTTGCTCACTCATACTTCATGCAATGACTCTCCGTCTCACTCACACTAGAATCTTAAGGTAACGGTCTTACGGTAAGCTTTGGGTACACTAGAATCATTTTTAGTAGGTGAAAAGAAAATTTTGGAAACTGGGTTTCTTGAAGAAAACAATATTTTTTCCGTAATCTAAGAAATAATGTAGCGCAATTGTTATACCATTTTAGAATCCTTATTAAATGCGTCAACTCTTAAAGTTACTTGTCAAACTAGCGTAATACATTTTTTTTTCTTACAGTCAGTTAAAGTTGGGTGAAATATTAATTTTCTATTCTTGGTTCGGCAAAATGTGACATGTTCTTCTAAGCTGGAACAGTAGGCTTAGAATTTAAAGCAGCAGCAGGTTACCTAAGCATTATTCGGGATTACATAAGAAAAATAAAATTGAAAAAAAGTAAAGATTTGTAGCAACTGGAGCTAAAAAACCATCACAAGGTATACATTTTCTGGAAAACAAAAGAAATGTCTATAATTAAAAAAATAAATGACTTAGAATTTGTTTTATAAATTGTGCTATTTTCACATTCTCATCAAAGTTCTGAAAGTTTTTCTATTTGAATGATGCTCATTATTTGAGTTTCATGGTCATGCGCAATGAATTTAATATATTGCGCAAGAAAATTAAATGTTTTGTGTCAATTTTAACGAAATATTTTCTGAACTTTGGATGCATAATGTTTCCTATAATAATTCCCTTTTAAATTTTTTCTCACCAGAAATTCCTAAAATGTTACTGGCTTACTCTTTGCTTACGTCAAGTCTCGGCATAGTCGATTTTACATACAAAATTCTCGCGCCATGCGGATAACACAGAAAATTCGTATAACACGGGAAAATGGAGATATCTTTCCTGTACTCCATAATCAATGTAATCGACTACAGTTTTTCTGTTTCGATCCGAATGATTAGTTTGAATCTCGATATTCTAAATTTGTACTATTGTCGGCTGCATGTACGCTGAAGAAAAAGGTTCAATAAATTTCTAAAAAAAAATGTATGGTTATCTGCATTCACAGACATGTTTATCTTTATCCAGACGCATCTCATTCGGACCCTTCAGCCATCAATAATGCAGACGAATTATGCAGAAATATGGTCAATTAAAGTTCTAAGAAAAAAAAATGAATTCTTGCCTTCATCAAAAACAATTTATGCCTGGCCTAAGCAGACGAATCAATCGAAATCTGTAATATGTATTTTGGTTCGTACCCTTGATATATTTAGCCGACATCAGTGAGTTATTGAGGTTTGCTATGAGCTCATCTTGTACATCACTTTGTTAGGACTTACAGCCGACGAAAGCTGGGTATTTTTTGTCTATTCTAGTAGTAATTCCATAATCACAGTGATCTGTTGTTTACTGCAAAGCAGATTTACTTGAACAAGATTCAAATTTTACTCACTAAAGTTTAGGCTTGCTCTCATCCAAGTATACCAATATTCGCTGCATTGTAAATGTATAGAGGTTGAATTTAATAAAGTAATTTTATTAAAATCATGGCAATATCAGATTTAGGGCATGTAATTACTACATAATTAAGTAAATAGCATGTTTAACTTAAATTGCAGAAATTTAATATTTTTAAATCAATAATTTAGATTTAGTTTTTAAATTAAGTTTATTCGTATGAAAATCTCATTATTTAGAGTACATATAAATTTACAAGAAAAACTTACGTATAATGCCACCCGTCCCCTTGAAAACATTATAAATGTGGTGTGGCATTTTGATGATTATAATAAAATTCAAAAGCTTTCACGGATCTAGTCATTACATTTAGAGGGCTTTGGGTAACCCATTCCCAAAGCCGCAAGTTTTTCTACTAAATTTATCCCTCGAAATTTAGTTAGTTTGTAAACATGGCGAATTGTAGTGAGTACATCTTGCTCGGTATATTTCTTCTCATATATTATTTAAGTAGAATCTTCGCCTTAATAACATTTCGCATAAATATCACTCAAGGAGTGATTCAGAATTCTAAAACCGCGAAATTTCTGTGCAAGTTTCAATCGATTTTGACAATCTTGGTATTAAGCGGATCCGTTATATATTTTCTATATTCTGCGGCACGGAATAGTGAGAAAAGTGTACTTATAAACGTAGTGCAATATCCATTATATATTTTTGTGACAATCAATGCGATTCTTTTACGAATAACTCTGCTAACTAAAGCCAGCCATATATTTGCTGTTTTCGAAAAATTGCTGGCAAATCACAGAGATATTTTGAAACTAACACGTCACCCGACAATCTATGGCAAAAAGGCTCTAATTTTTCTAATAGTACAATTGTTGATAATAGCGATATACCTAAGTTATTCAATTGAGCGTTGTCTGCAATTACCTACAGAGCTTAAATTTGTGGCATTTATATACATTTACTCTATGTTCCAAACGCTCTGCATTGTTCTGATATTTTTTGGAACTTTTATGATTATTACAAGGGCTCAGTTCCAGCAATTAAATGCCTACATGAGAAAAATCTACATGGAAATAAACGAAATTGGTAAAATTCGAAAGATTTCAATGCAGAGATGCTGCGATTGTAGTGATGAAGTGGACAAAATGGCTGCAATCCATTGGAAGATTTCCCGAACGGCTTACGACTTCAAAAATATTTTCCAATGGCAAATACTCGCTTATATGATTTCAACATTGCAACAGCTTATTTTAAACGTTTTTAATATCTACAAAGACTTTGATGGTCAAAATTCAGTTGCCTTACCAAAGTTGATAATTACCATCCTTAGTATCGTCAATTTGACAATCCTTGTTGCGATTGTGGATTCTGTTGCGAAAGCCTCTTACATTGATATCGATTATTTGAGTAGTTTTGACATTCAGCATGACAACAGGCTTCAAAGAAGTGTGAGTATTATTTACCCTTGGAACAGAATGTAATCTAGCTGTAAAACCTAAATGTCCTCAGTAGACGTAATCTAATAATTAACTGCTGTATACAGATGCTGCGGCAAACTTTGAAAATTTAACCCAATCACCGTAATTAAACGTTAAATTTTCCGGAAATGTTTTATACTTATTTGGTATTAGTTCGGGTAACATTTGTTAAGATTGGATTGGAAGACCAAAACGAAATCAAAAATATTTTCTTTTCGTTATTTAATTTATTAAAAAAAAAAAAACAGAAGTTGCAAAATGTCATCTTGACGCAAGTTTGTAAATTTCATATTTTTGTCATTATTTTGTTTGCATGATTGCATTGCTTTCTGTTCCCAGGCATTCAGGACTCCTATTTCTTTTTGTTTTGTTTTTTAGAACAACGAATGAAAATCCTTACATATTTCCAGGTTGAAATGTTTAAACTGCAATTGGCATTGCGACCGTACGAATTGAATATCTTCAATTGTTTGGAGTTAACTAAAGGATTAATTGTGACTTTCATAAATATGTGGATAAATTACTCAACAATCATGATTCAATTTGATAAAGCCGATGAGAATGATTAGAAAGAGCAGAGCAGCATATAGTTGTGAGTGCTGACAAGCTTCGAGTGTTGATTAATGCTTTTAATTACCTAAGTCCATTTATGTTATGTATTAAATTTGAAATAAAATGTTATTGATTTTCGAGTGAAATATAAATTTAACTCTTTTGTGTTCATTTTGAGATCCAGGAAAATGTTTCTTTGTGAAAAACAACTAAATTCCGGGAAATGTTACAATTTCTCTGAATTAACCGATGGTTTTGACGCTATGATTACTCAATTTCCATCCTAATTACTCTTTTCGCAGAATTGTAAGAGAGAAACCTTTTAGGATAATTTGCATGTATACTGCTCTGACTGTTCCTTCATTTATTTTCCCTCCTCACCAATGAATAAGAAAAAATCTAGGTCCCAAACACAAAGCTTTTACAAATTATTACGTTTCCATTAGTTATCTATTCTACGGCGATCTAATAAGATTTAGTTGCAGATCTTATGCTTAGCCGGTAGCTCCTTGTCTACTTCCTGGGACGGTTTGCCACGGCAAAGCCTAGTTATGCTGATTAACCAGCGCTGATGCATGACCACCCAGAATCCGCACCATAAGCACAGTGTCAACAACAACGCTGATAGTATAAACGCGCTGATTTTACCAGCATCGAGAAAGTCAAACGAGCTTAATTTCTGTATCAGCGCTGATCAATCAGCATTATGTAAACTAGGCATAAACCCTAAAGGCTAAAACACTATGTGAGCGACACGACAAAAACGCCGTAAAAAACGCTGTCATTTGGGTTCTAATAACATGGCAGTGTATGGTATAAAATACAATGATGACGACATCGTTCGACGTAGTCGTCGAACTTAAATGAAAATTGAATTTTGCCGCACGTTTAGGGTGCGTTTAGCAAAATTATGATTTTGGGTGGCGTTCATATTTATTGTTATACGTTCATTGCAATCATATTTATGACTTGATAAATTAAAAATATCAGTAAATAACAATTCTGTGGTAAATATCAAAGTTGGTTGAATAAAAAATGGAAGAAAAGTTTATTGAGATGGTAAAATATCACCATATTATAAAAAAAAAACGCATCCGCATAAAAACCAAATTCCGGCTGAGTTTTAGATAACTCTTGGCACACCTCTTCTTCTATGTGGGTTCTGTTTTTATCTTCATTAGCAAAACGGCCACACATGCAATTTTAATAATCTTTTATAATTTATTCGTTGAAATTTTTTCTATTTTTACTTTACAACACAATTAACAGAATAAATTTAATTGGGGATTGACAGCTATTGTCGCTCCCATTGTATTTTAACGGACGTTTTGTACGGCGTTTTTACGGCGTTTTTATCGTGTCGCTCACATTGTGTTTTAGCCTTAATACGCCAAATACATGCATACATGTATAAATATTTTCTTTCATATTTAATTTTCGCTCTTTTCTGCTCAGAGAAATTAAGTTACTTTTTACGCTAACGTCAAATTCACAGAGTTACTTCATTCAAAAAACACCTTCAAAGTCACTACAGCGTGTTGCTCTGAACCACTGATATGTTTCATGTGGCATCAGTTTTGGTTTCAGAAAGTATGCTCTCACTGTCAATGCTACCAACTGTCGTAAACTGGCGTCATATTTAAATTATTTCAGAATTCTTATCTGCATGTCAGTGGTATTTACCGAATCTACCACAAAAGTATTCGGGACTACATATTTGCCTCTCTAAATTTTAATTATGAATCAAAGGAAGTGTGATTTTAAGGCTGTTTTGGTAGGAAAGTTTTGATTACCAAATTGCCAGTTCTGGAAATAGCGCTGAGCTTCAAGCAAGTTTTCGTTCCCAATCGTTACAGGTCAGTGGGAAAGTATGCTCCCACGGAAAGAGACAGAAATATAAAAGTGCTCTGAACACATTAAATAAAAAATGTAGAATGACGGTCGCAGTTATTTATTTTATTTGGCATATAGTAAGAACACATAATTTTTATAAACTTCAGAATGTATTTAAAAATTTTTAGCCTTTTTAATGCGACACCAATATTCAACTCGATAATCAACATTGAATTGTTAGTCAACATCAATTACTAGCATGAATTACTGAATTGTTGCATGTTCTATATATACCTTCAATGTGCATATATATGTATACCCATTTACCTACAGATCTGCATACATACCTATCTATTGAAGTTGTTGGATGACTTTGTATCTTGAATCAATGTCACAAGATTGCAATTCGAAATAAAACCCCCAGGCATGTCAAATGACTTGATTTGACAGGAAAATTTCAAAGGAATTTATTAGCATCTCAAGTGTATTGGAGAACTTCTGTTAGCTAACCTTGTTATTCCATGACTTTGCATGAGAAAGGCTTCCTCTATCGTATGAGAGTAAAAAATGTAAATCAAATTAAAACATTAAAGTAGGGAAATTATTTTGTCTTTTAAATTTTCCTCTAAAGATGCTGTTAAAGTTTTTTTCTGAATAATAACGAAAATGATTTCAAATTAAAAAGGATACTTTGCAAATCAAAGAAATTCCCACATTTTTACCAATATTCAATACCGGTGTTCTTTAATTTATTTCCCCATTGAATGAAGTTTATAACAATTTCCCAAGAGAGATAATTGATTTACAATGCCACTTTGCATGTAATAAGAGAAGGTGTAAACATAAACCGATTTCCTCCCTGCAACAAAGAGATAGTAGTCATAGCAATAAATTTTGTTCGCACAAAGATTACATTTACTTATCCGAAATATTTACAAGGAAAAATTCAATACTGAAAATCGTATACAAACATAGATTTGGGATGTATGTAGTCTTGCTCCTAGAAATATAATAAAAAAATTCCCAATAAGTCTTGATTAAGGAATACGAATGACTCTTTCGGGGGATAACTTCTACTAAATATGTATCTCCGTACCTATTCTGAAGTCATGTTGCCTCTCCCTAGTAGCTCCGCTCAGAATCATTTTCCAAAAATCGCTCGATAGTGGTTGTTTTTCGCTGCTGTGGAAAAATTCTTTTATCATACCTATCCACAAAATAGGTAGTAAAAATGATATTTCTAACTATAGGCCTATTGCGAAATTATCTTGCATGCCCAAATTATTTGAATCACACATTTACTCTCAGCTATCATTTTCCTGTAAGAATTTGATTTCTTCAAATCAACATGGATTTATTTCGGGCAGGTCTACAACCACCAACTTATTAGAATTCATCTCGGATACTAATGGCAGGTTTGCAAAAGGCTCCCAGACAGATTATATTTATACTGACTTTAGTGAAGCTTTCGACAAGTATCTCACTTCGTGATATTGTTTAAAATGGAAAATATGGGTTTCCCCTAACATGGACGGAGTCATATTTAGATAACAGAACATACGAAATCAATTTCCGCCATTCCTTCTCTAGATTCTTGAAAGCTTCGTTCGGCGTACCTCAAGGGAGTCACCTGGGCCCGTTGCTCTTTATTCTATCTATAGACGACATTGTATCTGTTGTGAAGCACTGCAAAGTCTTGATTTATGCTGACGATATTAAACTTTTCGCTCAGATTAAATCTTTTAACGATTGTGAACATGTACAGGGTGACCTCCACAAATTTTACGACTGGTGCAAAAATATCGACAAATGTGAGGCTATGACTTTCCACAGGAATCAGAAACCAATCACTTATGATTATCAACTTTCGAGTTCTTCGATTCGCCGTGTTAGTTCTGTCTGTGACTTGGGTGTCAAATGTGACCTAAGTTTGAATTTCTCTTCATGGTATCAAAGAGTAGTTCTATGCTGGGCTTTATAAAACGTTGGTCTCGAGAGTTCTCGAATCCTACCATTACATTGCATTTGTACACTTTCTTTGTGAGACCCCTTCTTGAATACGCTAGCCAGGTTGGTCTCCATTTTACGGTACACACATCGACCGTATCGAGTCTGTTCAGCGGAACTTCCTACGATTTGCTCTCAGGCATCTACCCTGGAATAATTCTTTAATTCTTCCACCCTACGAGGATCGCTTGAAGCTTTTGAAATGCACTCGCTTGAGAAACGTCGCTTGGTTTCCGATGTAACGTTTGTGCATCAACTCTTAAACGGGAATATTGATTCTCCATTTTTATTTAACAAAATCTCTTTCCGTGATAGTAGGCACAATTTAAGAAGGCTACCTTTGTTGCATGTTAACTCCTCAACGTCTAACTTTAGCAAGTATGAACCTGTTAATCGCATGTGTATTACTGTTAATAATACGGCTGAGCATTTGGTTGTCGACGTTTCTAATCATGTTTTGAAAAACGTCTATATAATATTTAATCAATTTTTTTTAACGTTTTGTGCATGTAATTTCATCTAGTGTTTGGTTTATGTTCAATGTAACATACTAACACCAACTAAGTGATGAAACGCATATATTGTTGCCCGTTTATTTATTAAACGTGTCCATGCAGCGAGCTTGTGTTAAGCTGGTTCTGATAGTCAATTAAATATATCGGATTAGAATAGGTCCAGGATTTTATTATCTGTAGTTTGCGGAAACCATTATTAAGGTTAACGTTTTACAGTTCAAAGGTTATTGAAAAATTCGTTTGTTCAGAAGAAACAAGTTTTGTCGCGTTCGTTTTTAAAATTATTTTGATGAATCCTTCTTAAACGACCAAAAACTGAATAAATCAAGTAGTATGTCCTGCTTTTCGTAAGAGGCGACTGAAATGTCTACCTTTTGGAGCAGGAAGTAGTCTCGAACCAAAAATCTCTCAAGGGCTCATGCTACAGGAAGGAAATGAAATGAAAAGAACCATTATTAGCAAAATTGGAATATCGTTATATAAATATAGGATAAATGTATCCGCGGCTGGCGCTAGGTATTATCAGATTCACGACTTAATATCTGATTAAGTCATGCTATATATCATAATTTTTCTTAGTGAGATTCTTGACAGATCAGTCTTGGTGTCAAACATATATGACCGACAATTGAATCCTAAACAGATCATACAGTAGAACCCCCGAGATAGATTCTTGTAGAAATAGTTGATAGTGAGGAAAGCAGTGGACACATTTGTTCCAGACCATACATCCGATGCCTTTTGAAATGCTGTAACCCCGGTAAATAGATTTTAGCCCAAACACTTTGAAACACCTTGCTGATGATGGCACATGGGTTTATTAGCTAGGTGGCCTTTTCAAAAAATTATGTTTGAAAAAAAAATACAATTGTTTTTGGTCTGATTTAAAAAAAATGTGAAATTGACATCAACAGAGAATAATTAATGTTTAAGATTAAAAAAAAAAACAATATGGTTTATATGTAAGAAAATAATCCCATCACAAGAAATACAACTCAATAAATGAAGAAGAAGAACAAGATTCCCTCCAGATTTTGTTCATTTGATGAACCTGGTGTTTCCTTTCTCCTGAACTCAATCAAATAAATATTAAATTTTAGAGCAGTCAATTATTAAGCACACTATTCAAGAAGTAGGTGCTGTCAGTCTCGTTACAAATTGACAAGCCAAATGTACAAGAGGTGCCTCTTGCTTCCTTAGACTTCAATCCAGTCAAGAATTTGTATGCTAACACACACAGTCATTTGAGTACCAGAAACTGACAGGTGGAATAGCCTTACAGTTTCTCCGACTGACTTCCAGTAGCCAGGGGCGCACCGAGAGGGGGGACGAACGGGACCGGTCCCCCTCCATAATGTCAGTTTTCTGAACATAATTTACAAATTACGTGTAAAATGTGGTCTGTATATTATTACAAAGTCCGATAAAATAAAATAAAACCTTTTATTCTACAAAAGCAGTCTGCTTAAGTGCTCAGATGGGCGCAGGACGCGACTTTAGAGCCCTATTTTTCCGACTCGTTAGGACTGGCACACTAACACCCCCCCCCCCCACCAAAGCCATATCCTGGGTGCGTTACTGACAGTAGCATCTCTGGTATCAGACACGTTTACTGCAAGAGGTCTGGTTGCCATATCCTCTGTGAACATGAAGTCGACATAGGGTTGCCTTGCTGCCTTACAGTTTCGCTGACTTCCTGTCCTACAAGAAGTCTAATTTTCATATTCTTCGTGAACATCAAGTCAACATAGGTTGACTTCCCACTCGTATCTTGATCAGTAGTTCAAACATTTATATCATTCGCTTGACACCCATCAGCTGTAATAGGGACAGCATGGCTGTTTATGTTTAGGTACACTACAGCAACAGTACCAGGCACCAACCTCCTTTAGTCAATGCGAATAAGAAAATTATGCTCCAACTTACAAGAAACATAAGTTTTAGAAGAATTATTATTTTAGAGAATAGCTAAACTCACATCTTAGAAGATAAATACTATGCAGTGAGTGGTAAGACATGTAACTCTCACTAGGACGCTACCACAAACCATTCTGTAGTACTGGAGATAGGGATCTTAATAGACCACCAAAGCAGTATTCATTGAAATTTTAAGTTGGTCGCATGTGAATTATAACGCGATCGAATAAAATCAATGTTTAGGACATTAAAGATCACATATTCTTCACACTCATGCGAGATGAACAGGAAAAATCACAAACGGGTAGCTTCAAGATGGAACTCTATGGACTCGGGTGCAAATGCAATCCATCTAGTTAACAATGTGCCTACGGAGTGAAATTAGAGTATCAATCTACTGAAATCCGATTTCGCAAAGAAAAGAAATATCACAATATTGAACCTACCTTCTAATGGCTTTAGAACACACATGAAAAACAGGGTGAAATAGGCTTGTAGGACTGTCACTATATGCCACAGAGCATTTTATGGAAGAAGTCCAAAGCTAAAAATGTTAAGATATGTCTTAACTTATAAAGCTGGAGTATGATGAAAAGTTAGAGCTTCTCCCATAATCGCAACACAATTGTTGTTGTCTGTAGATCCTTAGTGTATAGTGGCGAGCTCAAGTCCTCATTGTATTCGCGTACTTGAGATTGAGATTATAGTCGCAACCTTCACCCCGTGAAAATACACATTAATTAGGTGCCGCGCCTCGCTATTGTAAGATAGTATAGAATAACCATAGAGCGAGATTTCTATTGGAGCCTTTATTACTACCCGCGTCGAGAACGACCTTAAAAATAATTCATTTATGTTTTTGTCTAAAAAATATTAAAAACTCTCATCACTCATTATTTTAAAAGCGTACCTACTATGGATAACTGAAATTCATTCGGCGCCAATATAAAAAAAATCTGTGTCTTTTTCTCAGAAATATAAAGGGCTGGGGTCATCTACGACCCCAGGGTAGGAATAGCGCAAATAGAAAATTTCAGATATTTTTATACCCTAAATGAAATCTATAGGGTGTACTAAGTTTGCCATTCCATTTGTAACGCACAGAAATAATGATGGTAGAGCTAAATGGATTGGACACCCACGCATAATATTAAAAGTTATTTTGATTTTTGCATGTCCTCCCGTCCGTCCGTCTGTCTGTCTGTGCGCACGATAACTCGAGAACACGTACACATAGGGAGCTGAAATTCTGTACACGGACATTTAAAAAAAAAAAGTAAAATTATGTTTGAAAGTGAGACAAATCGGGCAACTCCTTCATGGGTTGCAATACAAAAATTTCGTTTTCCACGATATATTTGGACACTACCTGAGAACACGTCGATATAGAAAGCTGAAATTTGGTACTTTGGGTTTTCGTACTAATAACAAATAAAAATGAACTAAATCGGGCAACCCCTTCTTGGTGTTGCCATATAAAAATTTTGGTTTTTTACATATACTTTGAAAACGATCACTCCTAGACATTTTTATTGTACCAAAAACTTCTTCAGAATAAGAAATCCTATAAAATTGGTTATAATCATTTTTTCTGTCCGACGAGCCGTTCTAGAAATATATGCGAGAAACTAATGCAAAAAAACAAAATTGCTTGGGTGACCATACGAAATTTCATACCGGCATTCATCTAGGCCCTAGGGTATCATAAGAATTGGTCTTATAGACAAATTCTAGCTTTTTCACTTGTTCAAGGTAAATTAACAAAACCCAATACGTAAGGTGAGAGAAAAGTTTACTATTTTTCTCGCAAAATCTTACTAATTTGTAGTATCTAGTAGTATTTATACCAAAGGATTGACACTGTAGGTAGTAATATAGGGTTAGATTGGTAACAATACATAGAAGAGGAGTTTATTGCAGCTAGAGCAAAGGGGAAATCATCGAATTGGACAGAGGATCAGAGTATATAGACACATGTTTTGAAAACCATGCTAAACTGAATTAAGGTATCTCCTAAATTCTGGTACAGAAAACAATTAGGTTGGTAGTCATCTTCGCAGACAATCAAGCTGCTTGATCAAACCTAATTGATAAAATTTACATTCAATCTGAATACCCTCTAGGAGTACAAAGAAATGACTTACTTATATACTTACTGTAATATTCCGATCGCGAAGGTCAGCACACTCCTTCGGAATTTTAGTAAGATAGCTTAGGTTGATTACGATTGGATGACAACACAGTTGAAAAAAACAAAAAAAACAAAAAACAACAACAGCAGTTGATATTCAATCCAAATTTAACGAAGAAACTTTTGAACTAACTCTAACTAACTCTCAAAAAAAAGTGTTCTTTAAAAACCTTGGTAGTCATATTATCATTGGGATATGTCTTTTTCAGGTGTGGCCACAATGGGACTAACCCCAAACAGTCACATTCCTCCCTCGTCATTATCCAACTTTCTCTGTTCAAAGATAAAAATGGCTGAACTTGGAGTTTAATCTTAAGTTTATATAAAGGCATCCGGCGGATTTATAAACGAATACTTAAAAATCTTGATAATGAGCAATAGGCCTAATAGCGACCCAATCTTTCATAGATTCATCTATTCATACTGCGTGTATATAGACCAAGAGCCCACAGTAAATTTTTGGTGTAAAATATAACCAAAGGAAAGGCAATGTCTACTTTACCTTTATACATATAGTGAATTCTCTGTGAACCTTTGGAAATCTTATAATTTAGTCTATTATAGGCTTCGAAGGAAGTCTTCTACCCCCAAACAAAGCAATTCTGTTGCAACAAATATACAGAAGCAATTATATATGTTGAATATGGAAGAATGCGGTGAAAAATGAAGAAATTAAATTATCACCAACAGAAAGTGGTTGGGTGTTAGCAGAAAATAAATTGAAAATTAAATGGTTCGATAGAAATGCCACACCAAAAAGACTGCAAGAATATATCCTTAAAGTTAATGTAAATGAAGAAAACGAAAACGATGTACTCTCACTTGTTATTCACGAGATGACAGTGAATCTGACAATGATATTTGAATTAAAAGTATGAATTGGAAAAACATTTCTAAATGTAAAACACGAATGATGGAAACTGTAAGATTTGTTTGATGTTTTGCAGTACTTCAACTTCGTCTGGCAAGTGGTTAGCCGCACGCAAAACGTCTTGGACCTACATATTTGTGCTCAGGGAAAACCTCTGCTTTTTAAGACGTGCATTAAGTGGTTATAATAAGTATTTCAATTTTGAAAAAAAGGCTGTTTTCAGCATACTATTACTCACTTAGGCCGCGGAGATTTCCTGCCAAACGATTCTTTTCGACATTGTCTTCCTTTAGCTTAATACGTATGCATAAATTTTTTGGTTAAAAATTTACTGCGCGCTCTTAGACTAATATGTATATCCTATTCTGTTCTCATTTTGAAGTGAAAAAAAGCTTGGTCGTTGAAAAAGGACACAAACTTCAGCTTCGGAAAATGTAAATCTTTTGAAGATGTCTTAAGATTCCGAATCCTGCTTATTACATAATATAGTATGTGCATTAATAGTACAGCGCACATACATGGTATTCTTGATTTCTTCTATAGAAACGTTGTTGTAAGAAAATATTTTTCTCTCGAGCTTTATTAATAAGTTATCACCTTGTAAGGGAAGAAAGATTGAGTGAAACGAATTTGTGTTATTCTTATAAAACTCATCCAAAGCTGAAGTAGAACAGATGCGCTTTCTGACGGATAGACAGAGCGGAAGATGGATATGCTAGCACACAATTTCATGTGAAGTCTGTAAGATGGAAAAATGGAAGAAGAAATTGATGCACGCCACATACTGACTTCAAAGTGACAAATGAGCGATGAAAAAGGATGGTGTAGTTAATATTTTGTCAAGTTTTATAATCTATTGCTGCAGTAATTAAGAAATTCATAATGCCATTCTTAAGTACGACTTTGGCTGCCATCCGTCCGGGTTTCACCGGATTTGTTCTTGTTTTGGGTCGTCCGGGGAGAGTCCGAGCGGGGTTTTCTATACTGTCCGGGTTTTAAAATTGTGCAAACCATATATTTCAGAGCAACAAGAACAATATCCATTTCTGGCATATCAATTTTTTAGTTCAGCGTGATATCAGTATTCAATTAAAAGATAATTCAATTTATATCAACGGTTTCAAATTTCAGGACGTATTTCAAGGTACTTCAAACAAGGTACAGTAAATGCTCGTCTGAATATAATAAGAATGTCTTATAGTAACCAATTATAACCAAAGGATAAAGGACACATTACTGCAAAAACCAAGAAATGTAAGATTGTTCCAGTGGGCAGAAAAGAAAAAAAATAAAGAGCAACAAAACAAAGCGTGTACTCCATTTGAAAGGTAAAATTCAAGGATGACAACGAAGATAAGATTTAGCATTAATAAAGATTGTCACTCCTCGATAAAAGCATTCCATTTGTTTTTCTTGTATTTACAAAACCAACAAGAAAAACAAAATGTATGTAATACAAAGGATGCGTATAACTTAATAAAAAGGAAAACTCATTTTTAAAAGGAGGAATCATCGGAAATTTTACCGAAAAGGGGAGGTGTAGGCATTGGCATTCTACTAAAGTCATGATGTTTCTCGGCATAGTGCAAGTGTATAATTTTTACATCAATTTAATCAGTTTTACAGGATATATATGCACTCCATTGACGGCAATTAAAAATCAGTTTTTTTTTACAAAACAAAAACATGGAAATTGATGACATTTTATTAGTAAGTATAACAGAAAATTATTTGGCAACAATGTTCGGGTTTCAAGCTAAAATGTCCGGGGCTTTCGAACATGTTGTCCTAGTTTAATGGTTTTACAGATGGCAGCCCGAAGTACGACTAACTTGTCCACTTTTCCGTAATTGAAACATTTTTTACCATCGAATTTCTTCAGAAATTTGGGGTCAAGAGAATAAGCATTAATCAGATAAATTTCCGCACGGAGATATACCGAAGAAACGCTGCTAAAAACTGATTCAACAGTAAAGACTTTTCCTTTTCAAACAGGAGCAAGATTGTGACAAGGGAATGTGTGAACTTTGTTATGGAATGGAAAATTAGATTAAGTCCTAGAAGTGATAAACCGATTTAACATTGTGATGCTGGTTAGCGAAATCTGAAGCTAAGATGCAAAAATAGGAATAGTATTGGTATGATCTCCACCAACGAAGCAAAGTGTGGCTGTGGTGGCTTGGCGACTTCAGCTGCACGGCGTTAACGACCTCGCGAAGCCGAACTAAATTTGTTCGCTTTTCACCAAACTCATCGAAGGCCACTTTGAGAACTGGAAACGATATGTGTAAGTAGGCCGCGAAATAGATGTACAAAAACGAAAACAAGTAAGAAAGAAAATTATTCATTAAGGCCAAAACACAGTGAGAGCTACACAACAATGTTGGCAACTTAGTTGGCAACAATATCGCATTTAAAACACAGTGAACGCGACTCGACAAATGTTTTTGACAGCAGTCACTGTTTTATTTATTGTGAAAGAAATGGAAACAAGGAAAGAACTAAGAAAAATCTTTAGTATAGCTCATGCGGCTTTCTTAAAATTGTAAAAGCATAAAGAAAAAGCTAAAAAAAAAAAAAAAGATTGCCATACAAGGGATGACGTTTATCGTACAGCATAACTTTTTCCCCATTTTTCTCTATAAATTCCTCCTCAAAACTCACAATTTCTTAAACTAATTAAAGAAATAAATTTTATTAAAGTTTATTTACTACAATCTTTTAATTTGCTATTCTTTATAAAAATAACCAAATCCACATAACATGAATGTCAATTATTCAATGTCCACACAGAAATGTCAATTATGTTGGCGACTAATTTAGAGATTTTCCCAAACCTTTTGTTGGCAACTTGTCGAGTCGCTCTCATTGTATTAAGTATATGGGACTTCCATATATTCGAATCCTTGACAGCAACCAATTTACGGCGACTTTGTTGTGTCGCTCTCACTGCGTTTTGGCCTTTACGCTGTTAGAAGTCAGCTAAATTAGATTGGTAATACATTTCGAGAATTATTCTCGCGACTTGTAATTTTATTTTAAAAAAAGTAAGAAATGAAAAACATAAATAAGGAGGATCTTCACCAATAAAGGACGGTGTTATTGATAAATAAAAGAAACTCCAACTAAATGTCCAGGCTTTGTTTGCATGGCCTAAAATATTTCAAATTTATTTCAGAGTTTCTGCCTTATAGGTCCTACTAACATGCCTAGTCAGTGGTATGTCCGGAACACAGACCAGTTGAAGAAACTCAATCAACTCCCGAAGCTTTAGCGTTACGTGGAATACAATTTGGTCAACCCCTCTGCCTCTGCCTGTAGACAATGGGTCGATATACCGTACACAACAGCATTATCGAGCTACCGCCCGGTGTCGCAGCAATAAAGAGAAACTCATCTCAATCGCATGATCACCCCTCAGGCTGTCATAGGGACAACCTGGAGCTGTGATCTGATATAGCGCCATTACCAAGAGAAAACCTAAATTAACCAATCGAGGCACTCTACGGGCTGTCGTAGGGACGGCCCATATTGATTTCCATGTTTGATCTATTTCTCTTGTTGCTTACATCTCCACTTCAGATACAAAGGGCTTTGCTATTTCACGAACAAACGTCGTTTTTGGTACACAAGCTACTGAGGACTCTTAGTCGTTGACAGACTCTAAATTAGCAGAAGAATTCATTAACGGCGAGCAGCATATGCGACTGAAATGAGTGTTGCATTTCATTCAAAGAAGACATCCAGACTTTGTGGGTGATATGAACGCTAAAAGGTGCAACTGTATCAGCAGCGAAAGAAAGCATAGGTTACTCTCCTGGAATTGACTAGCAATGGAGCCCAAATAGACTGCATGAATATTTTTTTCTTAATTCAATTTGGTGTCGATACTTCCCAACATGTTTAATTTGATTACTGAAGAATATGAGTAATACTAAAAGATTATTATCTATCAATCCGCAAGGCATTTGTTTTTCATGGTAAAAGAATTAAAAAAAAAATAAAAAATTTAAGAATTTCGTCACTTTAGACGCAAGGTTAACCGGCAAACTAGATATTTCTTCATTCACAATATCACCATTAATTAGCATACCAATTAGTCAAACTAGTTGTCCGAATCGAGGCATTCTATCAGCTTATTAACCACAAACAACCAAGTTGGTGCATCTTTTACAACCGTCCATAATTCATTACAATTAATAATGGGGCTATTCTGTACTGAGCGATCTAATTGGATGGAGGTCAAGGCATTTCGGCAGGCCATCCCTCTTTGAGGCTACCTCCTTCTCTTTTAACCAAACAAGCCATTGCAGTTCATGCTTTATGACAGAGTGCATTATCTTAATGTTGTTTAACCTGTGGTTGTTTAATCTGGCCAAAGACAGAAGAAAAGATTCTTCAGAATTTTTTTGGTTTTCTACTGTATTTATCTTGATTTTCATCCAATCCGCGTTTCAGTGATCCTTGTTACACCGGAATCTAATCGTCTTATTCTCAACGGTTAGCCTTGGCACTCGACGGCATATTTAAATAAGATTTTATTCCTTGTTGTCACAAATATCACTCCACAGCAATGTTGTCACTTTGGCTACCATCGTAGCAAATGGCTACTTTGGGCAAGAGGTGGCTAGAGGAATTCACCCTAATATTTTGGTTATGCTAGAAAACTTTTGAAAACATGGCCAAAATAAATCCAATTAAATTTAATTATCTTCAAACTATTCACTTTACTGACAACAAGACATTTTACGTATTATTTAAATTTATGAACATTAAAGGAATAAATTATTGAAAAATAGAACACAAGTAGTGCCTACCTATTAATTAGATATTTATCTTAATTGAAATATTTTGTTCAATTTATATTAAAACAAATATTGTAGCACTAGCTTCAAATATTATGAGATTTTCAAGCTTTTAAGACGTTTCAACAATTCTCCTGTGAATGGAACCACTAAAGAACTAATAAATAATTAGATGCTTACTGATACTACCTAGTTATAACGGAACATTAACGAGTAATGCCAAAAAATAAAAAAAGCATTCTCTTTAAATATATTTTGCGTCCAGGATGATCAGAATGTTCAGGCTTGCGGTAAATTTCAAGTGTTCACTTTAAAATTGCTAACATGTACGAATTTAACACCCTAAAGCTGATATTTAAGGCCAGACACAGTCTACTACCAAACTACATTAGTAGACGTTTCTCTGGGAGCGCCCTGAACAACCACAGAATTGTCCTTCCCAGGGTTCGTACGCAGTTCGGTAGGAAAACTGTGTTCCTGAGTGGAGCCGTATGTTGGAACCGTATGTCAGATGAGACTAGACGCAGTGCTTCACTAAATTCACTTAAATGTGAAGCTATGGACTTCCTGACAGCAGCTATGTAATGGCCTTCAGCCTTCTATCCTATCAATAATCTTTGTGTCAATATGGTCTTCAGTTTTCCTTAATTTATACTTCCTCACAACCTCCGGTCCCGGGCTTGGATATGTTACCGGATATCCATCATTCAGAAACTTCAACTATCTATGCTGAACCTTTATCTTATCGTATTTTATTTTAAACTATGTAAATCTATTTGCCAGATGCACTGTGCACTGGACTGTGCTATATTGTACTGCACTGTGCTGTATATTAAGCTACTATTTCTATCTTGTTATATTTTATGTTCTATATTTTATACTGTACTATATATTAAGACTCATTCTCATTCTTTTATTATTTGTTTTGCTACGAAGTATATCTACTATGTAACTTTCTAAGATGTGCCTAGCGCTATTCGTGCCTTTGGCACGGGTACTCAAATAAATAAATGTTAATGTTTATGTTAATGTTTAAATGATGAGTAGTTTAGGCATGTATTCAAAACTGGTAACGCAATGTACTTGTATACCATACATTCTATATAAAACTTAAAAAATTCCAAAAATGAGCGAAATTTTAATTCTAACTAAAAACTGTTGCCACTTATTTCCTCCCATACATATCTCACCAAGCTGCTCGCTTTTTATCAAAATTTCCCACAAAAAAGAATGTTCGACTTCATTTCCGTTAAGTATGTTAAGCAATATTTGGAATAATGGAAACACATCAATCAAGAAAATAACATAGAAACGACAGTACGGAAAGCAAATAATTTTCTTCTTGCTGAATCTAGTACCCAGAGAATCTATTAATATGAGAAACACTAAACGTAAGCAGCTGAACTAATATAAAGTTTTCCCTGGAAGCAAATATTGAATAAAACTAACTTTCAGTCAATATACAGCATCCAGGGGCCTACTCTCCATTTTTGGGTGTTGTTGAGTGTGAAAATTCATAAAATGCACTGAGTGTGAAAAATTTGATGAAATTCCGAAAGAAAGTTGAGACGTCTGCTGCTTGTAGTCCTACTTCACATTGATGTAAAAATTGATCCAGAAAATAAGGAAAAACACTGAAATTTTTTTTTACCGTAATATTTTTCATGTTGATATGTGTATGCTACAAAATACACTCCCGATCCCATTTTAAGCCAGGTTGTTTGCAATAGAAATGTAAAATTTTTCTCTCAACAAGCTTTTTTTTAACGATTTCATTTACCATCCTATTTAACTTTGGAATTGTAAGTAATTGTGTACAGTACAGGGTGTCCCGTATTTGGCCTGGAACTCTAACGTAGGCTATGGATAGGTCAAACCCTATAATTATAATTTATGGATATGTTCAAGAAAACGTACAAAACACGCAGAAAAGGTTACATACATTTTGGGTAGACAGAGTGTGATAGATCATTTGTTGAGCCATTCATTCAAAACGGAGAGGAGCAAGGGAAAGACTACTGCCGCGCCGGCGCGTAGTATACCTACCCACTACATAATGAAAAACGCAATTTTTTTGGCAATCTTATGAAGATGTGGAAAAATTCTCTGTACACCGCTACGAGCTTGATAATTTTATTCATAAAATTACTGGAAAGACACATAACACAGCTAATTCAACGCGTTGTCAAGTTACCATGGTAAAAAAAATTATTGATTTTATGCATATAATATATCGAATTAGATGAGGTCGTCCATACATAAATTGTACATACCTATGTACCTATATAATAAATGTAATAACTTTAGTTAAATTAAAAATTAATCCTGCAAAATTTAAGTTATCAAAAAATGTTAGTTTTTTAAATTCCCACCTAAAAAATATTGAGAGCTACTGACATTTCAAGTATATAACGGCCAACGGGATATAGGTCACTAAATAAGAACAGCCATCATTAGACGGCTGCAATCTGGGACTTTTGTGAAGCGAATTCAGAAAAATATCCCCAGATTCAAATCATACTAGAATTCACGACGCTCAAACACAAAAATGAAAGAAAAAAATATTGCTTTGTTCTCTGCTCAGTGCTGCTCTGTTCAGTGCTGCAATTTTTCATAAAAGCATAAAAATAAACAGAGAACTTTGTTAAATATTTTAATGCTATACAAGTCAGCTATATAGCTCTAATGTACACATTTATTAGTTTTTAACCACTGCCCCTCTCAAATTTTACAGAACTGCTGTGAGCTAGTGAACGTTTTAGAAATGAAAATCAAAATTTAAACAAGGAAATTACTAACCTTTGGACAAATGTCAAAGCGAAGAACGTATCCATCCATACCCGAAGAAAACACACATAAAAATATTTTACACACAAAACCATAAGAACATCACCATAAAATTAAAAAAATTGCTGAAAAACCACTTCAGCTACACGAAAACGCGCACGCCACTCAAATCAAAGTAGCTAGACTGAAAGACGAAAGAAAAAATGGTGTAGGAAGAGAATGCAGCGAATTGGAAGAGAATTTAATTTATTGTGGCGACGTCTATCTGTCAAAATCGTATATGTTTTCATTTTATTATTCTAACCAATTTTAGTTATTGAATAATATTGTTATTAAGAAGTATTTACTACTAATAAAAATTACTTTATTAATATTACTTATTGGCCACGTAGGAAGAAATGATAATATTTTCGTTTTTTAAACATTTTTCAAGCATGTTTTGACTGCGGTTCTGTTCTCTTTCTGATCCTTTTGTTGAAATCCAGCACATTTCTGAACGACGATTCTGTGAAACCACTGACATAAATAACGTGGACTGTGATTTTCTATTTCAAATGGGTTAACATTTGTTAGCAGGGATGTGACAATTATCTTAATTTCAAGTTTTACTTTAGCTTTAATATTCATATTAAAAATTCAACAAATTGAAAAATACATTCGAAATTATTTATAACTTCAAATACCGTTTTAATCTTCATTTTTAAGGAAAAAAATTAAGTAATATGTGCCTGTCCCTAAAATTCGGTATGGCAGGGACCTCAACAAATTGAATGATTTTATCATTTGCTCTTGGTTGCCAGACTCACTTTTTAATAGTAAGTATATATTTTCATATATTTAAAGTTAATTTGGAATCGGTGGTTTTAGCAGAGCTCCGTTCAATAGTTAAGCTATTTAAACTCTTT
The DNA here is from genome assembly GCA_963930735.1 of Dioctria linearis. NCBI lineage: Eukaryota > Metazoa > Arthropoda > Insecta > Diptera > Asilidae > Dioctria > Dioctria linearis. The sequence goes on along the minus strand of OZ005744.1, from coordinate 191,585,123 downwards.
TTTAACAGTTTTCGTGTGTATAATTTAAGTCGTTATAATCTATCGTCGGGCACTTGAATTAAAAGTTGCTATAAAAAGATTTGTAAATGTGCGGATTGTCCGACAAATTGTGGAATTTAGATTGTTTTTACTCGGGTTTTTATTTGTGCAGTAAAGCTGTGGTTCTTGCTTGACAAACCTTTAGAGTTCTTTCGTATCTTCAGAATGATTTTTTTTGTAAGAATTAAGAGATAAGCTTTACAAATAACGTTCAATGTACCAACTAACTGAAAATTGGTACAATTTAACACGAATTGAGCTCTTTTTTGCTCTGTACTATGTAGGAATGTCGGGCGCGTAGAATATATTCAATTTTCATGTGCCGCAGACTGGAATAAATCGACATAGGTGACATCTTTTGAATGTTTCAAAAAATATAAACGCCATAGAAACGTGTTTTAAAAACAATCTACAAAGGGCCAACCAACACGATTAAGCACGATAAATGCAAAGCACGAGCTCTATGAATTCGTACAATTCTCTCCCAAAGACTCCAATGTCTGGATCAGGGCTTGATACCCAGACGTTCAAAAAACTCTCCCTAATGAGTAATTAATCTTCCTAAAAAGAGCGAACGCTGATATTTCTCATTCATGCTGACCGTACAATTTGAACATTTGTGTAGCTTGCGATACAACCCGTCTCTACTGGTACCGTCAGTGCTGTCAGTCAAAACGGGTAATTATGACCCAGTGTCAAAAGTTAAAAAAGAAAAATATTAAAGTTATGCTTTCAAGGTTGATCTTGCATGTGTTCTTGAGGAAGCCAATAAATGTTTGATTTATAGAATATATTGGTATTGTCTTTATTTTACCACATATGGAAAGAACCCTTATTAAATAAATGCTTATTGAAATTAAGGTAATTCTTTTAATTTTGTGGTAATTTGTCGATATAGTCGGGACATAATTCCCCGGTTTCATCGTCCGTTTTACTATTTTCACATCAATTGCGGCGGGTTAAGAAAGATTCTCATTTACCCAATAAATCATCTGATCCTATTCCACTAGCTAAATCTACAAGTATGTACTACTTTCATTTTTTTCATTTTTCTTAACGTCAAAATGATTATAGTTTTGTTCGATCTTCACCTGTCCTCTAAAGAGATCTACAAAAAGTGTTTCGAATTACTTTGACAATTGTATCCTCACGATATTACGTATGTGAGTATGGAAAATTCAGGAAATTTAAGTCTCAGAAGAAAAGGACTAGAACTATTGTAATTTTGCAGAAGGAGAGCTTTTGTTTGTAATTTACTACAAATTTTATACGTCTGTATGGTGAGATTCCAAGTACAAATGTGGTGCATTAAGTTTGACTACTTGAATATTTACTAATCTTTGCTATCAACGAGTTAACCCGAATTTGCTACCAGTTATCTGTTGACAAAGGGTTCTTATGAATTATCATTTCTCTTATTTTACTGGAGTAATAAATAATTCTTTCATTTATAAAAAGAAATCTCAATTTCCTATGTCCAATTATCGCATTCAATGCCATCTATGTAAAATGGATGCGCAACTGTACTGCAAAAAAACAGAAAACAATTTAAACCGTTTAAAGAAGTTTTCAGTGAGATACTTATTACCCGCAACGATAAAGAAAAAAAAGAAAAAAAAGAGCATAAGCGAATGAAAAAGACTTCCAAATCGATAAATTAAGAATGAACTCAGCTCAGAACACTAGAATTCTTTTTCGTACTCATTTTCCAATGATTTCTAAAGAAAATTAATAGAAAATTCATAGATGAAATAAAGAAATCGCCAAATTTACCAGTGCGGGCGCCGAAGACATCAGACGAGAAGCGTCGAAGCAGAACTTTACATTCAAAGGCAAAATGAGGCAGACAGAGGAAAAGCTAATTGTGTACAGGATGTTTCCAGTTTTCATTTTCCGGGTAGACGTTTTTCTAAAAAAGGAAGAAAAAAAACCATCGACAAGACATTTATCTCTTTGCAACTTCCTTTTTGTGTGAAATGTAATCAGATAAATAATTTTGTTTAATTCCTTTTCTGCCTCCTCCTTTTGAGATCTATTCCGTTTTCTGTATGTGTATTTATATTATGGCTCGCTTGAGAAATCCTTTCAGTGATAACAGTGACATTACTAACGTCATGACCCTCATCTCGGAAAGGATATTTTTGACCTTTTTTCCTCGAGTTCATAGAGAAACGTGTATAACTTTTAAGGGTTCAGGATATTCTCTTGAAATAGATAATATTGGAAGTGGGTCTGTTGTCCTCTGGGGCAAATGAATTAAGTTCTTACTTTTGTTAAAATTGTCAGTAGCTTTGCGGAAAACATAAAGTATGCGGTCTTGATGAGTATTTTTACAGAACATTAAGCTGTCAGATTGTGGACACTTTTATGTACGAAACAAACAAATGGCTGTTAGAGAAGTAGTCAATAAAACCTTGCCTACAAGATAAGCTCCTTGGTGTGGGTGGAAGGTATAGAAAAAAAAAATTTTTTTGTAAGAAGTGATTATTTGAATACTAGGGTAAGTGGTATTCAGGATTCTTGAAAAGAGAGTACGTAGTTCAGCAAATGACAGATAGTCTTTCCGACTATATAAACAGGTGTGGTAATAATTAATATTGCAAAATTAAACATTTCTTTGGAGATATGTGATCAACGGTGAGTGATCTCACAAACAAAATTTCATTTAAGAATGTGCATAATCCGCATAGAACTTAAGGGAATTATAATAATATTAACAACGAGAGATAACTCAATGATGTATACCACTGTATACACTTTTGAAATTACGTACACTTACATGGTTTTTGATGATCAATTGAAAATATTTTATCATCTGGCATTTCATTTGCTTGACGTGCATGCACAGCTCTATTCGTCAAGCGTATATTATTTATCATGCAGTACCATTTTTAGAACTCTTCAAAAAATGAGTGCTCAACGAAAATACGTCCAAGGAAAATTCATAAAGGTTTAAGACTGAAGAATACCTCCCAAAATCCAGACAAGCAAGGTAAATACTAACATCCGCAAAGTTAAAAGGACTGATTTTTTAATTCCTTAATTATGGCTTATGAAATTTACCAAAATCAGTCCTTAAAAAAAATAAATAAAAAAAAGCAAGGTCCAATTTAAGGCGTTACGAAACTTATGGAATTAGATTTCGCTGTATAAATATTTCACTATCTCAGTACTAATTACAAAACGGAACGACCATAGAACCCTCTAAAAGAGTAAATTTTCTAGAAATTATACTTGATCAGAAATCCATATGGAATCAGCATTTATCGAAGGTTATATAGAAGGCCAATACAGCTTTCAGTATATGCCAAAGACTGTATGACAAAAAATGGTGTTTGAATCGAAAAAAGTTTATTGTTGCCATACCATAATCATTAGACCCATCATTACATTTGGTGCCCTCATATGGTGGAAAGGAACGAACAGTGCAAGCAAAATTACAAAAACAGCAAAAATTTGCAAGCCTCGGAATAACAGCTGCTATGATGTCTTCTCCTACATCAACCTTGAATTGATGCTAAAGCTTACCTCATCTACATCTTTTGATTAAAAGGGAAGCTTCTCTTAGCGAGGTGCTAAAAGCCGGCTCCAAAAGACCTGGAGACTTATTCGGTCGTCAAAAAAGTCTTGTACATTTTAATTATGACTCTATAGCTTCCAAATTTACAGACACAATGTTCAAGACTCTTAGATCTGGGTGCCGCTTTGAAGTAGCTATAGAAAACCACCAACGCTGGAAGAAGAGTGAGCCGAGTTTCACACGCGGATCACTCGTATAGTACACAGAAGGATCTCAAACAGAAGGCATGGTGGGTGTTGGTGTATGCCCTGAATGTAAGTTATGCAAGACACAGGGATCCTATCCAACTTTATTGCAAATAGAAATTCATGCCACCGAAAGGTGAATTGAAATCAATATAAAAAGAGGCTATCGATGTGCAAACATAAACTCAATTCCTTCACTTTTAAACCTGGTTTGAGACCGTAGGGATATCCTGGATTTACTATCAGAGGATAGAAAAGTAACCCTTAAATGGGTACCAGGGTATGATGAACATGAAGGTTATTCAGAGGGCTGACTATCTAGCCAGAAAAAGATTGGAGAAAAAGGCACCTAGCAAATTAAATAATGTAAAAAATAGAAAAGGCTCACCAGATGCAATGGCAGATACTTCTTGAACTATAGAGAAAGCAAAGAAGTTCATTAATTTTCTATACAAAGCCGTTCACTAAGTCATCAACTCTGGTAAGTACCAGATCAGGCTACTCATTGGCCTAATGACTGGCTATTGCACACTTATGTATCTATATGTTTAAGAAAATTGGCAAGACCGCAGAAAATAACTGTTAGCTCTGTAACGAAGAGGTAGAAACTGTCTGGATATGGGTTTTGTTACCCCATCAGACCTTCGGAAAACTTATCTTCAAGAGATGTTAACCTTTTAGATTAGATTAGATTTGTCGAGGGTTGTGCAGGCGTTGGCCTCGTTCACTGCGACCTGAAGATCGGTTCTGCGTCCCAGCTCAATTTCCTTCCTTTCTAATTTTAGACTATTAATAAAGTCTAGAACCATTCTGGGATTAGTTCCACACGTAGTTTGGTGGAGGAAAAGCGTGTTCGAGGTGCAATAATCTCCGCTTGGCCAATACCTCGCAGGTGCTAGGAGATTTCGTGACCATTGTGACAGAATAGGCAGGATGAAGTCTAAGCCAAGTTAATCTTGTATAGGTGATACCTCAATAGACAGGGGACTGTGAAGAGCTCAAGTTCTCCTATGAAGTAGGAGTTCTTTTGTTTTTCCGCCGGAGGTATCGATTAACTTTTCTGCATGACAAACTCCTTGTAGCCTTTCCCAATAAATTGATTTTTGATTAGATATTAACATTACTAAAAAGAGTGAACTGAACTGGACCTAACAAAAAGGGGTATGGTACAGAAGATCTTTTTGGTTACGGTGCTTAGGAAACGGTTCTCCTTAACCAATTTTCCCTCATACTAAGGTGACGAAACGTTTGTACATCTTCCTGTAGTAGTAAATGCGAGCGACGACCTCAACTGGAAATAATAAATCCAAATCTCCAAGAATGTGGATATATGTAGATGTATGAGTTATGTTTTATTATATCATCATGCATACCACCCTCAGCTATATTATTATACATAAAAAAAAATCCAAATCAATATAAAACTTTTCGCAAAAAGCTTATTAGGGAGGCGCAAATTCCTTTTGTATGTATGTAGTTATACACCGAATACTTATAACCATTGGCTTCCGTCACTCCAACTGATTTATGTCGAATTTAAAATATGAAATTTCCCCTTTTATATCACCTGGATCGACCTTGTAATTTTTTTTCCATCATGAAGGTAGCAAAAATGCGATAACTTAGCGACGCGAAATTGAAAATGGATTTATGGACTGACATAACAGTGGTGGTACTGTTTATCAAGATATATCAATGACAGATTGAGTTTTAAATAAAATCCAAGGTTGATCCTTAAATCTGATTGCATTTTTATTGAGTGGGTGAATGTGTTCTGTGGGTTCAGTTTAATTTGAATACTGAATCTGAATGAAATAAAAAAGAACAAACGTGGCGAGTGTCATTTTAAGGGGAATACGTCCTATATTAACACCGCTAGTCGTTTCGTTATTGCCTACCTACCTTTCTAGAATTCTACTTGTTTGCTTGGTGCATCAAAGACTCCAAATTTGTTTATATATGCCTCATAACATCGTCTATAAAAATTCTTATGTGCCCAAGATTTCTGTTGTCTTTGACGGTTCGTGCAGAACTTCTTTTGGGATATTACTTAATGAAATGTTTATGAGCCGACATGGCAGAAATGTATCGGCAGGCTCTTCTAAATTTTGCTGACCAGGATTATCAGCGAATCCTCTGGAGAGAAAACTCGTATCTCCCGTTGCAGGACTTAAGACACAAAACCGTTACATATGGGACAGTTTCTGCCTCCATTCTAGCAACATGTGATCTATATAAGATTGGAGAAGTACATAAATCAGCAAATCCACGAGTAGCTTGTATTATACAAAACGATTGTTACGTTGATGATCTACTGACTGGGGCTGAGTCAGAGAGTGAAACAACAAAACTAAAGGTGGATCTTCTACAGATCTTGGGAGCATACGGATTTAACTTGACGAAATTAACCCACATCCCACATCATAGCAGGGAATAATGAGAAAGGTTGCCTGGCAATTGATGACAATTTGGGAATAACTGAAGTCCTGGGAACACAATGGAATCCAAATAAAGATACATTTTCATTTATGATGTCACCAATGAAATCGCTTGACGTTACTAAGAGGATAATTTTATCAGAATCATCAAAAATCTTCGATCGCATGGGTCGGCTTGCATCAGCAATAATAACAATACAAATATTATTTCAACATCTATGGCTTCTAAGCTGCGGTTGGGATGATCCTGATCCTCAGCATGTCCTAGAAAAATGCCAAATTATTCCAACACAATTGCCAACCTTAGCACAAATTAGAATGTCAAGGTATATTTATGGCTTAAAGACTGGTATACAATTACACAGGTTCGTAGACGCATCGAAAGCAGCTGACTCTACAAGGTGCGATAAAGAAAAGGATTTCCCCGAGAATCCCCCTGAAATTTACAGAATACTTAGGTAATATATTGAAAAGCACATTTGATGTGTCCGAAATATTACTAAAGCACTAATTAATGACATTATAATAACAGGTAGGAGAATGTCGTTAGGGCTGGCACTTCGTCTAAGCGGCGATCGTATTATTCCAGTCATTGCAGCTAATAAAAGTTCGTATAAATGAAAGTGAACCGAGAAGGCTAATTTTTAGATATTGTGTAGAGGGCTTAAAAAAGCTTAACTTGAAATTGTCGACCAAGATTTGCTATGAGCTTTTTTGGCCGTAATTCTGCTCTCCATTCTAATACGAAAATTACGATTATATACCTAGTGTTTTGTTGATTTTGTAGGCGGTACAATTTATGTCGTATTAATTTTTCACCTAGAGTTGATCGTTGTTGAGATTTCGGACGAGTAAGTAAAAAATTAAGCGACTGAAACGTGTTTTTCATTGTTCTCGTGTTTCCTGCCGTGATACATATCACAAATATGTCCGTTATCAAACCTGTAGAGCATCTTAATACCTGCTATTTTTTTTTTTTTTTTTTTTTTTTTTTTTTTGTAGACAAAAGTAGGTACGACTCCAAGCAACCCGGAAAGTGAGTGGTCAGAGAATGAAAAATTAAGAGAGTACAATACAAAAAATTAAACAGCAAAATTTTGAATCGCACGCATTAAAAAATAATCTGGAATCTCCGAGATTCGACCTCGGTTGAGAAATTATTAAAACTTTGCAATGTACACGGCCTCCACTAATCATGAGCACCGCAGCCTGAACCTGATGTAGAAAGCTCTCAATTTTTTCTTAGAAATTTTAGAATCTGTATGCAGTATTGGCGACCGACAACAATGCCTCGCCTTGCTCCAATATAAAATCAACCATGTCTCGACCTGGGGCCGGATTCACTAACTCGGAGAGTTGTGGAGTTGTGGAGATGAGAGTTATTTTGCCACTTAACTCTCCACTCGGAATTCTGTAACTCGTCCAATTTGTATTGAGATTTACCAAACGCTCTATTCAACTCGGCAAAACTCTCGGCTGTATTAGTTGTGGAGAAGTAAGAAAAATATTTCTGAACTGGCAGTATTGTCTGCTTTTATTGTCCTTTGTGAACGTACCAATGTACCTAGGATTTTCAGCTTGATTTATGTATTCACTCCATATCCTGGCTATATTTACAAGAACAAATTATGGAAATCCTTGCAATACTTACAGAGAAATAAGGATTTTTGTGTCTCAAGGAACCCGATAAAAATTGTAATTCACGCGAATATGGTCAATTTGGTCGTCTTCCAGTACAGAAGAGATGCTATAAAAATCGCATCTACATTTTGTCCTCTAATTAGATATGTAATTAGTTTTTGACTCCGGTAAATAGTTTTGGAGATAACTGCAAAAGAAGTGAATCAGTCCTTCTTCCACCCCAATGGCGGGTGTTACGACCCCCCATCCCCAAAAGCCCCTCCCTCAGAAATTGTTTACCTATATTTTTGTACTCTAAACCCTAAATCCGTAGGAAGAAACCGCAATACTCTACGACCCTCCCACACAGAGTTATCCGTCTTTCAATATTTCAATACTTCTCACGTTTTCTTTAACTCCTCATGTATGTTAGAGTATCTTGAACGGAGAGTTAAGAAGTTTTAACCGGGGAAAACGAAAATTCTCATCTCCCAAGCTCCCAAACTCTCCGAGTTAGTGAATCCGGCCCCTGATGTAGAGGAGGCCCCAAATTTGTCCCTGAAATTTACTGCATATTTTTTCTTCAGAATTTGTATGAATTTTTATCGACAACGGATACTTGGGGGCGGCTAATCATTTTTAAGAGCATAGACGCTAGTGAAGCAATAAGCATTCATTTCTTCTTAGAAATTTACAAAATTTTCATGTGTGCCGTTTACGGCGCAAAATAAAAATACGAATTCTAATGGAAAAATTGAGGGCTTCCTTCAGAAGATTTGTTGGGAGTAAAACACTGTGGAGATTGAATTCTAATTCAGAAAATTGAGTTCCATAGACAGATTATACCATGTGCCTGCAACATGTTTGTATTATTGAGTCTTTGGTGCTATTCTCTTTTCAGACTCTGAATATGGTCTTTGCAGTAATAATATCATTTTGGAGAAAACTTTATTATTTTCATTTATATTTTCTAATATTTCTATATTATCGGTTAATATTTCTTTGTAATCATTTATTTTCTCGGTTTTATTTTTGTTTCTTTTCACCCACTTTTTAACCTTTCTTCGCAATTTTTTTTTTTATTTTTCAAAGAATTACGTTCGGGTTTTAGTGTTCTAACTTGGTGATTAAATAATTTAATTTCCTTGTATTGCTTTGGACATTGCTTACAGATGAAGACAAATTGGGTCCGATACTATATATTATATATACAAATACTACTACGACAATGTGTTAATGGAGTTGAAAGTCTATCGCAGATCTTGGCAGTTTGAGCTCGGCACAGCAAGGTCAGCACGGTCATGTTCGCTGTCAACTGCATCTCTGTCAGGTCAGATACAACCTTAAGCAAGGCTGATTCACAGCAGTGTCGTGGCCTAAAACCACCAGACTGCATGCAGGACTGTATACGTCCTTGATTTTAATAGGTGAAGATTTGGGAATGCATAAGCTTTTCTAGTCTTTAGCTTGTATTTCACCAGCAGAGCTGAAACAGGCTTTACGTGATTCATTGAATTTATCCCTCAAGTAAGTACTTGAGGAAATTTGAAAAACGAATGAATTGTTAAATACCAGTAACCTTGGTAGAATAATATACTGCACATTATATTCCACTCTGTGAATGTTTCGGCCATTTCTTATTACCTATTTACTGCCCGTTAGTAGAACATACACGTAAATTTGAACTGAGTGAAACTGAAATGGATGCACTGGTAAATTTGGATCAACACTGGTAAATTTGGATCAAGGTCAGCGGTCGACTCTCTTATCAAAACAAACACTGTTCACTACGTTTTAACTATCAATAAATTATCACACTTATTTCTTAAGATTACCCACTAATTATGTATATAAACTGATAGGTCAGAGATCTACACACTTATTCCCACAGACTTAGAATGTACGATTATCAAGAATAGTTGTATTGGGATGAAACTCAATATATAAGTTTTAGGTCAGAGAATTTTGTATTAAACTGACAACCCTTATTAGCAGAATAGTTGCAAAATAAAATCGTCACGAGCGGAATACGTATAAATATATATATGTAAAATTAATATAGAATAAAGATAAATTATGATATTTTATAAATATGCGAAAGAAGTGTAAAATATGTAAATATATTTATGAGTAAATATATAATAAAATAGATGTATGAATAAATATTAATTTGTTACAAGTGACTGGTACTCACCGATCTACAACTTGACGCTTCAGGGTTGGCTTTAAGCTAATGTTAAGACCATTCGTTCTAACCATTGGTTAGAACAATTCTTTATTCCCGTCAAGACAAGAAATAAAGTGATAATGTTAGTAATATACTATCTCAGTCGAGACCCGAAATAATATTCTTTAAGGCAGTCGTAACCCGGCTTAAAGTGTTATCTTATCTTCAGTCGAGACACGTTGTGTTTATTTCCGTCGAGACCAGAAATGATTTGTTTTGTTAGTTGTTAAAAAGTCATATATCAGTCGATGCCCGATATAAATGTTAGTCCCTAAACAGCCAACTTGCCTCAAGCGATGCCAAGTACAAAAAGAGATCGAGATCAATCAAATCAAATCAGAGACTTGGGCATTTAAAATATATTGTCCTTAATGTGTGGTCCTAACTTCCCTGTTAGGATTTGTGGCAGGGTAGATTTAACACTCAGGCTTTTTATTTTGGCCTCGATTTCACAATTGTCTTGGTTTTGTCTTCTTTTGTTACATATATTGATTAAAAGCTTTTATGTTTGATTTGTTTTTGTTGGTTATTACAGCTTCGCGCGCAACACTAAGCTCTTTCCGTGGCGGTTGTTTGTTAGATGTTGTTTAGGAGGGTGAGACGGGAAATTGGGATGGGTGCGGTTGAGGAGGATGAGGAGCTCTGGAGCTTGGACCAGGTATCCTTGGGGCGGGTCTTTCTTCTCTAGGCAGTTCCTATGTGGGGAATCCTGCTATGATAACGGTGGCTGATGTTCCGGAGATCTATCTTCGATGGTGGGTACCTTTGCTGCAAAAGAAAGTAAATCTTTCGCCACTATAGTAAATGTCCCTACTCTCAGGGTCAACAAGTTGAAGAGGTGAGATATACCTGAATTCTGCAGGTGGGGTGTGTGCAGGCAGGTTGAAGATGAGAGGGTTTGGATTATGAGGATGTTTTTTCCATTTGGTGTTGGGCTTGCGAGACGAGGTAACTGTCGATAGGGAGGATTTTTGCTGCTTCGTACAGCTTTTTGTTGGGGTAGTACTTATTGTCTGCCCTTCGATGAAGGCCAGTGCAAGAACGAAGTACTTTCCTCTCCAGATTTCCGAGGTTTTTCATGTAGGTTGGCGAGATCGTGTGCCATATTGGGAAACAGTATGTGATGGTTGGTCGAATTAGTTGCTTATAAAGCAGGAGCTTGGTGCGGACTGACAGCCCATTTTTGGTGTTGAGAAGTGGGCTCAGAAGGTTATAGGCAGCTTTTGATTTAATTAGAGCATATTGTGCGTGAGGGTTAAACTTGTGCAGGTTAGAGAAAGATATACCGAGGTATTTGGTTTTAGTGGAGGGTGTTATTTTTTGGTTATTGACTTCAATGTCAATATTTTTAGCCAAAGTGGCTATATTTGCTCGGCTAGTAGTAGCTGGTTTACGTATGCAAATCATTTGAGATTTGGCAATGTTTATTTTTATACCCCATTTCTTGTAGTAGGCGTCCAGTTTGGAAATATGCTGCTCCACTTTCCTCGCAGCAAGTTTTGGCGATATTGAGCGTGCATATGTGAGCGAGTCGTCTGCATAGAGTAGTGAGGTGGAATTGTGATCATTTGGCGGTTGATCTGACGTATATAGGTTGAACAGGATTGGGCCGAGTACTGAGCACTGAGGGACTCCCGCTTCTAGAGGTAGGGTAGCTGAGTTGCAGTTTTCAAGTTTTACTGCGAATTTCCTTGAAGACAGAAAGCTGTAAATAATTTCTGTTAGATGTGGTGGGGAGTTTAGTTCTAACAGTTTGAAGATGAGGCCGTTTTTCCAGACAGAGTCGAAGGCTTTCTCGACATCTAGGAAACAGGCTACTGTGCACTCACCTCTGTTGAGAGCTTAAGTTGTGTCAGTATGAAATTTGAGTAACGCATGTGAAGTTGAGTGTTGGGCTTTGAAGCCGAACTGGGTGGATGCCTAAATCATCGCATGTGTTCACGATTTGTTGACGTAGGAGTTTTTCGTATAATTTACCGATGTTGGAAAGAAGAGATATGGGTCTCAATTCTTCCAAGGCTTTGGAATTGGGCTTTTTTGGTATTGGAACGATGTTTGCAATTTTCCATGAGTCTGGGAAGTAAGTGTTATTCATGCAATTGTTGAAGAGTATGACCAAAAATTTGATTGCATTCGAAGGAAGATTTCTGATGATTTTGTTTGGGATCTTATCAGATCCTGAAGATTTCTTGCCCTTAAGTCCACTTATAAGTGCAGATAAGTGGACTGGGTTTGTGAAAAGTTACTGATCTTGGGGACTTGAGGCAGGGCTATCAGTGTGGAATGTGGTGAGATGTAGGTGTTCATTTTGGTGGATGAATTCTCTTACATTTGAGTTGACGTTTCTCTTACATTTGAGTTGACGTTTGTGCGGAAGTCCGGGCTGCTAAGATCTGAATGATCTTTGAAGGTGGATTGGAAGAATTCTGCGAATTCATTGCATTTCTCAAGAGGTAAACTAAGGGTGTCTTGGCCATTTGCGATTATTTTAGGAAGTTTTGGTTTATTATTACAGACTTTATTGATATTTTCTAACACATTAGGGCCAGGGTGGATGGATGAGAGTTTCCTTCTGAATTCTTCATCAAGAAATATCTTGGTCTGTTCATCGATAATGGTGGATAGGCATTTGATTTGGGAAAGAACTGATTGGTAGCTTTGGTTGTGGCTATTGTGGTTTCTGTGGAAAATCCTGTTTAGGATTTTCCGAAGCTTTTGCCTGTATTTGTACAAATTTTGCAAGCGAGCTGGAAGATGGTTATATTTGTACTTGTGGGGCGTGATATTTTCTGAGAAATGTTCGATATTTTCCTGAATATATCCGTTAAGGAGTTCGATGTGATAATCTATTTCTGTGTTTAAGAGATTGCTGTGCTCGTCAGGAAGGCTTCCTGCTAAGTTCTGAGATAGTCTTGAATGAAATTCTGTCCAGTTAACGTGTTTTAATGTTGAGATTTCTGGAGAAGCTAGATAGAGAATGTCGAAATGTGAGTTAGGAGTGATTGTTAGTTCGATGGCCATGTGATCCGATTCCGCAGTATGAGCAGTGCAGGTATAATTTTAAATTTGTGGGAGAAGGTTTACGAGATTAGAAGTCGCTAGGAAGAAGTCAAGAATAGACCCAGAGCGTGGAAATGTGGGAGAGTTTTGTGAAATCGCTAAAAAGTCATGATCAGCGAGGCCGTTTGTGAGCCAGTTGGCAATGCATATTCCAGCGCAGAGATCGAGATTGGTCAGCTTGTCGTTTATATAGCCCTTTCTTGCACAGGACAACACTGATGGAATAGCAGAGGCGCATGATTACAAGATTGGCAATGCAGCTGTGATCTTACGGTACTAACGATAAAATTTGCATAGCAATGAACAAGAAACATAGAGCAACCCATGCTGCTGTGTTAAATTGAATTATATTTGCAAAAAAAAAATGTTCTCTCTATCACGTAGCGAAGAAATTACCGTTGGACAGTTGCAAATTGATCTGCTTGATCTGATTGTTTTTATTCCATGCATCGTATGCTACACATGATAACACTTGCCTTTGTTGGATGTTTTACCTGTATTTTGGGAAAATTGTAATTAGATTGATTTCATATAGCACGAATCTACCTGCTTCAAACATAAGATAATCATTTTAATTTGATCTGCTCAATGAGGCTATACTTTTGTGTTGTATTTGTGCACTGCGTTATGTAGATGACAAATACATGGCTTTGTTGGATTGTGTACCTGATTTTTCATTAAGAGTAATCAAATTAGATTTAATTTTACTAAAAATGGTGATGCTTTGTTTTTAGGATATTTTCTTTTCAAAATTATATTCGAATCGATTTGGTTCAAACAACCTATAAAAACACCAACTAATAAAATTAAATTTCCAATTAACCACAAATTGTGCACTCGTAACACTTCTCTAAATACCTACCTAATTCGAATACGAATGACCAGTAAAAATCAAGTCCAAAAATAAAACACAGAGAGATTTTTTCCCACAGAGGTACCCTTTGAATAGACAATCCTTATACATGTTCCAGCAAAAAAATATCTAGTAAATTTTTAATAAAAAATAAATGCTTCCCACTCTGTTTTTGGACTGTTGTCGGTTCGGCATTCAATAGTTCCTATAAACTCCAAAACAAACAAAAAATCCGTTTTAATTTTTGATATTATTTTCTGCCATCAATTTCGGTTTCGCTTCCGTACCGAGTAACAAAATCAAATATGGATAGCTCCCAGTGTTCAGATTAAATCTACCCCAAAAAAAGGAACTGGCTACAAGTTCAGGTAAATTTCATAGAAACAAGTAAAAAAGCTAGAATTGGTCTAAGACAAATTCTTGTGATACCGTAGATCAGGGGTTCCCAAAGTGCGGCCCGCGGGCCAAATGTGGCCCGGAAAGCCTGTGAATTCGGCCCGCGATATCGATACGATATATTATATTTATATTAAAAAATAAATAAGTAAATAGTAAAATAAATAATAAATATTACAAAAAGATACAATCAAATATTTTAATATTTTTAAAAAATTCTTACAGAACTTCAAAAATAAGCTTTCGTATTAATAAAATATTGTTTAGTTTATATTTAAAAAATTATTGTAGTACGTCTAGTCTAGTTATCATTTGTACAGAAATATAATATAGTAGTCTCAAATAGATACGGAACTGTTAATCATTTCTGGCGCATCTAATGTAATACACAATTTCAAGGAGTCAGTAACGAATTTATCGTTTTTTTTTTAAATGATGTGCACTGTGCCGCACACTACAACCACAGACAAGTAATAACAGATATCCAGCGCCTATGGGCGAAAGTGATGTTCTGCAGTTTTCAAGAAGAAGAAAGTTTCTGACTTTGTTACCCAATGAAAAAAAATTTATTGCTCCAATATAAAATCAACGATGTCTCGACCTGATGTAGGGAAGCCCTCAATTTTTTCTTAGAAATTTTTATGCATTATTGGTCGGCTCGGTCGTCAAGGTTTTTCAGTTTAAGAAAAGAAATTTTTAATTTTGAACTGAAAAAATCGTGATGTTGCTTTATTACAAGATATTAACTGATTATGCGAGTTGACATTTCTAGTAGACGTACTTGGTGTTACGAACGAATTGAATTTAAAACTGCAAGGTAATGGTAAGCTCATTTATGATCTTCTTGGATATGTAAATACCACGGAAAGAAAATTTCATTTATTACAAGAACAGCTTCAAATTGGTAACTTTTGTCGTTTTGAAACATGTGGAATATTAGTAAAGAAATATACCGAGGCAGCAGTTATTCTTTCATCGGAAAAGTATTACAAAATCATACAGAGTTTGTTAGGAGATTTTAAAAAAAACGTTTCGATGATTTTAAGAGTCACGTGGACAACTACATTTTACTTTCAGATCCATTTTCTTGCAATCCGCGTGACGTTTCTGTAGACATGCAATTTCAATTGATAGAATTACAGGAAATTATCGATGCTAAGAATTCTTATCGGAACAATCCGTTAATTGACTTTTATAAAGGATTATCATGTGTGAATTATCCGAAAATACGAAAACATGCTGAACAATTGTTTTCATTATTTGGGAGCATATATTTGCGAAAACACTTTTTCAATTATGAGCACAAATAAGTCGAAATTAAGATCAAAATTGAGTGATAATCATTTACAAGTAGTACTAAGAATACATTCGACAGACATACAAGCAAAGTTTAATGACATCATTAAAATAAAGCAACTACACAAGTCGCACAATACAAATGAATAAATTTATTACAAGTTTTTATATTCACATTATTTTTGTTAGCGTTAATTAATAGTACGAGTTTGTGATCATTATTGCAATGATTAAAAATTTATATTTATAATTATAAGTTTAGTTCCAGTTACATTTGTTTTTGTTAATAAATAATAGATTTGTTGCTATAGTTATAGTTCTGTATTTACAAAAAGAGTGATGTTACTTTCGTGTTAACAAATTGTGTGATTTTATAATAATTGTTGTTGCAGTTAAAGATTTATATTATTAATAAGATGGATTTCAGTTACTTTTTTGTTTTAATAAATATATAATTAAAGATTTATATTTATATTAAATTTAGTATACTAATAAAAAAAAATAAAAAAAATAAGAAATAGTTAAATGTATTTAAAACAAAAAAAAATCGTGGTTATTGTTTTGATTTTATTCCGTTTTGTTTTTTCCCGCCAAAAAATTCGGTAATATTAAATTGGCCCGCCTAAGAAAAACTTTGGGGACCCCTGCCGTAGATGAATGCTCGTTTGTAATATCGTATGGTCACCCATCTGCGCAAGTTTGATTTTTGATGTGGTTTCTGAATATATCTCTAGAACGATTCGTCGAACAGCAAAAATGATTATAACCAATTTTATAGGATTACGTATTCTGAAGAAGTTTATAGTACAATAAATAGGTCAACGACTGATTGTTTTCACAGCATACGTAAAAAACCTAAATTTTAAAATATCAACACCAAGAAGGAGTTACCTGATTTAGTTTGTTTTGTAATTTTATTTGCTGGCACAATGAAATTACCATAGCTACGTTTAGGCCGTAGTAACTTATACCACAGACTCTATAACTTATCAGACTATTCATATGAGCAGATTCGATTAAATTTTCAAGTCCCAAATATGTCCGATTTACGAACAGGATACGTTCTGTGAAAGTTGTACGTATATCGAATATTCGTATAGCGAGCCCAATATTAGTATCGCATTCTATTGAAAATAAATAGATACGTTCCAGAGATTGAAAATATTCGTAAAACGAGATCCATATTAGTATAAGTTTGTATTAAAAATACATAGATGCGTATCCAAAATGTTCGTTATACGAATCCCAATTTTTAGACAAATTTAAATCAATGTGATTAGAAAATAAAAGAAAAATAATTTATTCATTTTAAAAATAAAATAAAAATTACATTATTTATTAAAAAAAGAAAATTTAACATTACATATAAAGAAAAAAACTATTAATTATAAATGTTATATTTATTCTGATGTGTCGTATGAGCTCTTGTCTAAGCTAGTAGATAATCCTTTATCTGAACTGGCACCTGATTCTACAGGTTCTTGAATATTAGGAGCTGCAACACTTTTTTTAGAAAAATAAGAAACTAATGAAGTTTGCATTGCAAATTTTTTTTTTATCATTATATAATTGCCTATAGCAAACAAGTGAATTTTCGATTTCTCTGGAAACCTTAAGACTTCTTTCTGGAGAAGGATCGTTTTCCGAAAATACATCCATAGCTTCCCGGATAAGAGAAAACGCCTTTGCCATTTTTTGTGTTGTCAAAATACGAGAACTTTCACAATGCGTAACACTTTCCGAATTTTCTGAATCTGTGCGTCCTTCAAGTATCGTTATTAATTCTTCATTTGAAACATCTTTCTGCTCCGATCCAAGAACTTTTACCACATCTTCATTGTCTACTTCATCCAAACCGACTTCATGTGCCATTAGGGACAATTTCATTATGAATTTCTCGAATAGTATTTTGTAATGAACTACCGAAATTATTAGTACATTCGGGCCATAATTTTTTCCACACTCCATTCATAGCTGTTTCCTGAACTTCATCCCAAGATTTTTTAATGTTATCAACAGCATTCAATATATTAAATTGCTTCCAAAATTCTGTAATTGTTGTCTGATTTGGACCATCAACATATTCGATAAGATTCTTGAAAACGCGGCGCAAATAATAAGCCTTAAAATTAGCAATTACACCCTGATCCATTGGTTGGAGTATAGGAGTAGTATTTGGTGGTAGGAATACGATTTTGATGTTGTCAGGTATGTGACTTAGCTTATGGCTAGGTGCATTGTCAATTATTAGCAATGCCTTGTTTGAAATATGTTGCACGGAATTAAATTTTGTCACATAATTTGAAAAAAAATTATTCAACTAGTCTTCAAAAAGATGTGCTGTCATCCATCCTTTTTTTATTTGACCGCCAGATAACACCAAGTTTTGATTTTTTGCAACCTTTGAAGGCTCGTGGATTTTCAGAATGATAAATAAGCATGGGCTTTAACTTATTATCACCTCACCACAGCATTCCCTCCCAACAAAACCGTAACACGGTCTTTAGCTGCCTTAAATCCTGACGCAGACTTTTCTTGTTTGGAAATGAATGTTCTAGATGGCATTCTTTTCCAAAACAGACCTGTTTCGTCTACATTATATACTTGTTGTGGGGTATAGCCACCAGCTTCGACAATTTTTTTAAATTCTGCAGGATAATTTTTTGCCGCCTCAACATCTGCACTTGCTGCTTCTCCAGATATTTTTATATTATGTAATGAATGACGTTTCTTAAATCGATCAAACCAACCTTTGCTGGCTAAAAACTGTTCTGACTGAGATCCCTCGCCATTTTTCATTATTAAATACTGGTGAAGGCTCCTGGCTTTTTCTTGGATAATAGTTGTGCTTATCGCAATATTTCGTTGGGATTGATAGTCTATCCACACACTAAGCATTCGTTCCATAACTTCCATCACCACACTTCTTTGTTTTGAAACATTTTTTGCCGTCAAAGATGTTACTCTTTGTACACTACTTATTTTATCTTGATTGTTCTTGATTGTACAAACGGTTGAAGCAGCGTGGCCTAAAGCTTTTCCTATTTCTTTATTTTTTTCACCTGCTTCGAGCCGTCTTAAAACATCAAGCTTTACCTCCAATGTAATGATGCATTATGCATTTTATCCAACGTTTGTAACGATAAGGTCAGGATCCTGCTAACATACTTCAGAAGGGGGAAATTTTTTTGTACTGGAAATTTAAGTTTTTTGGAAATTTTGAAAATTAGCTGTGTGAGATGGGAACTCTATGTTGGGAAAAAGAAAATCGACCGCAAGTATTTAAAAGAGTCCCCTTGTAAAATTGATTGCTTTAGGATTGAATATTTCGCACTAGATGAAGAAGTTGATTTAGCCTTTGCCATCCATGCACAATTCTTTCGCAAAAGTACTAAAATGATAAAATCTAAAATATCATCGTCACGAAACCAATCAGGAAAGTCTTTATTAGTTTCCGCTATACACTTTTCGATAATTGTCTTTTTTATGTTCGTAATATGTAAATATTTATCGAAAACTTGCTCGTATACATTGAAAAATCTTTTGCATATTTTAAAAAAAATAATCCGTTGGCGGTTGAAGAGCACACAGGTATTGATGGCAGTTCCATAATCTTTGCTGATAATCATAAATTCTGAAGGTAATTCAAATTTTTCTGAAGATTGCTTTACCATTATTTTTTTTACAAATATCGCAATTAATTTTTTTTTTCATGGTTTTGAAAAAAGCGTAACCTGTAAAGTATCGTTTTTCTGCATCAGAGACTTTAAATTCCTTTTCTAAATATCTATCTAAAGTACTTTCAATAATCTTTTCCTGAACTAATTCGTTTTCATCTTTTTCGTTTAAAGGCGTTATTTCGAAGCTATCAATTTTATTGTTATCATAATTTTCAATTGGAATTATGAAATTTGTATTCAAATCTAAGAGCGTATCGTCATCATCCTGACAATTTTTCCCACTGAATTTCATTTTAGTAATTTTTGCAGACATTAGCCTAGCTACCGATATATTGAAAATTGATACCGATGGGTTCCTATTATTCCCATTCTTAGCCCTGACTTGTGCGAAAAGATTTTCAATCGAATCTTGGTTGAACCTTGATGTGAAAATAAATTTTATAGACGAATTTTCGTTGAATATGTTTTCCGATAAAAAGAGTAAGGATTTTTAAGTAAAAATTGTACCATCCAAACTGTAGTTTATTGTTTTTTTTTCGTAATATTGTTCCTATTTATTAGCTTGCATTTGGAAAAATATTCAGTCATTTCCTGTAATTGAATTTTCACTGCATTGTCTCTTTCTAATGGCTTCTGATATATATTTCTTGCTTCTTGCAGTCAAAAGTTCTGTTTACTTTTAAAATAAATTCTCTTGTATTTAAAGCAATTTTTTTTGGAATCAGCTTGGAATTTCTTGAGTTCCAAGCAGGTATTTATTCCAGAAGCCACTGTTTGACTAAGCACTTGGGTTGCAAAACGAACTTTTTGTCTATCAAATGTATTTGGGTTAATGTGTTTATCCGTCAATTTGGGACACAATTTAACAGTTTGGCTAAAATCGAACTCATATAATTTTTCGATTATACACCAACTGACTTTGCCATCAGGTGTAATAATGTCATTAGTAAGCATAGTATTCCGAATGCTTTTAAATAAATGAGGAATATCATACAAAGTAAACATCTTTTTTAACCGCATTTTCAAAATCAAAAGTAAAAAATGGCTGTAGTTCTCTGACACCCAACAGTCGTAAACATTTTCTATTGTTTGCGCCCTGGTCACAAGTGACACTTCTTATATTCAAGCCTATTTCGAAGCTTATTTGGATGTTTTGCAATAAAATTAATTTTAACCTGATCCTTTAAATTTAATATCAAGGAATTGCTAAGACCAGGGCTTAGTTTTTTAATTGGTGCCCACCTCCATATAGAGCTTTGACTTGGAAGTTTAAAGTTCAATGAATTTTTAATAAAATTGTACCCAGAAGTTGAGGAGTAGTTCAAAGCTTGTGCCAAAGTTTTTTGATTTTCTTCATAACTTTTCTTTTTAGGACTCAAAAGCATTTTGCACATCACCTTCGCATTTTCAGTAACTTCAACTCTGTCTATGTGCTCAGAAATATTTTCCAAGTCCAATTCATACTTGTCAACTTTTTGGTTTAATTCGTCAATTTTTCTCTCACATTCCTCAATTTTTTTCCTCATTTTTTCATTTTCCATAATACAGGGTGGGCCAAAAGACACCATGGGGGCCAAAAGTAACCATGGGGTTTAAAAATTTAATAACTTTTTCGTTTATATATTTTTTTTATTTTTTTTTTTTTAGATTATATAAATAACATCTGGAGAATAAATAATGGAGAGATTCACAACTGAACAAAGAACCAGAATAATACAGGGTGGGCCAAAAGTCACCATGGGGTTTAAAAATGCTCTTTGCGTTAAAATAATTGATCGCTGATTTAAGTAATAAAATTCTATTACTCTGGTTCTTTGTTCAGTTGTGAATCTCTCCATTATTTATTCTCCAGATGTTATTTATATAATCTAAAAAAAAAAATAAAAAAAATATGTAAACGAAAAAGTTATTAAATTTTTAAACCCCATGGTGACTTTTGGCCCCCATGGTGACTTTTGGCCCACCCTGTATAAAAGGAGTTACTTTTAATATATTTTGGACATTTGGAGCAAAGAAAATCATCGTCCTCTCCAAACATTGCCCTAGCTCGCTTTCTTGGAGGAGTTTCCATATTTTCAAGGTCTGATAGATGGAGCTCTTCTGTAGATTCACTATTGCAGTTCGAAGGCTTTGTAGTGAGATAATCCGTACTTCTTGGATTCAGAGCATTAGAATCGGGTACGTCATCCTCGACATCATTAAATTCGTAAATACAACGTGAATCGAGGTTTAGGGAAGGAATGGTATCTTTTGGTAAACATCTCTTCAAGATATGTTTACTTAGAAAATGGCGATCACATATAAATTTATTTTTAGTGACAAATTTGTCATCTAACAGGCATGCCTCTTTCCATTTCTTCAACAAATCGGAATTTCTAGGAAATAAGAACATTCTGCGTGGGGGGCTTTTTGCGGAGCAATGTTCTAGTACGCATGTTCGCACACATACACGCTTTTTTGATTGTTTTTCTATCAAAAGATGGTTCGGTTCCCATTCGAATATTGTGGGAATAGCATTTTTAGAGAGCTTGTTTCCGTTTTTGCCCTTACAAACATCAACGAAATGGGCACTACAAACAAATTTATTCATAACAGATTCTTCTTTATTTACATGGCAGTTCTCTACCCATTTCTTCTTATACTACATAAGTGAGTTATGCAGCATCAGATATTCGGCTTATACTCATGCAGAATTTGAAGTTCTGGTACAACATTTATAGTGATCCAAGCGCCGTTCTATTCTGTATAACCAGATTTGAAAGCGGTCTAAACACCTTACAAATGCTATGCCAATTCATAACCTCAATTACTTAAACTAAACAACTAGTGTTAGTTTTGATCTCCCGAATTCGTATTTATTTAGGCGTTCAATTATAATTATTAATTGTTTAACTCAGTGCATTGTGAAATTGATTAATAGTAGGTATTTAGAAGGTGTATTTACAAGAATACCTGGAGAGTATCAAAATCGGTTACTGCTGATTTTGTTTATTTACGCGAAGCCAAAATGACTGAAAATAATTGTACACCCAAAAAGGTTACATATTGGAGTTTTGAAAAAGTAAACAATTTCTTAGCAATATGTCTTGAGTTAAAAGCTCCATCGATGCTAAGGATGGCAAAAAATTCTCTAACTTAACACTATTCAAGAAAGTGTACGAACAAATGAAAGTGTTTGGGGATACACAAAGACAATTCCGCAACTTGTCACAAAATATAAGAAAATGAAACAGAGTTATTTTAAAAAGAAGGCAAATAAGAACAAAAGTGGTGCGGCAAGACACACGATCGACTTTATGGATAAGTTAAATGAATTATTTAGTTTACGTCCACGAAAGGTGTATCCGGAATTAGCAGGTGTTAATTCTGGAAAAGTTACAGGTGAGTGCTTTCAATGTTTGTAATGATGTTTTTTTTAAACATTTTTATTGCTTACAGAAAACTTTTCATGTGTTTCTTGTGAACTGAGTCAGGATGAAAGTGAACGCCAAGAAAACGGTGATAGTCTACAACTTAATCATGGTCAAAAATAGTCCCGCTTCAGAGGCACCACGAGTATTGTAAATTACATCTCGACGCAATTGTATATGATTTAGATACCTTTGTTGCGCATTAATTTCTTGCTTGCTTACAAAGTTCTTTTTCTGCGTATGTTTTATTTTTATTTTTACATTTTCCATGGTTGAAATTTTTCCACAACCCAGGCAACAATTTATTGTACTGAAAGTCCAGTACTGATTTTTATGAATTCATCCGGAATTAAAATTATTTTTTCTCATTTATGTAAGTACTGGATAAGTACTAAACGAATACCGATTGTTTAAATTACGCATAAAAAAAGCAGTTCAGAAGTTCAGTTCATCGTAAGTATCATAGGAATTCCGATTTATCGAAATTCACATCTTATTTTTGATACGTAAAGCAATTAAGTTTTACAGTACTGAAATATTACTGTAAATCTACTGAAATTATGAATTAAAAAAATAAAATTTTACAAAGTCTAAAATACTTAATTACTTTACTTACCTATTAAGTTCTGTACAAGTATTCGGAAAATTTTGTACAGAAATTTATTCATATTATTTCTATAAGTATCTATGCAGTACCTTGGCAGTACTGAATATTGTAAATGAGTCATTCATGAATATTCGTATTCACTGTCATGTCGTGTTGTATTTTCGCATTGCGTTTTAGTTAGAACAGTTGCATAAATGAGGAATATTTTGCAGGAAGGAATGAAGGATCTTCTGCAGAATAAAATGAATAGCAGTATAAATGAATGCAGGAATAAATGAATTATCAGTATAAATACATATGTATATTTGTTACTTTTTTTTTTAATATTTTTTATAGAAACACAGAATTATATTTTATATTTACATTATTACATTATATTAAAAGTTATATTTTTCACACATTTGTATTTCTTTCCCTTATAAATTCCATTTCTTTTTTATAAATTTGTCAATGTGTGATTTAATGGAGAAACAAAGAATATGCCGTTTTCATAAGAAAGACAACAAATTTTACATAGTAGGTACGTCATTCTTAAGATCAGAGATATCATACTTCAATATTTTTTCTGGAAATGTCTCCAAAAACATAAAAAATTCTTCTAAACCGCCTGGTCCTTCATTTAAAGTGTTAATATAATTAAATTGTTGACCACATCACTTCTAGCTTTTTCAAAATATTTGACGCGAACAATAATACGTCCATCTCGTAACATTAATCAATTATCATTGAAACTGTTTGCATTTATCTTAAAGTTGCAAAAATTACATAGTCTAAATTTATTCGTGCCTAAAACAATTTTACCAAATTACTGGTTTTCTTTGTTAGTATCAATAACATCCAGGTTATTTGTTTGATTTAATTCATGAATTCTATTATAACACTGTTCTAGCGGGCGAATGCTAGAGTGTAATATACTTATAATATATTTTATATAAGCCTCAAATTTATAGCAGCTATTCTCGTCAAGAGGACCGAGAATTTTCGCATCATTTGCTAGGTGAACAAGATCATGTACATTAAAAGTGACATTATTTATTCCATATAACTTTTGAAAATGTCTTACGTATAAGTATAATAGTAAAATAATAAGTATAATAGTAAAATGGGGAAGTCAGAATTCTAATAGCTAGACTTAAGCATAAAAAAATGTTTATAAGCTGAGCTGTTTATAATTTTTTTTAAGGAAACTGGACCGGTGTACAAAAGAAAAACTCTAAGCTCCGACGCTTTCAAATAATTGACAAAATGTAGAGTTCTTGTTTTTCGTTGGAACTCTGAACATGCATAGAGAAAACACTGCTCAAGTCTCTTATTAAGTTTAGACAACTGCTCTGCTTTCAATTTTTGTGCGCTTGGTTTTCCAAGCCAAACGGAAATTAGCTTTTTACAAACTCCTTCATCAACCAAATGCATTTTATCTAAAGGAAAGTTTGCTATCATATCAATAGGAAGACGCTCAAAGATCGAATGGCTACTTTTGTGATGATCACTATCATCACTTCCAGAAGAAGTCTTTCAACTTCTAAAGTCTTTGTCACTTCTTAATTGTGTATTAATATCCGGATAAACGACTACTTTTCTACCATTCCTTGAAGTTGTACTAACACCTTTAGTAAAACATTTTGGACCCTTGATCTGTTTTACAGATGCCATTGCAGGTACGTCACATACTCAAGCATGGAACTTAATTTGATAACTTCTAGAATTGTGTGTTAATCCACTCTTCAAAAGACTTTCCATCTCGATCACGAAATCCTCAAGAAAATTGTTAAAATTATCAGGTTTTCCGAATGCCATAAAAATCCCAACAGCAAATACTGGCGCAGGCTTTATGATATGGAGCAAATTTTGAACGCATCCTAGAATCAACCAACAACTAGAACCCCCACTTGCTGATATAGAGGCTCCATCTATACTGAACGACATTCTTAGTATAGAAACATCCGTGTATAATACATATTTTTTTTGTAAAAAATCTAAAAGACATTCTAAACAATTTCTTACGCTAAAGTGAATATATTTTCCATTATCAATTGTTTTTATATGTCGCAATTCGGTCAATAATGGTGTGGAGAGCAACGACCTAACGTCCAACGTCCATTGGTACGCTAAGATGAGCATCTTTCGCCAATATTTTTAATAATTTATATAAAGCACTGTGTTTTACTCATTAAAAGAAGTAGCCCAAGTTCTCAATTTCAATAAAAATGAATTATCATGCGATATTGAATGATTTTGTATATATTCTTGGTCCGGCAGCATAATTGTTGCATCTTTATCGAAAGTTATTATTTCTTCAAATACTTCATTGTTACTGTTGTCAACTTCATTAGATGGAACTATATTTAAATTTACATTTCAGTTTTGATTAACTAAAGCTAAATTTGTGACTTTATACTTACTTTTACAATCTGCATACAATTTTATTTTACGGGGAGCAATTTTATGTGCCTTTGTAGAATAAGTATGATCTTCATGTTTTATTAAACGTCTGTTATTAAGCAATTTACTTTCTCCCAATATTAGACCCTTTCGCTGCATTTTTCAATTGATTGAGAAAATAAAATACTATATCACTATATGCTATTCTGAGACATGTCATTTCCCTTAACAATGACATTTGACATTATGTTACCGCCGCCCTGGTAATATAATATTTATCAGTACTGCTTCAGTATTTGATTTTTCACCGTAATATGAATTTGTTTATGTATACATATAGGCTTTTTTCGGTATCTGTTGTAAGGTAGGAAATAGCACAATGGCTTAGACAATGGACTTCCGCGCTCAAGGTTCTGGGTTCAATACTGCAAGCAGATTTGTAATTTAAAAATAATGTGAACAAATAAATTCTTTCCTGCAGTTGCGTTTGCCAGGTTGCATACGAGAACAGTAATTGGGAAAAAAAAGTTGTGTTAGTTTGAATAAATTAAAATAAAAATATTTTTTTAATTCAATTATTATTTTCAGTACTATACCGATATTAACATTCAGTAACGTTTAAGTACTTAATATTTAATTACATTCGAGCAAAATAGACTTTTGAAAATCAGTACAGAATTGTTTTTAAATTCTGTACTGATCGCATTCTAGGTTTAGTACTGAATAGATTTTAAATTCAGTACTTATTAGATTTTAAATTCAGTACTCCAGCAGTGCCTCTGCATTTTAAAATTTCGGAATCCGGAATTCCGGAATTGTTCCGCTTGAATTCTGCATGTTTCAGTATTAGGAGGGGAAATGAGTTCCGATAGACTCCCGCTGGAATTCAGATCTGTTACCCGGGAAGTTGAAATTGAGGTTCGATTTAATAAATGTTTGTAATTAAGAGAATACCTATATAAACCTTTTAATATACGTAAGAAATATTATACATAAAATTTTCTTGAGAAATACGGAACCTGTTAGCTGATAAATATAAATTTGTTTCTCTGTTCACAAAATTACAACGGAAATGACAACTGCTGTCAAATTTTGCTGCGAGTGCAACACAAGTTTGGTACTACAAACGCATCATCGGCATAAAACCCCGTTCACATGATAAACCGAACTGATGCAAAACGAAACTGAAGCAACGGCCTAAACGTAGCTCATGTATACCAAATGTCAGCTGTCTACGTCGACACGTTCTCAGGCAGTGTCCAAATATATAGTGGAAAATGACATTTTTGTATGGCAACACCACGAAGGAGTTGTCCGATTTGTCGCATTTTCCAACATAAATTTACTTTCTTTTTTAAAGTCTGTGTACAAAATTTCAGCTCTCTAAGTATACGCGTTCTCGAGGTATCGTGCAAACAGACGGACAGACGGACGGACATGCAAAAATCAAAATAACTTTTAATATTATGCGTGGACACCCATTTTGCTCTACCATCATTATTTCGAGGTGTTACAAACGGAAAGACAAACTTAGTATAGGTACCCTATAGTTTTATCTAGGGTATGTAACAATCTAAGGCTTGTCTGTACTCATTTTATGGCAAGGCGCGCAGCTAGGTTATCGAGTCAATATTACTCGGTTGGATCTTACACCGTTGCCTAATGTCATCTTGTTTTTCCGCCTCTGTTCTATTCCTTGCAACGTTGTAAATAAAAATCCTCTCGAACAAAATTTTACGCAAATGCGATAAGTTTTTTGTTCTGCCACAGATTTCTAGACCGATGGTATTGTTTTAGTTATAAATTCCAATATTGCTTTTTTGTTAACAGTGTCATTGCAAAACATACACCGCATGAAATTAACGAATGCTTCTTGTATAAGTCATAAAAATCTGTTTACAAAACTATGCTATAAAAAGCAGACTGATGTTGTTTAGGTATTTGGATGTTGACAAAAGCTTTACGTTGGCCCAATTTTAATTAGGCCACTCTGCAACTGTATTTAATAATTCTGATAATACAGCAACTGTGTAAATATAACCGAGTCTCTTTCCGTCTAGGGTATCTGCTTTAAGTCAAATTTTTGATATGTTCTTTGAGCTCTATTTGGCTTAATTCTTTTATTATTCTAGGAGTTTTTCGATGATATTAAGATTATTGTAACTGGAACTATATTAATATCTCGCAGTCCCTAGTAAAAACAAGAAGAGGTTCTCCCAAATAGAAATTTTGCGAAAACATTAAAAAAAGTCATTTTTCGAACAAATTTGTTTTATATAATTAAGACCTATTTGTTTGCTTAGTTGGAATTTGTGATGTGACAGAGATGTCCATAGATATTGTATAGTCAGTTGCTTTACTTAATTTTTGCTAAATCAAAATGCGTTTCTACAACATTGTTCTCATCTTCGCTTTTATAATTGCAGCAGTTTTCGCTTTTAATATAATTTATATAATTTTCAACTATTTCTACAGTTTCAAAAACAAGTGCCTGTAAAAGTATTGGAAATAGCAAATCATGTGCTGCAGAATTCAGTTAAAGCGCGTGATACCTACAAAGGGGTAGTCTGTTTTAAATTCTGTGACATCACTTCGTGTCGCATCAAATTTTAGCTGTGTGGATTCTGCAATCATTATTAATTTGTGAATGTCACAATTATATTTAAAACAATATGGCAATTGTTCAATAGTTAAAAAATTAGAAAATCATACAACTTTGTCTGTGATTATAACTACAAGATTTCATACAGAGCTTTCTGCAAAACAGTTGTAATGATAACAGCGAAGAAGAGAACAATGTTCTAGAAACCCATTTTGATTAAGCAAGAGTCAAGTAAAGCAACTGACTGTACTTCCATGGACATCTCTGTTCGTATTTATAGCAAATTTTTCAATTGATTAGAAATTCAAATACCAATTTGCTCAGCACTTTCAGATGTTAATTTTGAAAAAAAAAACAATTGGTTTGGCTTCTGTTCAAACAATTGCGTATGCTTTCAGTTGTTTACTGAAAATAATGCGTCAGGCTAAATACTATATGTGTATATGTAGATATCTATGCCATAGAACCTTGGGAGTTCTCATTGGGTAAAAAGAATGTACAGAAAATTCAATAATATACGTATTTTTCACATAATTTGTATAAAAATTGGACTGCCTGCATAAATTTTGTTTTGAACTTAACAGGAGTCAGTACCAAATTTTCAAGTTTCATACATTTTTCAATGCAAATTTCTGGCAAACTATTTCTAGCAGAATAATGATTGATATCTTAAACTAAAGGTAATGAAGAGGACTAGTAAATAACGTCGGAGAAAATAAAAAAAAATTATTGGAATTGAGATATTGGCTCAGAAACTTGTAAAAAATGGCAAAAATTGAAGTTTTTTAAATCAAATTCCTGTTAGTAGGAATTCTCATTTCTTTATATTGTGAGTATTTTAGAAAGACAAAGCCTAGATCTAGCAAATATCGTCGAGTTTTTTTTTTCAATTTTAGTGGGGCTTTTTGTAATTATGCGAGTCTAATAGTACTTGTTTTTTCTACATATATTTCACCCACTAGAAATTGCAATATTTTATTGAAAGTTGTGGAAATACAAAGCAAAATAGTATATTTAACAATTTTGTGCAAAAAAAATTTAGGAAAGTTAATTCTCGTTAAAAATTTTAAATGTATTTGAACTTCAAATTTTCATTTTTCGTCTTAAATTGTCGCTTGTTGGGTTTCTGTCTTTTACGCTAGATGTCTCTAATGTTACTTGTGGTCTCAGTCTAGGCTAATTTTATATAAATTTTCTTATTTTCAGGACACAAACCTACGTATAGTAAATTTTGTTGCCTGCAGGTTCGCTGGTATCTAAATTGAAACTTTTGCTGAGTACTGACTCCTCTTAATGCCAATTTCAATTGATCGCATTTTCTTTTAAATCACAGGATTTTTTTTTTTTACATCGGAATTAACTAACTCCCAACCCAATCCCCGAACCCAGAACCGAAAAGGTAAGCTCTTGCTCTTGTTGTCAGTGTCATGGCTCTCATGATCCCGGAAGCTTCATTTATGTGTCCCTGTTTGCTGCTTTAGCTTCGGGATGCCAATACGTTTTGTCGGGGGCATTAGTGTTCTAGAATTCAAATTCCAAACAAACGCATATTTATTTCGGCGGTGAATGAATTTTTGGGTTTTTTTTTTTTAATTAGTAATTTTTTCTTAGAATGGATATACCGGCAAGTGATAATCTCAATTTAATTGTAAGAATACTTTATTATTACTTTTTATACCCTAGATGATGTAACGCACAGAAATAATTCTGGTAGAGCAAAAAATTGTGCACACGAACGTTTTGTTTTTTAAAAAAAGTGGTGAATTTAAGTTCGAAAATGGGAGCGCTTATCGGGAAACTCCTTCGTACGGTTGCCATACAAGAATTTCGGTCTTTACAATATATTTGCGCAATTCCTGAAAATGCGTGGACGTAGAGAGCTGTAGAAATAGTAAAAAAAAATTTCAAAAATAAATTAAATCGGGTAACCCCTTATTGGTGTTGCCATACAAAACTTCTGGGTTTCACTTTATTTAACTTCTATTTTCATCTAGGGTATAAATATTATTGCTCTTAGGGCAATTATCACTTTTTCTCTTGTGTTTCTTCATTTTGTATGTAAAGTAAGATATTAACTTCATATTTTTGCGGGAATGGCTTTTTTATCTTGCAAAATTAATAAATTAATAGGTTAGTATTTTTGTTATACGATTTTGTGAAGTTTGACGTTTATAAATCATTTCTATTCACATACACTGCTAAAATAGTATACATTTAATGGCCATCTGAGTGCAGCCATGTTTTACACTCGGAAATTTTGTGGTGGTACATTCAAGCTTACGAGTAACTACACTCAGAAAAATTTTGCATGGTAATTTGGTAAGTATGGTAGGGTTAACTTAAGTTCTTCCGAAAGTTCTTGAAGTAAGCATCTCACGCTTAAATTTTTAAACGAATTTAGCATACATTGCTTAGTTTAAGCATATTTTTTATCACTTTGAGATTGACGAGCTTATTTTTTACACAATCAATCCATGCTCAATTCAAGTAAGAACTTTCTTAAATGGTGGTTGCAATAGTGCTTGATTTAAGCATGGGCTGTGGTAAATACTAGCATGCCTGACATGGCTGTTAAGAATTCCCATATATTTTCTGCTTGGATTAAGTATTTATTGTGTTTGGAGCATTGCAAAAATTCTAACTCTAAGCATTCTGACCTTATTTAACAGTTTAACAGACGCCGTTGTTATTATCAACTATAATTAGACTCTGTTCGGTTGTAAAAATAATTTTTGGTTCGTTCTGACTTCTGAGTTGTTCTGTTAGCGGTATTTTCAATAAGTGCACTTTTATTAAATTATAAACTGTGAACAAGTGAACAAGTGAACTTAATTTAGATCAATAAATTGGTGTGGCTTTTAAATAACTAAATTAATATCGGAAGTTTGTAAATTTGTACGGTAAGTAGTAATTTAATGTTAATGTGAATTTTAATCACGGAACAGATTATTTAAGGCAACACAAATTTAAGGGATCGAAGTGTTTTTTCAATGCCTTTTTTCAACCAAATTTTGAATGCAAAATAAATAAACTTTTAGAATCTTTAAATGCTCCTTTACACATTTCTGAGTTTAGGGACAGGTTTAACTATTTGGCACTTAAAAAAATATATACGAGGGTGACATCAACGACCATTTTCCTGTAAATCAAATGGCTGATCGTATTCGATTCAAAACTTTCCTTGCTTCCTGGCGAAAATCAATTCAAATAGAAAATACTGAGCTGGAGACAGCACTCGAAAATAGCGTTCCAAGATAAGTCATACCAATATCTATGCTTTCTTCAGAAAATCAAGGATGTTCTTCAAGCTCAGTCGATTCATCTTCACCGGTGAGACATAATTTAATTGTTAATAATCGCATTTTTTCAACAGTTATTTTGCTTCAGGAACTGCTTATCTTATTACAGTCATGCTCGTATGGCAATCACATTCTGAGCAATTATAAACAAAAAACTTTTTGGTTGAAGAAGACAAGAAGGTGTTAATGGACATTATTACAGAATATTTTATGTCGAGAAGTCAAATTATGTCCTTAGGACAAATAAAATACTACTCGGAACTGTGTGATCAGCTGTTTTCAAGTGAAAGCGAGGTATTTCACTCTTTTAAGAAATATCTAAACATAATATATGAATAATTGATTTTTTTAAGTTAACATATTACATTGCGCGACAAGCAGGGGGTTGCCCCAGAGGTATGCTGTACGACAAACATAGGAATAAGGCAAGAATATTGAGGAAAAAGGGTTTAATAGACAAAAAAAAAAATTAGCTCAAAAAATACTGTCCCAGTTAAGAATCAAAATGAGCCGCTTTTGAATGCACAACATGAGATTGAAACAGGAAAACTAGGTCCTTAAATATTTAATAACATTTTCTTAATCAATTTAATATTTTGTTGAAAATTCTTAGATTGTGAAGAATATAAGAAAATCAAAAGTTCGATTCGTCATAACTACACTGGGGAGGATTCAAAGGGAAAATACCAGCAAACCACAAAAATGCGTTTAAATGAATATAAAACTGTCGTCTAAATGATATTTTTATAGAATGGCCAATGCTTAAAAGTAGTTCCGCTCATGTCTTTGTAAGATTAATATGAAATGAATTTATGAAAATTTTAACTCTAATTAAATTTCAGCTGGACCTGGATTTTGATATTTTGCACTCGGGAAAGAAGGACGAATTATTTCTAAAGTGGGAGCATTTTGCGTATCTTGTATCACTTTACTTTCTACCCTTAAAGATGATTCCACAGATGGTAAGTTATCATTCATATAGCTACATACAATTTGTTTTAGTCTATAATAATGATTTTTAAAATTATTTTTAGATACAATAAACTATACTTTATTGTCTTCCCTGCACGGACTTATAAAACCAAATGCCAGACTTCAAATAAAAACACCTTTGGACACTTCAAATACTGCACGCTGGAAAGTAGGCATCAAAGATTCGCAGGATTGCTTCGTAATACACCTCAGCTCAACTAATACTTTGGAAAAAATTTTATCTGAGAAGAGAAAGAAATGTAAGCTAAATAAAAAAACACTGCAACCTTTCATCATTCTGGAAGGTGAATCTACATTATTATTAAATAATTATATAAACACATTTACTAGTCCGCCACTTCACTCTTATGTTTTGTCAAATAGAAAGTGATTCATTAGACATAAATCTGTTAATAAAAAATAAGCATATCCACTGTATTTTATAATTTTCATCGACTTTTTGAAATAGTATAAGTATAAATTTATATAATCTGTGTAAAATTACTTTTGGGTTTAATACGACTACACTAAAAATGAATTACTTATCCGAGTATACACAAAGATTTAATATAATAGTAAACCTATAATGTACTACTTATATATACTTATATGTAAGTTTAAGTTACATATTTTTTTAAAGAATTTTGTACACAATCTTGTTATCTTAAATGTTAGAAGAACTTTTTTAAATCAGAATCAATGATAAATTTGTATCAACTATCTATGTAATAAACTAATCCTAACTAAACAAGCATGAATGGAGACTTATAGCTATTTTTATATAATAATATACCTAGATGCCCGTTAAATTTTTTTAAATAAAGTTTTTCGAAATATGTGTATGGCTTGACTTTTATTTCTATAATAATGATATTAGTTCTTATGATACGGGTAACTGGGCATTTTACTAAAATTATGTTTTCTAATAATTTAGTAATTAAATTTGTATTTATGAAATATTTTGAGTCCATTTTTCAACAATCTTCGTATCAATGTATTGAGAGATGGTTATTAGACTTTATTACATTGTGCCGTAACATCAAATTCGATGAATATGAATAACATGATTGACACTGAAGAATCAATGTATATTTTTAATCTTATTAAAAACAGATTCTGCTTTTCGTATATATGTTATACATATTAAATTCAAATAAGTGTCAAATAATGGTTAATTGGAATGTACATATGTAGAGCTGAGGCGAAT
Organism: Dioctria linearis; assembly: GCA_963930735.1. NCBI lineage: Eukaryota > Metazoa > Arthropoda > Insecta > Diptera > Asilidae > Dioctria > Dioctria linearis. Next base: position 191,551,270 of record OZ005744.1, on the reverse strand, counting down.
TAATCCAAAAAGTGACCATTCTTATGCTTAAAAGAAGCACTTTAATGCTTAATTCAACTACTAAATATATTGGTTAAGCTGAGTATAAGTTACTTGTATTAAGCACGTCACTATATAATTAAGCACGTTTAAAATTGCTTGAAATAACACATTTATTAAATTTTAATGCTTCCCCCAATCATTTTTAGGTACTCATTTTAAGCAACGATCGTGATTAATTTAAGAATATATTTTAAGTATGGTGATGCTTAATATAACAATATACCATACTTGTTTCTACTTTAACTGGAATGCTTAAAGTCAAGCAACAGTGTGATATATATCAACCACTTGTCGTGCTTGACCCAAAATCATACTCGTTTATGCTTGATTTAAACCCCGTTTTCGTTAATATTTCTCTGAGTGTAGTGGGTTACATGCGTCACTGCCACTGACACTGATTGGTGTAAATCTCTACTGAAACGTCTTTAACATATTTGCTTAGTCTACCTGTAACTTCTAAACTGTTGATATGCACCCCCCCCCCCCTTTTTCATTAAAATTTGTGTTTGCCTAGGTGGGTACTGTCACCTCTTGTCATATGGATCACCATCACGTTAATACCCTGTATGAGGAAGTCGTCAACTGTTCTTGCAAACTGTTTTGAAAACGAATTGTTTTTGCAATTATTTTACGGAAGTTCTTTTTTTCCGACTGAATATCCTTTTTCTGCTCAATAGTTATCCGAGATGAATTCCATCAACGTTTGGAAAAGTCACACAACTTTTGGGGTGAAATACAGAATTATTTGTGAATCATGGCTTCCTCCATGTTCAGCTTCTGTGGTAGGTGGTACAGGAATCACCAATTCATTTAGATTTTCTTTTGTGATAGCTTTACTACAATTTTTTTTTATTATTTTCTCATTATTTGAGTTTTAGATTTTAGGCGAGTCAGACTCTAGTTGTAGCGTTTTTAGTGTTCAATTTGGCCGGGATTGAATGTCTCATTCTCCGTTATACATATGTACTTGCAATAAACATTAACATCATTGGGAAAACCAAAGACTATACAGCTGAAAAATCACTCAATTAATAATAATGGGAGACCGCTTACGGACTTCTTTCTATGGATTAATAGTAGGAGAAATTGTAGAGATGTGGTAGTCATCATAACTATGGGTACACCATCATTAACTCTTAGTGGGTCTGATCTGCTTTTCTGTATATTTGTTTCTTTTATGTTTTTAATTCAAAAATCTTTTCTAAATATTTGATGTGTTCGCAATTCTATAATGTTAAACTCACGTTAAGTCATCATTTTCGACAAGCACTGGGACTAATTTGTACGACATAAAACTTCAAAATTTCCCAGCCGAATATCGGCAAACTATTTCACAACCATTTACCACAGCTGTGTAATGCTTATGAAATTATCCATCCCGGAGGGAGTTTCATTTTATTCATTTTAATTATTCATGGTTTATTGCAAGTAAAACTTTAAGTCCCTCAGGGATGTATTGTGTGTGAATTAGAAATGCATCTATAATTTGAAAATTTTGTAGTAACAACGCAGTATTTACATTAAACTGCACCAGAGTATACTTGAATCCCAACTGAGTATGATATATGCTTCCAACGGGGAAATATAATTAAAGTTTCTGTCTATAGATATTATGAATGAATTATGTATGCTTCCGGATTTATAGAAGACGGAAAAATTCATTATGAGAGGTTTCAATAGAGCAGAGTTTGAATGGGGTCAGTAGCCAACTTTTAACGAATTCATTGCCTTTTAAGAGAAATTAAGAAAAATAATAACAGGAAGACAAAATTCCGAGTAAATTACATTAAAAATTCCTGGGTGACTTAAGAGATACGGAATTTTAACTACTGAAGAAGTTTTTATGGTCATTTAACATCAAATTTTACTACCAATTTTTGTAGGCATGTGACAGCATTGCCAGACTTAGAAGCACACTGGGAAGTAGGGGAGTAAATTGCAAAATTATAAAGCTTCGACGATTCACCATGGACAGATTCAAATTCAAAGTATTGGTCCGCAGGCAAAATAACATCTCAAAGAAGTTCCTGTTTACTTAAAGCCAGAGATAGGACGCCGTACGTTATTTTGTTTAATATAAAATTAGCTCGTTTAATTCGTGGTTGGTTGGTTTATAGTTTATGTTTAAATTAGAAAACGTTTAATCAACAAATCTTATTCAAAAGGAAATTGATTTGGATTGGACACGAATTAAATGAGAAGACGTGCGGATTTTCATATATAATAATTTTTTTTATTCATTTAACTTCAATTTAACACAAGCTTTACTTCAATATGTTTCTTACTTTGAAGCCTTTCAGTAAAATTCAATGAAATAAATATATATTCTTATGAACTATTTGCACTTAAATTATATCACCACTTTGAACTAGCAGGCATGTTCATTCGACATGTAAATTATCGAATGATTTCTCCTGCAACATTTAACTTTCTAAAAAAAAAATAATAGTAAAAGAAATAATATAAATTATAAAACAATACCAATTACTCGATGAAAATAATAACTACGTTGAAATAAGAAAATGAAGCTAATGAAAACGATACTTGAAAATAATGAAAAAACAAGCAAAAAACTAATGAACTAATAATTGAAAATTAAACTATAGAAAAACCAAAACTCAAGATGCTGTCAAAAACCAATGAGCTCGCTGACTTATTAATGATGGAAAAAAAAGGAGGATTCGTTCTGCTTTCGCCTTTTTATGCCCTCGTCCAGCCAACATTTGCAAGGACTGCCAACCCACGTCAATCTCCACATGATACATGTACATGTAAAAGGAAAGGGTATAAATAAGTCTTGAAAATAAAATTGAATAGTTAACTAATAATTCTTGAAATAATTTGTGTACATAACTGGACGCTAATACCTTTTTTTTTTGTAAATTTTATTTCTGATTTATTGTCGTTTTTAATATGAAACAATAAATAAAAACATTTAATCTCTTCCTACTGTGGTGAGTACAAAAATATCAATTCTGCTGGAAAACACGCACGGCAGTGCTCTTTATTGCAGTACTAGAATTTTTCGTCGTGAATTTTCGTGCGAATTGTTAATTTCATCTCTTTCACCTTTTCCGTTGTCTTTTTCTTACCAATTGGATAAATATAAAATGTTAAAAATATTAAATAATTTAAAAACCATTAAATTTTGAGTGAAATTACTAGCAAAATTGACTTCTCCGTGAAATTTTACATTTTCCGAACGCTCTTTTCTTGAACTGTCATTAAAGTTCAAGAGGTCGGATTGTTTCAAAGTTTCGCGTTTGTCAATTTTGTTTTATTTAATTTAACGCAAATCTCATGTGAAATTGGATATATTTTCGTTTATAAAATGGTAAGTAAATGTTTCTGTTTCATTATTTAATCATTTTAATTATGATTTAAAGTGGAAAATATTGAAAAGACTTCAAGTTGGTAGTGAGGTTAGCTTTGTTTATTTTTCAAAATTCATATATTAAGTTTTTTTTCTTTCTCTTTTTATTAATTAATTCATGATTAAATTATGTTTCCTTTTAGATCTTTCTAGTGAAGGGTTCAATTGGCTAAGCTTTGCCAATATACAATTTGGAGTTTACTTCAGGATGGTCAAGGATAATTCGTTGGTTTTAGGGAAGTATATATTATTCAAAGTTCGTACATACTTTTGATTTTTTTATGTTTTCTTTTAGGTTTATTCACAGGATTAGGAAGGAAAATGTAGACCTAGTGCTATGGAATGCTTGGAAGAGGAATGTGAATAGCTGCCTTTAATCCTCCAGGGAAAATTACTTTTTAACAAAGTAATTAATTGTTCTTTGCTACCGCTGTCAGGTGAGTCATTGATGAACAGTTTAAGACTACTTGCTAGGGCTCCCAATTATAATATATATATGTAATATCGAAAAGCTTTGCCGATATACAATTTGGATAATTACTATGATTGCAAATTAGGGCACAATTTAAGCTAAGAATTTCTTTCTTTGAAGGTACCTAGAATAAAATGCATGGCACTAGCGACTGAATAAATTTATATAGGAAATAACGAGAAGAGTCCTCTTCGTAAATTCGTTGCAGGTAGAGTGTTAGTAAGTGTAAATTAAAGGGATCACCTAAACTAAATATTCGTATGCTTTGTGACAGCCAATGGTCCGACCAAAATGATAGTTACGTATTTTGTATAGGAACTATGTCTACCCAGTTCTTGTCAGCCGATTTATTCCTTTTTTTTGTCTATGCCCTAGAACCCAGTAAATAATGACGTGCTGTCGATTTCCAAATATTGCGACATATCCTCATAATGTACATAAATAGATATGAATCCAGTGTTTTGATGGTAGCCTGACTGTCGGTGAAGTCCATAATAGTTTTTCAAGGCTCAACTTCTAGCTCTGCGGCTAGAAATTCCCAGATAACTTCATTAAAAGTTACTTATGCTGCTTAGTCCTTACAACATTTTGGACTACAAGGCTGAAAAGAAAACCAATATGACAAAGAAAAATTTAGTATAATACATCAGCTCAGAACATAAACAACGAAACTATCGCTTTGTCACATAAGTATAGTTTTGAATTCCATTCCATCATTCGAAAACAGTCAGTAATATACAAATGAAATAAGAAAGGTCCCAGAACTTAATCCAGCAGTACACAAAGAAAATATCCACACATGAAATCTTATTTGCATTTTTCGTATTGTCGATTGATGAAAAATTTAAACAATCTTGAAAAGGGTCAGAGAAATCTTAGGTGTTTCACAGAAATCAAAAATCGCTAAGGCGATAAATTTAAAGTGTCTATCAAATGATTTATGAATAAGTTCATTTCAAAAGAGCATTTTTGCAGCTATTAAGAGATATGAAGATGAAGAATTTTGACTAAAATTATAACATACATTCTGAGAAGTGATGCTGGAACTGAGTTTTTCTCAGATGACTAGAAGCATTTTACGAATGATATGAAATTTTTAGCCTCTTAAGAAAGAATTAATTTCTAAAAATTCGGAAGTCTGACAGAAAGAAATCTATACTTCTCAAAATCATATAGATTTGTTATAGATATTTTAACACAAGAAGAGCTTTTACGATTTTTTAAAAAATGCACGGAACTGTACAAAATTAAGACTAAATCATTAAAAAAAATTCATAACACGAGAAATGTACGATCGGGGCAAAACCTGAAAGAATTCTTACCCTTTCTTTTTTCACACACTCTAGTTTTAAACAAGGCTTACTTTCTGTCTTCAATTATATTTTCTAAACCATTTGGATCATTTGAACTAGATTTGTTTCATAACTAACTTTTAGTTATTGAGAGTTTTTCCGCTCTTGAACTACTAAAGTTCTATTAACTATGTACAAGTAACTTTTTTCGGTACTTAAGCTTACGTGATATTCCTTGTACTACAAGTCAACATAAAACTTATCATAAGATTGTAAATTGCAATGTATACCTACCTACCAGAAACTCAAGTATGCTCGTTCAGAGTTTTCCATGTTTTTTTTTCTCAACTCCTGCAAAAGTTTCTTCGGAGTACATACAACTTGAGAGTCAGAAAATATCTGGGAAATAGTTTCACCTTTCAATCGCTTTAAAAGGATATCGATTACCTAATCCACATACAAATGACTTAATCTTAAAAGTAACTTGATTTACTTTTATTAGAGTTTTTTTTCCTTCTTTAAAGTTGTAATTATTTTATATTTCAGTTGAGAGACATATTAGCAGCACTGAGCCCTTAAGCTTATACTGCAAGGATATTTACTAGTGAAATGTGCTCCCACTGTACAGCTTGTGAAAACTTTTAATAGGTTTTATTAAAAATTACTTTTAAATATATAAATAAATTTTACTAACGGTCAATGTACAAAAATTACACTCGAAATTGGTATAATGGTTCCTGATTCAAAACAAAAACTAACTAAAACACATGAAAATAACGAAATAAGTCAATAATACTAGTAAGACTTAGGTAATAAACTAATAAGTAGATTAATAGAATAAAATAATGGCAATGCTATAACCTGAATCGCTTAACAAGTAAACTAGCTATAAATAGTACATAAAATAGCTGAACAATTTTGTAAAACAAATATATAAAAAACGAACTGAAACATACCACCATAAAAGAAAAGGAAATTTAAACGAAACGAAAAAAGTTAAATTAAAGTTAGTGGAAATAAAATTAAAACTCACGACGCGACGTATGAGAAATTTAAAATCTAGCGGGATTTAATTAAAAATGTCAAATTCAAATAAAATGCTAGATAGTTCTGTATTTTACTTTTAACAATACCGTTAACTGTAACCTGGACGCCATTTCTTAATATTGGGCGTCTATCGAAATAATTGATCTTGAAAGTAGGTACATAGATGTGATAATTGTTAAGAGGCTGCGTTTCAAGTCGTATTACACGTATGAATTCGTTGGTCGAATATTTTTAAATAACGGTGATTGAGTTTTGTTTATTTGTTTTGTTTATTTAAAGTACTTCTTTCAGGTAAGTTTGACATATTTTTATTGCAATGCATATGTCTGAGGTAGAAAGGAGGCAGCACTTTAGAGATATTTTTTATTTAATTAAAGATATAGTTAGGTATTCCATGTAATTCCAGTTTAAAACAACACAGACGTTAAACCCTGGCCTATTGGCTTTCAGAAAAACCAAGAATATCTGGCGCGTTTTTGCGGCAGTCATACATTTTTCTATGCTTTTCAGAATGAACTCTAAATTAACGCACAGACAAATTTTTTATGTTTGGTTGCAATCGGATAAAGTCTGACGTAAGAAAGCGATTTTTGAATTAGTTGCGCAAAAATTTGATATTCAAGATCTAGCTAACCCTGCTTTGAAAAAAACTGAGGGCTAAAATTACTAACTTTTGCTTCAAAATTGATGAAAAATAGGAAAAAAATAGTAGGCATCGGGATCGCTTTTTATCTGCCAATTCAATTTGACTAGATAAATATTTCGTTTTTCCTGACTATATACAGAGACAACAACAACCAATTTTATCAAGCTCTGGAGTAGGAACACTGAAAAGACAAGGAAGACCATCAAAACCTTTTGGAGAATGCAGTGAAAAAACTAAAAAGCGAAAGGTAAAAGCCTTTTGGTTTCGAAAAGCCCCGAGGAAATAAGTATAGCTAACCAGATGAACCTTCACAAAACGGGGAAGAAAGACTCAGCAAAACTGGTCAAGGAACTCTATCTAGCTTCATCCAATACGGGTACTGATATTAAAAAGCAGTGTAAAAGACTAAATGCTGAGCCTACATCAACTGGTATATCTTCTGACGAGGCATTGGCCATGATAATTGATGCCAACTTATCTACATATCAATACGATATTATTCGGCAAAAGGCCAACAAAATAGTCAAAAATCTCTTTCCTTCATAAAAAATTAAACAGGACAAGAAGAAATGTTGTCCGGCAGAAATAGAAGTTACTGAAGTATCTGCTAAGTGTAAACTTCAGTCTTTCGTTAATCATACTATACAAAGACTATGTTTAGGTCAGAAGGATGTTTTACTCGGACTGCAGGAGCTAAAAAGTGGTGAAAATCAATTAATATTTTAGTGAAATGGGGATGTGATGGAGCACAACAGAAACGATACAAGCAGACATTTTCATCACAGCAGCAAACGGACGAAAATCTTTTTAGTGTATCAATGGTTCCCATTCAATTATATTATATAAATTATATATCAATTATATATATATATAAAAATACCAGTGAAGACAAAAAGGTTGTGTGGCAAAACCCAGCTGCATCTTCAACACGATGTTGTCGCCCAATTAAGTTTATTTTTGCAAAAGGATCATCTCGCTTAATTTCACAAGAAGTGAATTTAATCGAAGAAGAAATCAATGGTCCTACTACTAAAGCTATAAATGACAATGACGTGCATTTCACAGTTAAACCTATTTTTATGTTAACTATGATAGATGGCAAGATTTGCACTACACTATCACCAATGATTACGTTATCTCAAACGTACTTTATATGTGGAGCGAAACCAAACGAAATGAATAATCCAACAGCATTTTCGAATATCCTTTGGAATGTCTCCGTTACATTCATGGATACGTTTTATGGAATGTATACTGTACATAGGATATAGGCTTGATATAAAAACCTGACAAGTTCGGGGATCTGAAAGCCAAGATAGCGGTTAGGAAAAAAAATATCCAAGAAAGATTCCGCAGTGAAGTAGGTTTATTGGTCGATATGCGTACACAGCAAGCTGGCAATACCAATGATGGTAATACAGCCAGGCGGTTTTTCCGAACAGCAGAGGCGGTTGCCGGAATTACAGGAGTCAGTCAAGAGCTTATTGAACGCTTTCATACAATTTTAGTGACTTTGGGCAGCGGATATGCTATAAATGAAGTCGCCTTTGAAGCATATGCAACCAATACAAGAGATTTATATTTAAAGGAATATCCATGGTACAATATGCCGGTTACGTGCACAAAGTGCTTTTCCATGGAAAGGACACTATTACCTCTTGTATTGTCCCTATAGGACAGCTGTCAGAAGAAGCGTAGGAGGCAAGAAATAAAGATATGAGAAGGTATAGAGAGTTTTTCACAATGAAAACTTCGCGAGTCACAGTAAATACAGACCTTTTTAATAGATTGTTGATATCATCAGAACCGTTCATTGCCAGTTTACGACATGTTCCCCAACAAGGTCGCGGTGTCATTACACGAGAAGTACTTTCGTTGTTATCTGTACCTCTTCTGGAACAAGAGACGCTTAATGACAGCGATATTGATTGAAGTAAAATAAGAATTTCTTAAATCAACTGCCCATTTAAAATTATTACATTTATGGCTAATTAGATAACTAAGTTTTTTCCATATTTCCAACATTCGCTTTTTCTACTAAGTATATCGTGCTTTTATGCCACACTTTTTAGTATTCTTATTATTATTAAAATATCATGCTATATAAAAGTAAGTCTCAAAGTACTATAAAATTACTATATTTGTGTCCAATTAGATAACTTCGCTTTTTCTACTATATTGTGCTTTTATGCCATACTTGTAACATGTTTACTCATTATGCTCTGTATGAAGTCTCCATTTCTAATGCATTTACCTGTACTGAGATTTTGGCATGGCCTTTTTAAAAAAAAAATGTAGAGTCTAGTTCGAAAATTCGACAATTCAGGTAACTCCTTCGTATAATTGCCTCACAAAAATTTCGTTTTTCACTATATATTCCACAATCTGAGATGTAGAGAGCTAAAATTGCCTACACAGTGTTTTTATAAAAAAAGTAAATACATTTTCGAAAATTAACTAAATCGGGCAACCCTTTCTTGGTATTACCATACAAAAATTAAAGCATTTTACGTATATTGTGAAAATGGTCAGTTCTAGACGTTCTTCAGTTTATTTCTTCAGAATAAAAAGGCCTATGAAATAATTTATAATCATTTTTACTGTCCGATTTAAAAATGAAAAATAGATATAATAGAAATAGCACTCAAAAGTACCACAGTTTTATACCTGTAAATGACAACATCATTAGCGTTAACGAACACTCGTTTTGATCTAAAAATGAAATTATAAAATTTGAAATAATAAACCAGAGCTATTATTATAATATTTTTTCAACACATATTTCATTAAGTATCTAAAAACAATAGAAAAAATTTGTTTGGAGTAAATTCTAAAATGTTCATATGAAATTTTGCCGAGATGCTAATAAAAAAAATTGTATCTCCTAAAACTATATATTAATGTTAGAGCATTTCAGCAATAATATTTTTTAGGGGGTGTTTCTTTTCCGGAGTTTGTCAAAAACCCAAAATAATAAAAATAGTGTGTTTTTTTAATATGATTTTTATTTAATTTCTTTGAAAAGTCCTATTTATAATACCATTAATTTGAAATATCGTACAAAAGAATTGGTTAACCCGATCTCAAATAATCAGCAAAATAAGAAACACATCCACAGTGAAAACATTAAAATTTGAGTCAACCTGTATCCAAGACCACAGGTCGCCTGGATAAACAAGAAAATATGGTCCAAACAGTAACGCATCCAGTAATTGGCTTTGTGGAGGGGGGGGGGCATAGGTGTTCCAAGTCCTAACGAGTCGGAAAAATAGGGCTCTAAAGTCGCGTCGTCCTGCACCCATCTGAACACTTAAGGACTGCTATTGTATATTAAAAGATTTTATATTATTTTATCGGACTTTGGAATAATATACAGACCACATTTTATACATAAATTGTAAAATTATGTTCAGAAAACTGACATTCTGGAGCGGGACCAGTCTCGTTCGTCCCCCTCTCCGTGCGCCCCTGGGTCCAAATATTTTTTAATACTTAACTAATTCTGAAATTTTCAACGAAATCACAGGGGATCGCGCCTGAAAATTGATAATTCTAATCATTATGGTATGGAATTGCTGTACATTTTTTATTACCTAATATGGATTTATTTTTTTTATTGGCAACCGACGTGCTAATCAATTTATTCTAATCCTTAATCATTCTAAAGACATAATTTGTCAAACCATCGGCATATGAACTCATTCGATATTGTTTATAATTTTGTCCCTCTAGATTGGTAAATTCTCATACTGTGGCGATGGTCTAGATTCCGGGGAAGTCTATAAATATATAGCGCGTATGTTTCACGACACATCTTTGGTGGAATTTTCCATGCTTATAAAGAATCCAATGTTTTACAACCCACAACATAATGGACCTGATGTGTGGTTGAGTTTCGCATCAGCTTTCAAAAACTTTTTAAAATATAATAATAGAGTAGAAAGTCGCGGAGAATTTTTCACCAATGTAGGTACTGAAAAATTTTCATGAGAGTCCAGGTATGCATTTCCTGTGGAACCACAGAAAGGTTTAGGATTTCCAATTAGGGATAGATTTCGCCATCTGTCGTAATAAAACTGCCTTCTTTTACATAGATTAAAATAAATCTCAGACAATTTTATCACAAGTTTTACCTAAGGACCGCGAATTTATGCAATAATTATATTAAAAGAGGAAAAGGATAATTTGGATCTATAGCATGTAGTCAGAATACTATAAAATGACTTCATCAACTACATTCAAAAATGCAAGCAACTTTCTATTACTATTCATTCGCAAAACTGCTATCAAGTATCGGTGACTTAAGTAAAACTGTCAAATTCATAGTTTCTCTCAGCCCGTCATCAGCAAGAAGTCTCCTTTCTTATACTTTCTTGGTGAAAGTTCTGGCATCATTCAATCGCATTCTGGAGAACTTGTCCTGTATAAACTTTAGAACCAAGCAGTTGGGAACGACAACTATATCTTTCCTGGGCATAACCACAGAAGCTCATGAAAATTTGCTTGAGATTTACTTTTGAAACATTGAAACACTTTTGGAAGTTTGTCGCTTATTTAGTTGGACACGTTATATCGCTTTAGGAAAATAGTGAGCTTAAATCTTGAATTTCGGCATATTCATGGTACACACATATACGTACAGAAAAGCATATGTAGTTATGGTTTCGAAACTATGACGTGTTTTCCCATAACTTAAAGTTCTCTCCGCATATAACGCTGTAATATTTAGAGCCTTTGTATATACCTAATTTAAGTGACCACCTGCAAATATATTGAGAAAGTTTGTAATAAGTTTAAGAAATACTACATAAGCATATGCTATAATAAATGATCTATTTCGATTCATATATATCTGTCGGTGAAATACAATTAAAAATGCCAAAAAGTCTTACTGAGATGTTTAGGTGCAATCCCGATTATGGAAATGAATTCATCCGAGGCTGCATCAAGACGAGCAAGCTCGCCCGCCTTTTCATTTCGCAAATATCGCTGTGACCTAGTATCCACAGGACGAGTAACCCTTTTATACTGAGGAAGGGAATTCAGGGTAGGGATTCTCCAATATAAGATTGGAGCTTAACAAGACCTTGACAGTAGCTTTGCTGCTCGATCCAATTGCAAACTCCGTGTTGTCAGAATCTGAGTTGAGGAGATGCATTCCCGCTTCAATGGTGGGCTTGACTTCTGCCTAGCAAACTTCGAAGAAAACAGTCGGGGGGTCTAATAATATGCACGTATTCTCCAGTTCTATAAAGGTAAAACAACAAACGCCCCTCCTTTTTGTGCCCATTTATATTTATTTTGACGTAGGTGAAAAAGCGCAATATTACAAGGTTAAGAGGGGCTCTGGTAAGATAAGATGAGAATAAAGTATGCGCAATTAGAAGATTAAACATGCAAGAAAGTTAGAATTGGTCTTAGATCAAATCTTACGAGGTTCTAGATGAATGTTAGTACATAATTTTGTATGGTCACCTCTCTGTGCTAGTTCCCTGCAAATCAGCAAGAAGTGAGTTTCACGCACGAACTGTTCGACTGAGAAAGAAGGAGCTCTCCAGATGGGAATGTCTGTGTCGAGGTACAAAATGTTCACAATTCTCGAGGATTGCATGAATACAAGCTCACTATACAAGTAGGTGGAATTTTTTGAGTAAATAAGTTTATGGAGGAATATTAAAGCATTGCGAACCAAGTGAACATTCAAAGAGCAACCAAGTAGAGCGTGCGGATGTGGGGATACATGGTCAAAGCGTTGGAGCCCGAAAACAAATCGCGTACAGTCTTTGAAAGCAACATTGATCTCTCTTCGACAGACTGCGTCTAGATGTGGAAAAATCACGCTGCCACTGGTAAAATAAGGCATGAGTAGAGTTTTGACAAGCTTCAAGCGTTATGACCTTGAGAGGATACCAGCCAGAGTCTGCGGAGACCAGTCTAAATAAGACGTATAACACTATTCATATGATTACAGCATGTCATCGAGGCATTGAAATGAACTCCCAGGTTCCTCACCGAATTATTATATCACAATATCTTCGAATCTATAGAGACTGGAGGAAGATCATTAACATCCATAGTCCCTCTAAATATCGCCATCGATTGGGATTTATCAGGATTAAGTACCAAATGACTTGAAACCCTAACTAAATCGGAATTGATGCGGTCTACACAATCGTCCATGAGGCCTATTGGGCGTGCCAAATATAGCTGAACATCATTCGCATACAAGTGAATACTGCAATCCTCAATAACATCAGGGAGGTCATTAATGTAAGTACAGAACAATACTGGAACAAGTATGGATCCCTGGCGGACGCCACATGTTAACGAAAGCGTATTAGATATAGACAGGAAAGAATAAATTAATCTAACGGCAGACGAAGAAAAACTAAACTTATCTGACAACTTAGACAGCATTTTAACATGACTAATACTATCAAAAGTCTTAGAGAAGTCCAACAAGGCCAACAGGCATAAGTTGTTATCGTCCAAAGCCCCGCGAATATCAGTCGATACTTTTAGGAGAGAAGATATTCGATTATCTGAAGGGACATGATTTTTTCAAGAGCTTTAGAGAGGAAGCATAGTAGACTAACCGGTCTGACGTCATTTAAATCTGCAGGGGAACCTTTCTTAGCTATCGGAATCATAGTAGCGGTTTTCCAGAGAGAGGGAAACTCAGATGTGGTAAGACAAGTGTTGAATAGATGTAAGAGCGGAGTGAGAGTCCAGGGCAGAATATATTTTATAAACTTGGGGAAATTTCATCCGGTCCGATAGCATGCGATTTAATAGAAAGAAAAGCCTTCATAATTTCGTCAGCACCAACGCAGCAGAAGCCATCTGACCATGTCTGAAAACTACCAGGTGTATCATAGACTGATGAAATCTGAGCGTTGGAGGACTGCGATGAAGTGAAATGAGTATTTAGTGCATCTGGATTAACACTGCAACCCGCATATTCTGTCCCAAAAACAGCAGCCTTTTTCCAATTTTTCCAGAGTTTTTTGGGTGGGGAGGTCCATATTAAACTTTGAACGGAAGTAATGACGTTTAGCAGCTCGAATCTAGAGTTCATTTTATTTCGCATAGTTTTATAACGTCTGTGATTATCATCAGTTCTGAGACGTAAGTATTTATGATAAAAGAAATTTCTCTCATTAATCAGTATGTTGATTTCGTGAGACAACCATGGGCAGCCAAGATGTTTAGTAGTACGAAAGCGGTTCATATTTGTCAAGTAAATCGATGAAGACTGAATTAATACTAGAACGACTGACATATGTTACTCTCCTAGAAGGACGGCAAGCGGTCAAAATGACCGCTGAAATTGTGCTAAAGGTTTTCATGCAATTACAGGTGTCAATGGCAAGATAAATGATTTTGAAAGGCTGTATATATTTTATAAATTATTTATTGAACACTTAGTAAAACAAAAATTTAAAATAAACATATGTAAACAAAAAAAATATAAATTTATTGCTGAAAACAATCAACACAAATAATTTTTTTTTCTAATTTTCCTGTACATTGTCCACATACTGCTTTTTTACATGTTTCACATATTTCATGTGTTTTATTGCCTTAACATTTGGCCACTTGACACTGTCGTCTGTTGCGAGTTGATTCAACTCTTGCTGAACTACTTGTAGAAGCGCAGGAAGAGATGCCATCAGCCGTCCACGATGTTCCTGGCGAAGCTCTTCAGCCAATTGCAGAATGAAGTCTCTTCTACTGATTTTTTTTCCGGTGACTGTTTTATAAAGAATCCAGGCATTTATGGCTGCGAAATCGAGGATGTTGAAAAAAACTTGTGGGGCCAGCGTCGCGCCGCAGTTTTAGTTGAATATTTACGGGCCATTTTATCTAAAACGTCGACGCCGTACTTAGTCGAGTTGTAGTAACTCACAGTTTCAGGGAGTTTTTTCCTATCTGACCCAATGCTAATACTTCGGTGAAGGGTACTTAGCACTATCACATTTTTGTTTACTTTACCCTGATACACTGTAATAGTGCAGACTTCGTTTCTCAACAGCACTGTATTGTAGAGATTATTTCGAGAAACTTTTACAACATTGGGTACCTCCTTTCTAGCCCTATTTAGAGTGCCGATGAGAGTTGTTTGTCTGGATTTTAGTTTTCCGCAAGCTTCAAGGATGTGAAAAAATTATCGGTGGTGACATTTTTACCTTTGTCAAGGTAAGGCTCCATCAAACGGAGAACAACACTCTCGGAAAGGGAAACATCTGAAGGGCGTGTTTCATCCTTACCAAGATAAGGAAATCCATTCAAAAGATACTTTGATCGCACATCAACTGCGAGCCAAAATTTAATGCCAAATTTATCAGACCTTTTGGCCATATATTGTTGAAAACGACATCTGGCTTTAGTGGGAAATAGTTGTTCATCCATAGTAAAATCTTCGCCAGGCCTATAGCACATATGGCAATTTTGGATGAATCGATTCCAAACATCAGAGGCTAGAGCAAATTTATCAGTTTGCAAACGTGTTGATCTCGTTGCTCTGAAGTAAACACGCAGGAATCTTAAAATGCTCTTGAACCTACCACGCGACATGGTTTCTTTATAAAAGTTCAAATCCCATGTATTGCTCCATAAACTGTTGAGTTCAAGACCTTTTACACCTGTAGCTCCACGAACATACATGAGAGCGATAGCAGCTTCAAGTTCGTGCAAAGGTAAATTCCAGTTTTCATCTTGAAGCCGGTGATGCGCTTCGGCCTCAGTGCATTTCTGGATATGTCGTAGCATTGGTTCATCAATAAAAAGACGCAAAGCAGTTATGGCCATTGAATTAATGTTGCGCCTAGCGTGAGGTGTTGGTCCAGAAGTTTCCCGCAACACATTTTGATCGGAGAATCGACCTCTTGTATTTTCATTGATGTCGCAAACCTCCCATGTTGTGCCATCTCGAGCCATTTCTCTTTGTCCAACGGCTATTTGCGATAGCTGACGTTGATCTGCGCGTCGACTGTGTATCCTCCTAGTAGACGTGGATGCTCTCGTAGATGGGGGCATCCTCACAGAAGTAGAAGGACCAGATACTACGGTCGTAGGGGTGTCGTCGACTGTCCAAAAATAGTAAAATGTTATGAAAACCAAGCATAGTGAAAATATTTTTGGTATTTTTATAATTATAATATGTAAATATGTGTAAATAAATGAAATTTATATGGGAAGTCAACAATACCTTCGTCCTATACGTAACTTTCTTCTTGATCCAAATCGTCTTCGTATTCACTTTCACTGCTACTGCTATTGTTCGGAAAGTAATCACTATCGTCACCACTGTTTAACTCAAGCGGATCGTTTTCCACTTCCGACATATCTTCACTTATATTTTGCAAATATTGCAATAACCCTTCTTCACTCAATCCACGGCGAGACATATTTACTATTTGCGCATACACTCGGTAATAATGAAAAAGTGCATTTAGGTCAGCCCTTTTATACGAAAACTTGGAAGACTCCCACATTAATTTTGCATAAGTGTCATAGTCATCATAGGTATCATAAATAAAGATCCTTCGGCGCCAGACGAATATCGAATGTATTGCGCTAGCGGCTAGCCGAAATAAATCGAAAGAGGTCGGGGAAGTCCAAGTAATTACACGGTAAACAAGAGACGCCAATTTTTATGATAGGTCTTTTATTGTTTATTTGAATTCGAACAAAGAGGTATGAAAAGCAAATAAGGTTTGCGAAAACAAATTAAATCACTATCAGCATGACAATAAAATGTCTAACTCACATTTAGAGTACTTGCAGTACTAAATAAGTAGAACAAAAAAAAATTCTTACCTGGCTCAGTCTTAATTTCCTTCACCGGTCAAAATGACCGCCGCCGCCGTTCTAGGTATGACTATGAATAACTTTGGAATAAATTAAAATAAAAAAGCAATATTTCGCATAAATGTTCTCTATTGATATTTAGGAAAAGTCAGAAATTTTCAGCCGCCCAAGAAAATTTTTGTAGATAGTACGATAGTTTAAATTTCATTAGCGGTCAATTGACCGCTCCCGTCGTTCTAGTGTTAAAGGAGCATAATTTGTCATTAATCGTAGGCTGGAGAAAAAATTCATCCAAAGATAACAATGAGCATTCCTGCTGTAAAGCGTCCACATTAATGTTATCGAGGTCACAATAGGCAAAAGTTTTTTCGCATATATTATTTTTAGAACGGTTCCTCGGAGAGTATAAATGATTATAACCAATTTCATATGATTCGATAATCTGAAGAACTTTCTAGTAAAATAAACTGCTGCAACTGTAGAGCTTTCTTTTTCAGCTAATGTAGTAAAAACTTCATCTTATTAGAACGAACTGATCGTCCTGAATCTATCTGCAGTTCACTGATACCTCTGTGGACAAGTGGCTTTGATTTCGATTCCTTTTACACTAAATATCATTGTTTGGGTCAACATTTCTTTGATTCTACATTTACAATAGTTTCTGGGTAAATCAAATCTGTTTTTAAACTCTGACGAATGGCCTACGCCAAATCCGCAGATCGGGTGATTATTTTTGTTACTTATCACGGAATTAAATGTAAAAATTTATAGTTTTGACTGTGCTAGGATTAATAACAATGAGTAACAGCCGTTGTTATATAATATGGGCCCTCTTGTCCGTAGGACGCACTCTTCCATAATGGAGATTTACCCACTTTCAGTTTACGTAAAAAGCTTGATCAGTTCAATTATTATCTGGAGGTATTCTGCGCCGTGGCAATATTTCATATATATATGTATTTATTCAATGAACAGAGTTGAAGATTTTTTTTATTTTTATTGTAACAAAAAATTAGATATTCCGTCTGTTACACTATAAGATTTTTCGTAAAAAATTAATGTGAGCTACACAGGAAAAACCTTTCAGACAACTCACTTCCAAGCCTCAGTCGACTTGAATTTGACATATCCTCAGAAAACTGTTTGTAGGATAACTTTTGTCTGCTCTCCCGTCTGCGGGCAGGTACAAGTTCTCTAAATACTTTAAGGAATTGATTTGGATCTTCTTTCAAGTAATTTGACAGGAGTTAATTTTATTATCGGCATGCTTACTACTGGCAGAATTAAATCTCCTCTGTCGGTTATTAATTCTCTTATGGAGGTGCGGTATTTTTATTTTGCTAACTGTTCTTTAAATTACTCGAAAAATATCTTGAAGAAATGATTTTTCCATTTGAACAGCTGGTCGTAACCTACTGGTATACAAATATTTTTTAACATTGGTCTGAGATCTTGTTTCTTTAAATTTGGTATAATTTTTACTTGTCTCCCACTTTTCCATACAGCCTGAAGTCTGGCCGTTAACCTTGGTAGCATGGCGTGAATTTTTTTTGTTGTTACAAGCACGGAAGCCAAGGTGGCTCTTTATGCTAAACTGCTTATAAAAATACAAAAGTCGAAAGAATAACTAGGTATGAAGAAAAGGCATTTTACCGTGTCGAGGTAGGACCAAAGCCCACGATCCCTGGGACGACGCTTACCAAATGAGTTTCAGAGGCCGTGGGCATTATTTGGAGATATATTTTGGGTGGATGTGTGGCTATCACACTCCTTATCCCGGACCAGTACATTTTATTTTCAATAATAGTAGCGAAGGAGTGGAGAAACTGCAATATCGTCAACGAAACAACTATATAATCCCGCAGAGAAAACCTAAAATGAAATTTACTGGCTTAAACCTCTATCCTCAAAATAGTGCGTACTAGAAAGTAACACGCTTAATTTATGCGATCTGTGCTCGATGCAAACTGCCCGAATTAACTAATATAATGAAAAAAAGTAAATCAAGGAAATAATTGAAAATATTTATTTCAGAAAATTTTACAAGAAATTTCATATTTCCTTATGCCTTATCGTCCTTGCACATAGTTAATTGCCAAATACCATTGCAGAAGACCGTTTTTACTGGCTTTGTAAAAATATCGAAAAGTCCTGGTTTTTTGGACGGTTTTGCAGTTGTTGCTTGTGCAGCTTCAGTTGGCGATTGAGTTATTTCAGTTACTGTAGAGGCTGCTGCCTCAGTAGGTGATGAATCTACTTCAGTGGATGGTTGGACATCGTCTATTGGCTGAGAGGTTGAATACGCAACAAATGCGATGGCAATAAGTACAATAAGTGAAAACTTCATCTTTTTAGAAATAACTGGTCGTCCTGAATTTATCTGCAGTTCACTGATACCTCTCTTAATAAGTGGCTTGATGTCTACGATTTTGGTAGCGATTTCTTTTCCTTTTATATTAAATTATCGCCGATGGACAGTTATTGGCATATTTGCAATGAGATTTCCAGAATATTTTTTTCTACATCTTTGTCAATAGAAAAAATTTTTTATTAGGTAAATAAAAGGTTTTGTGAAAGTTCGACGAATGGCTTACGTCAAATTCGCAGATCAGGTGATTTTCTGTGTTGCTAATGACGCAATTAAATGTAAACATTTGTTGCTTTCACTGTGCTTGGATTGATAATTATAAGAAACAACAGGTGTTAAATTATGGGGCCGCTTATTGGAGTCCGAAGTCCATTCATGTCGGTCTCTTTTTAAGTAGCGTGTTACATTCAGCATGTTTTCATTTTTTCGAAACGTATTCCTTGTTTACTTGTAGTAACATTTCTGGAATAGTCAGTGTATGTTTTGACGTTGTAGCGGACTTCTGGTGTATTTTCGTTACCGCTACGGCCCTCGGACGTAATTCACTTATGACCATGTGGTGATGATACTCCATATTCGACTATTGTCTACATGGTATTTCATCCAGTAATGCATTGGTACCATCGTTCTTTGAATAAAGCAGACAATGGAAGTACTTGTGAAGTGCGAGTAGAGAATAAGAAGCTTCTTCCCTGTCGCCTCCTCTTGCTGGAAATTTAATCTTCACCAGATCCTTCTGCATTATCCATTTATTGTAGAACAAGTTTTTAGAGGGAGATAGATCATCTGAGGGAATGTATCCACCAAAGAGTTTTTAGGACATAACCCACGCCGCCGTAGGTGGAAACTAATTTTCTACATTAAAAGAAGCAGTGCGCTTCTGCATGTTTCTAGCTCGCGCGATTCCTTCAGTGGATAATTGCCTTAAGAAAACCAAAACGACAGAATCCGACAGTAGATTCGCTTAAGTCTTACCTCGATTCCATTAACACCTCCCGCCCCACTAATATTCCTGCCCAAACGATGTGCACTACATAATTAGTATTCGCACGAAACATTCTTGAGATTACTTTCAAACAAGTAAATAGCTAGAATTACTCTAAGATCAATTCTTAAGCTAGTGTAGAATGCCGATATGAAAATATCGTATGGTCAACTCTCTGCGAAAGTTTGTTTATTGAATGGGTTTTGCGCATATATTTCTAGGATGGCTCGTCAAACAGTAAAAATAATTATGACAAATATCATTGGATTTCATTGAACGATTGAAAATGTCTTGAATTGATCGTTTTCACAGTGTACGTAAAAAGCCTAAATTTTAATATGGCAACACCAAGAAATAGTTGGCTGATTTATTTCATTTTTGAAACTTTATTTGTTATTGTCATGAAAACACCATGCACCAAATTTCAGCACTCTACGTCCACGTTTTCTCAGACATTGCCCAAATATATAGTGAAGAACGAGACTTTTGTATGGCAACCCTACGGAGGAATTACCAGATTGGTCCTAATTTCGAACTTAAATTTACTTTTCCTTTTAAGAAGGCTGCATGCAAAATTCCAGTAGATACTCTGACTAAACGCGTTCTTGAGGTGGTGTCTAATCCATTTTACTCTACCAGACTTATTTCTATGCCGGAATGACAGACTTACTATCCTATGATTTCATTATCTAGGTATAAAGAGGTCAAGTTTTATCTAAAAAATCACTGGGTTATCTGAGAAAAGGAAAACAGCAGATAATGAGCATTTCTTCATGCGTAAAATTTAGATCAAAAGGAATCGTGATATTTCACGTTACGGCCGAAATTAATTTTCTGGATAAACTTGTAAGCTCGGCTTTGAGCTTAAAGATTTCATATTTGATATGAACAGATAAAAGGTAAAGCAAAATAGTGAACATTATACCGGTGTTCCAGGGTGTCAATAACCAAAATTTTCATATGACTGATTACTAATACTCGTTTCTCACACACAGTCCACCAAGTTGTATGGGTTATGCATATATATTCCAGTTTGTGATCTTATACATATATGTATATGGGCATAAGATCCGAAACCAAGAACAATTATTCCTTCCAGTCTATTTCATTTATATGAGACAGCTGCTGTTTGACGAAATACTCTGCAAAAACTAGGCGAAGAGTACTAACCCTCAATAATGCACGACTGGGCTTTATTATCCTGGTAGACAGTCCACGAAGCCTTCTCAAGCTGCTTAAAAGAAACGGGTTTATTTTAATGAAATTAGAAGTATTAACGTATTAGATCAACCTACTGGCCTCAGAGGTGTATTAGCTCTCATCTTCCTCTTTATAATCAACCGCCAATCAACCAAATATTAATCTATGAGTAAATCAAAAATTTCCAATGGACAAAGGGAAATTTCACCTTTTCAATTATAAATTATGCGTATTTATTTCACCGGAAATGGTAGAACAAAATTTATATCATCATCATATATTTATTATAAATATGCAAATTATTAATTTAACCTAACTGTAGTCAAACATTATTGAAATATCAAAATGTAAATAATTTATCTCCCGTCCCATTTGAAGCCTCCATATCTATACCCGATGAAAAGTATGCGAGATAATTGGTATGCAAAATTACCATTATGAACTTGTTATATTTTAATTAATTCTCTAGGGGCATATCAATACAGCGATAAAATATGGCGGTATAGAGTATTTTTTTTACAATTAACTTAGGATTGTTCATTTTGTTAAAATACCAATAGAATAATATTTTGCTTTTTATTAACCTAATTGCTATATGTTTTACCACAGCTGTTGTGTCAATTCCAATAATTGACACTACGAAAGAACTGCGCTCGCAAAGTACAAATTAAATGAAATCTGTCAATTCCTATAATTGACTTTCGAATAAAATACAATTACGAACGAGAATCCACGTATGCTGAAATAAAATATTCTGGTGGAGTGTAGCTCTTAAATAAAAAGAGGAAATTTGTCACTCAATTATTTATTGCAACAAAAAAATTAATTGACTAAACAAATATTAATCTTATGAGAAAATGAATTACTTGAATAAATTCTTTCAATATGCTAAATTTACTTCCCTTAACTTACACGTACACGCTTAGAAACTTCACTTGCAATTCAATGATTCACAATGTTTATACCCCAGATGAAATCTATAGGGTATACTAATAGTGAATTCTTTTGTGCTACTCGGTGTAACCACTACCACCGAATCTGTCACTTTCGTGCTTTTTTCTACCCAACACACCAGTGGCAAACCCAAACGCGAAATCTTTTCTACCTCTGTTATTTTTGGTGCTGCCTCTGGTTGCAAATTTCTACACCCAAATTTTTTCCGGTGTCGGGTGTTGACTGGCGTTTGAGGTTATGTTTTATTGTTTTGATTGACCGGGATTTTCGTATTATTTGTTGCGGAAAAATAAATTACATCGTTTTTGTTTTAGTTTATTATAATTTGTGTTTGGAAAGAACAGTCTTACAACATTAGTTTTGATTTTTAATATATTTGTGTGTGGAAAAAATATTAGACCGTTTGTTTTGGATATTTTTCATAATTTGTATGTGGAAAAATATTGTTAAAAAATATGCCCAATAAAAAAGACTTATTGTTGGCATTGAACATTTTCTGTGAAGATTCGTCGGATACTTCCGAGGAGGATAATGTGGAAACATTTTTATCACTACTGCCAATTTTCCGTAACAGGGAAGAATCTCAAAAAATTTATAATCACTTGTGTACTATATTGAATTAAAAATTTATATTGAAATTGTTTATTTTATTTAAAATCGTTCTTGCAGCAATAATAATTTAACACGTTTCACCTCCGTAATTAGGTCATTACGAGAGATGTCGCGACTGCAGTGAGATATATTTCATTGAATCGTCACACCGCTTTGGTTTGCAGTTTTTTGTAGTATGCGTACCTGTTTAAAGGCTTGTAAATATATCCCAAGGATAACCAGGCACTATCACGCATACTTGACTGTGCCTCGTCTTACTGTTCATTTGTTGCAATGAATATGACCGTTTTACAGTATTTTTGATGCAGTATACAAATCTGTTTTCCGGGGACGAGAACCCGAGAACAGTCCCTACAAGTGTGATCAATTTTATGGTAAATTTTGTTCCTGAAGTGAAACCTATTTAGCTTTCTCTGACGCATAATACAACCATAGCAAAACATTACTTGTTTAATGCTGAGTCAGAAATTTTCCGTGCAATGCACACCTGCATTAAAATCCTATAATTTATACATAGATAAGTTCTTACCACAGCAGCAAGAATACCCGAGTTGTAACTCCGAATGTTGATATTCTTATATCACCAACCCATACCTGTGAAAATCAGGAGACAATCACTTGAATATTACTAATAAAACAAATTACGGGAAAAAACACATCAACAGTTCACACAATATAAAAATTCATTCATTCAAATAACATAGATAACGTAAGATATACTTCATAATAAAATCTAAAAATAAAAGCACTTCTGAAATTCATATATTACATTTAAATTAGTATCTATTAAATAAATATAAAAAAACGATCACTCTCGCCGAAAGGCACTTCTCAAAAAATCTATTTTTTGCTTAAATCTTTCATCTTTTCCTTTCCCTTGCCTCTTCCCTTTCAACTCTGCGCTCATCCAACTCCAAAAGCGTTTCTTTTACTACGTCCTGGATGGATTTTCCTTTTTTTTGTTGTTGCGTCATATATTCCTTTGTTGCATCCGTGGATTCAGGCTGTTCTCCAGGAGTCTTTTTTTTAACAAATCCTACTCCCTTTAGGACCTCTGGCTGGATGGAATCATCTCTAGCCATTATTTTTGTAGTCTCCTCCTCGAAATCCACTGAGACTCTGGTGTTTCCACTTTTATTGCTATTATCCATTTGCAGCTCGGCATTAATTTTTTCGGCCAAGTGTACCCACATTGCCTTTTTATTTCTGAATTTTCTGCACGGACCAATTCGTGCCATATATTTTCCGTACTTATCGAGAAGCCAACGACTTTGGCCATCCGTCCAGAAATCTATGAGGCCAAATATGAATTAAAAAAATTAAAAATATTGCGAAAATTCGCTTTACCAATTGTCTTATTTTCTACAGGTGCGAGCACTGCAGTCTCATTTGTCGCCAAATACGTGCAACTTCTATAAAATAAAAAAAGAGAACAATTAACAATAATGATTATATGTATTACAAATCAATAATCCAATTTAACTTATATTAATTTATATTTACCTAAAAGTTGATCAAAATTGTTGGTCTCCATAATGCGTCGTAATTTGCTTCTTTCTAACCTCACCACAGAATTACACCTAACACACACCGGAATTGCCAATTCCTAATTTGACAGCTACGAACAGGAATGGTGTCAGCACTGTTCTGGTGCGGGTGTGATTCCAAGTTCAGAAAAGAATTCACTATAAGTTTGACATTCCGTTTGTAACGCACAGAAATAATGATGGTAGAGCAAAATGGTTTGGACACCCCCGCATAAAATTAAAAGTTATTTTGATTTTTGCATGTCCGTCTGTCCGTCCGTCCGTCTGTTCGTCCGTAAAAAATATAAAATTGATTATTATCATTTTTTCTTTCCGACGTGCCGTTCTAGAAATATATGCGAGAAACCAATGCAAAAAATCAAAATTGCTCAAATGGGTGACCATACGAAATTTCATACGGGCATTCATCTAGGGTATCATAAGAATTGGTCTTAGACCAATTCTAGCTTTTTTACTTGTTTTATATGTATTCAATAACTAAAGAAACTTAAATGTGCAAAAGAACTATATTTTTACTCGAAATTATCTTTTCCTTTCAATACTGCCAAATTAGAAAATTATGCTACGTTAAAATTTCATATATACAAGGTAAAGAAAATTTTTCCTTTCTGGTTCTTAACTAATATATTTACTAATGGCTGAAAGTAAATAATAATTAGAACTCAATGTAGATCTAGTTTCCAATTATTATGTTGTGCAAACATGACCTAATGGCATATTTTTTACACGATAAATAATTGTTAGAAATTCCGATTTACTTTAGTGAAATCGTTAAATGGCTGAAAGGAAGAAATTAATAATAAAAAATTTAATCGTTCTTGTTAAATTCATACATGTGTGTATGACCAACACCTGGCATGCAAACACAATGAAATTTAACCCAAATTAAAGAAAAATGATTAATTCACAAAGCTACCTTTAATTGATTAAAAAAAAAAATTTGTCACTAATAAATTTTCACAAATAAGGTGCTTGAAAATTCCTTGTTGTTTGCAAAAAAAATTTTTGTTTCTGCTGGTGACAAAATGCTCTAAGTTTCGCTGACTTCTGTTTCCTTTATTGCTGATGACACTGTATGAAAATTTGCAAATTGTGGGAGGAATGCTATAACATATGCTAGCACTTTGACAACTTTGAAAATAAGAAGACAGAATGAAGAATGAACGCCCTTTTTATAGAGAATTTTGTTCCGATTTCATATCCATAAAAATGAATTTCTCGATTTTCTGACGAAATTTAAGTAAAATGTTGACTATAATTATTTTTCCTTGATGTCAAATGACACGCTGCATTTTTTGACATATTTACCATAAGTATCCCTTTTAATTTCACGTAATTATGATACGTTTTCCGAATCTGTGCCATAACTTATCGATAAGCCATCTTTTAGTTCAATTTACCAAATTCCTCTCAGAATTCATTTTCGGTCATCTTTATTCGCGTCCCTTCACACCTTTGTGGCTCTTTCGCACTTATTGGTGCAAAGGGAAATTTATAAAATCGCGAATTACCCGTAACACGTGAAAAATATCGCGACGAGAATGCGCCCATTGTGTTCGCCATCAAATTTCCCCCCGAGGTGACAGTTTAAACGTCGTGGGAACTCAAAGTTCGATGTGTAATTTTGTCCGTGAAATGTCACCGCGCGCGAGTTGTAATATAGTTAAATTTGTGGTAAATTGTGTGTTTTGTGCTGATTGGAGGAATTCAACGTGGGACTTCTACATTAATACAGGTATGTATAAGTTTTTTTGTTAGTCCCCTTTCGTGTAATTACGTAAAATTACAACTTTTCCTCATACTGTGTATCAAGGACAGTTTATTTTACAAAATTCTCATCTTAGGTATTCACAAATGTGTTGAAAAGTTATTTTTTGTGTTTTACTACATATACCTATATTTTATGTTTTGAAGTGTTTTCCGGTGAGAAAACATGAAATATATATCACTTTAGGAATTATTATTGTTTGTGTGCCTTATGTGGTTGCTTATCTACCACCATACAAATGGAATGTTGTTGTGGTTTTTTTGTATGTTTGTTTACAAAAGACTAATTCGTGTATGCCTAATTTATTTATTTACTGTAATTCATTCTCTAATTCAGTTTTGTTTATTTCAAGTCATCGAGGGACCCTTGCATCTGTGTTTTCCCAGATGCTGCTTAGAGTTTTTACTTTACTTTTAATTTAGCTTTTCTTTTGTAGGTTGGTCGAACACTGTACCTATTTGATTATTTAGAAAAAATAAAATGACTTGCAACTGTTTGATTCGCACATCATTAATTAATTTCTTCCCAAAAAGTATATCTCCGGATAATAAAAAATAAGTTAGGGTACAAGAGGTATTTAATTATCATCAGATGCTATAATAAGCAGTGTTGAGTCTTAGCCGTCTATAGTACATCCCTTCTATGTACATCGATAGCTATCTCGAGGACATTATAGATCCTGTTGATGTTTTATTTTATTTACTTGGATAAAAAGAATGAATGGTCTCGTGTTTACCAAGGTAAAAAGTAAAACCAGTTATGTAGCTGTCTACATAGGTAAAATTTCTGCACTTAATCTTAGATAGAAAGCTGAAGTGAAAGTATTACATTTATAATAAGATCACTACTTCACTAATTACTTACTGGAAGTACAGAAATCGTAGAAAAATCGTAGGGTCTTCGTTTGTTGATGAGGAGCCCGTAATTTATCTATTTTTGGCCGCTTTGTTGAATTGAGTATTAAGTATGTTTCCAAGTTGACCACGTTCTCAAATTCTTTGTGTAATATTAGTCAGTTGGCATAAAACTTAAAATTCTAAATAATGTTAGCTCATAAGTTAGTCTGAATTTGCCCGTTGCATAGCGAACACGGTTAAAGAAGCAGTTCGCGAATAAGTTAAGGCAGAAACACATCGAGGCCTCGAAGCTTCCTGGAGGCGTTGTTAAAATTTCCAACACGCGTTTTAATTGAGGCAACAAAAAACCAAGCAGCTATCCTCAATGCGTAGCCGCAAAGCGCTCAATGTTGGAAATGCTTTTCTCTCAGGTCTACTTCTGGATATTTTTTTTTTAATTTTGTTCTGTCAAACGAGATATTTGGCAAATAAGAAGCACCCTAACGGGAGTTGACACAATGTGATTTCTGCCTAGTGCTCTGAATGTCAAAGTGACGTGTAGAGGGCGTCCTTAATGTCAGTTATCCTGTAGCCATACCAAGTAGATAAGTCAACACCTAGATATCTCAGCTTGGATTCTTCATTGGTGAAAGATATTTTTCACCATTATTTAGGCTTAGAGCAGGGTCCTTAATGAACCAGCTTTTATTCTTTGTTACAATCTGGAATATAGTACATTTGGAGCTGCTTAGTGCCATACCGCGGACATCAAGGAACTCCTCCAGTTTAGAGATTAACGTTTTCATCTTTTCAATATTGTCAGAGACAAGTATAATATCATCAGCAAAGGCCAGCAAGCTGACCGTTGCTGATTCGTTGATGGTAAAGCCCTGCATCTCCTCCAATGAATTCAACAAACATTCAAATGTTAGATTGAATATCAAAGGGGATGCTGGGTCACCTTGTTTAATCCTCTATGTAGAGGTATTATTAGAGATTCATCATTGATCTTTAGCGTGGTTGTAATGTTTTTGTATGAATCCATAATGATTCTCACAGCGGTAGACCTTTGTCTATTAGGGCTCGTTCTATTGCCAGCGTGGTATGGTATCGAATGCCTTGGCAATGTCTACCTGCGTAAGAGCCACGCCCTTTTTTGATTTTGCAAGACCAATGATGTCCCTTAGAATTTGAACATTACTAAAACATCCAGATTCGCTTGTGAAACCCCTTTGCCTTGAGTTTATTGATACGTTCGACCTAAGGCGCTCATCTCTTAGGGATGAGCATTGTACGATGATTCCTCCAAGGTGATGGCTGACACTCCATCACCAAAGATAAATTATATAAACTCCTAAGAATTAGTTGGACCAATTTGCCCTTCAGGCAAGTCTTTTTAATGCCATCGCAGCCAGCGGCCACATTGTTTTCTATTTTGGTAATTCGTCTTTTAATATCGTCGGCAGTGATAGCACAGTGGAGCGGGTCCTCATTTAATAGAGGGGTATGTTGTGCTATATGATTAAGCACAGGGACACTGCAACACTGCCATAGGCTTGTGTAGTAGTTTTTAATATCGTTTGGAGTTGGACAACTTGCATTCGTATCATCTATATTAGAACCCTCTCTCACCTTTCTGGCAAGGAGGGCTCTATTTCTGTTGTATAACTCCTGGATAATAGCATATAAATGTCTGCGTTTTGTCCTTCTGGAGACAGTGCTTATACCGTTCGGACCTCTTCTTCGTCGGCGCACGTTACCGGTGTTATTGTTACTCGTTACTGGTTGGCTAATAAAGGCTACCACTCTATTATAGAGATTGTCGAGCACATCGACCTCTACTTCTCTCCTACTAGCATCAATTATTGCTACTTTAATGTGATTGATTAGTAGTTTCGCCATACTAGCTCTTCCATTTCCTTCAAGATTGAATATCAGATGTACTGGTTGCAACTGTTGTACGCCATTCCTCATAACTCCATTCATAGCTAGGAGCTAATATTAGATCTTCGGTGTTTGTAGTAGGTGGCGGCGGATTCCCCGTTTTGGTATTAGGTCTTCAGTATTAGTACCAGGTGGGGGCGGATCCACCGTACTCGGTATTAGATTTTCGGTACTAGTAATAGGTGGAGGCGGATCCACCGTATTTGATATTAAATTTTCGGTATTAGTAGTAGGTGGAGGCGGATCCACCGTACCTGATGAGACTCTTGCTGGCATAATGTAAGAGCCTCTCTTTGTTTTATAGGCTGGCTCTGCTCTTTTGTCCCTAATCCTGGGATTACCTTCGTATAACACCTCCATGTCTAACATGGAGGCTATTTCTTCTTCTGTGAACACTCTAAGCCGGGATCAGGTTGAGTAGAAGTACCGGCGCGAGCATAATTATTAGCTGCGGGGTGTTCATGTCTCCTATGCTGTCCCAGCCCAATTGCCGTCGCAAATGTCGAAGGACATAATGGACAACTAAAGCTCAAGACAGCAGGAGGTTCGTTTTTGCAGTAAGCTAAGTGGACCGAAAGGCCTTGCTTTTTGGAAATATCCTCTGGCACTGAGAACATTTGTAAATAATTTTTGTATCTCCATGATATTCCGAGATATGAGCTATTTCATGTTTGATATTGAGATGAAAGAAATTACCTCGCAGCGATGAAGAACAAATATTGCTTACTCTATTAGAAAAGGGCATAAATATCGTAATGATTCCTGAGTTATTATCCGCAGTGGCTGGGACTACACCACTGCTAGATCCAATTAAGTTAGTATTATTATGTTATTCTCACATCACGTCACTATTATGACGCACTTTCCAGATGCCTAGATGGCTCGTCTCTAAAAAAGACGACCCTGCTGGCTACCAAGAGAGACGTTTCTTTAGTGGATACATGATTATGATTATTATGATGCTGAAGAGGCCATCTCATGATTGTCGCACTGTATGTCCCTCTTAAGTGAGTCATAGTTACTCCCGCCAGTGACGAACGTGTTTGAGCGTTGCTCCACATTTAAGCAATTATATCTCGGGAAGTAATTAATTGTTTTTATTGAAATTTTGAAATTTGATAGTTTTCTATATATTAAGCGGTTTTGAGCGGCCGCTCGGTTTTTGGGCAACGGGTTCTCGAGTTAAACGGAGTTTGATATTTGTATGATGCCGTTATATGGCGTTAAATTTTACCTTTTTTTATTTTTAATGTAAGTGTTTTTATTTTTTATACGTCGGTGGTTCTCTAAAAAGGAAGCGGTTTGCAACTTTTTTCATAAAAATGCCGTTATTGGCTCACAATTGGCAGTCATTTGAACTTTCTGACTATTATCCCCATACAATTGCCGCCAGCGAGGGACCGCGTTCTGCTAACTTTTAAACGGGAGGTGCAATAACTCTGAATTTTGGCCTAGTGGTTAGTTTGGTGGTTCTTAGCACTTTAAAAGAAACCGGAAAAAAAATCTACCGTCTGGTTCGAAAGTTAGCGGACTCCACGTATTCCTATAGGGTTGCCACCGGCTGGCGACCATATTTTTCTAAATCTGGAACGGGAGATGCGGCAATAATAATTTTTGGTCCAGTTGTTTGTCTACTCGTCCTAAGCATTAGGAAAGAAGCCGCATCAAAATCGACCGACTCGTTCGAAAGTTAGCGGGTTCAAGGCGACCACGCTTTTCGTAACTTTTGAGCGGGGCGTGCGGCAAGTGTAATTTTTGGTGTTACGGTTTGTCTGGTCAACCTAAACATAAGGAGGGAAACCGTGTCTGGATAGGCCCACTGAGTTGAAATTGAGCGGGTCTGGTCTTCTGTGGAGGTTGCGATTGGCGGGGCACCACGATTTGCTTATGTCATTTCTCATAATGTTGGTAGCCTCATTTTTATTAACTTTTTGCTGTTAGTCCGTTCGATAATATATATTAATTTATTTATTTATATTAGTATTTATCTATTTATTTTTGTTAATATTTAGTATTTATTTACCGATTTATGTGTATTTTACCGAATTAGTCCGTCCGATAGTATCTATTTATTTATATTATTACTTAGTATTTATCTATTTGTTTATATGTTTTTTTTATTGAATTAGTGTCGATTTTATTTTTACTTATTTTGTTATTTTAATATTTCGATATCTTGGCTACATACAACTTATTGGGCAATACTGACTGCTGAACAGTCGCTCTTTTTCTTTTCTACGAATGTTTACTGGTCATGAGGGTTGTTTAACGCGAGATAGGTTTAATTAGAAACGAAAGGGATAGTATTTGAATTCCCGAGAGGTCTGGATCAAACCATACCCTAGATTCTGGTGCAGGAAAAATAAACATCGTTTATTTAACTCTCTTCAAGTGCAGTGGGGGGCGCTAATAAGCAATCTACAGGCAGGCGAGCGAATTGTTGTACCGCCATGTCATCACCACAAAACTTAATTTGTATATGTGGGAAAGAATATGCCACTCTGAATAGATTAAAAGATCACAAAAGGAGATTCTGGTGTTGACACAATGTGATTTATGCCCTTGCTCTGAATGTCAAAGTGAAGAAATTCAAGTATGCGCGGGTTAACGGCGGGAGTAACTATGACTTAGTGTACCCTGAATATACCATACACATATTATTGTATACATAATTGATATGTATAACTTATGGCCTATAAGCGGGCTATTGCGGGACATTTTTGCAATCATTATTGCTACACTGAATTTTACCATGAGATATATAATATATTCATGGCATGGTCTTGTGCAGCCCGTAGCACAGATGTTTAGGTTTTGGAAAATCAAGTGATACCCGATTTTGGGTGGCTGAAGCCGTGCTAGGCACAACTCACCTCCACTCATGCGCTTCGAGGAAGGGATGGCCATCCTGTCATAGGCTCAATGTAGTCGAGTTATCTTTGCCAGCACATATAGGAGCCTCTCACGACACCCGTGGAGATACGCTTATGGACCTTTTTCGGAACCTTAAATGCATCAAGTTGCCTAATAGAACTTAGGTGCCAAATCCCCTTCCACGAAATGGTAGTAGCTTCATATGACACAGTCGTACATGCAGTGAATGCGCCGGGATGTCCCTATATTTACTGATCTTAGCCTGGTGTACTCGGTCAATGTCCCTTTCAGAGACGACTTGTACATCAAGTACTGTAGCATGATATCCTTTAACCACGATCAGATCTGGTTTCCTGGTACCAATAGATGTATCAAATGCTGCTTCTTTATGAACTAGATAGCCTAGAAATCCCATTTTAGATTCAAGAGTGGTGACAGTTCTGTCATGTCTTTTAATACGCCCACCATGTGTGCGGGTGCATATCTGAACTGTATGACAGTTGGTTTCGGTTTGGCGACAGCCAGCCCTATACCTCCTATCACCAATCCGACCTCTTAATGTTCGTACTCTAGATGGTAGCGCATTCAACCTTAGCTTCAGGAAGCGGACATAGTCCGTACCGGTAACTCCATAACCACGCCCTATCCAGAACGTGGATATAGGGGATGCATGAGACCTGACCAGGTCCCTTCCATCAGCCTTCGAATGAAGCTCCTTACACCAGAAGATACGTGACGCCTTGCTAGGTCTTATGTTCTGCATATTGACAGGGTTATCATCAACTCTATTCAATTCTTGGTCAACTAGTGGTGCTAGTGACAGATTATCGCTACCCACAGCAGGCACTCTCGCCCAGTGTGCTAAACCCAATCGGACCAAAAGGCCATTGTATCGAGCTAGCTCTTTGGTTAATTGTGCACCACACACACGAGATACCACTGTGTCTGGACTCTGCGTTGCTCACCTACGGAGATCGGGAAGCAGCGCTGGTACCTGTTCTTGCAACTTTGGTGTTCCGAGGCCACCAGATCCGATCGGTGCATAAAAGAAACCAAGAGCAACATCGTTGGGTAGATGCAACCACTTGCGCAGTTGTATTCGAACTCGGTCATCGATCATCCTCAGGAAGGAGCTAGTGACTTTTCCTAGCACCCACGTATGCAGAAACCGAGGCAAAAGGTACTCCCTCACTACAGCAACTCTCTGTTTCTGTTTCAGGGCCGCTTTATCGATATTAATCAAGCTTTGTTTCAGGCTGTGCATGTTTTTCCTGACCTTAGCTCCTTCAAAGTCCACACGGTACTTCCATTGAGAGATGACGAAGATCGCCTTCAATGTACTTTTACCTTTTTGTCTCTGCCCGAGGGCACCAAACCAATTGTGCCTGACTTCCCATGGTTAACCGACATACCGAGCTTTGAGATTGCTTGGTTGAAAAGCGCGAGATTTCTCTGAAGGACTTGCCTTGTTGATGACACCAATATGACGTCATCGGCATATGCAAGAGCATTGACCCTCAAATCCTCTATCTCAAACCCAACATTGCAATCGAGCACTTCCAGAGAAGATTCTAGCACCAGACTGAAAATGAGTGGTGATTAAGGGTCTCCTTGTTTCACGCCTCGGCATCTTGGGTTGTGAGCTCATTTGTGTTGATTTGCATCACTGTTTTCCCGTCACGGTTCACACTGTCGACATATTGAAGGAACTCCATCGGGCAACCCTTTCTCTCAAGTTCAGCGATGATAGCCCTGTGAGATAGCGTTACGAATGCTTTAGTGAGGTCCAGCGTTGCCAGATGAAGCTCCTTCATCCCCGTCTGCGCTTTATTTAAAAGTGCTTTTAGTACAAATAGATTCTTCCCACAAACATCTCTGGGAAGAAATCCTCTTTGACGATGGTAATGGATGTGATTTAGTGTGATCCGATTAGCCAATACTTTATAAAACTGCCGAGTTACCACTGACCCAATGGAGATAGACCTAAGTTGGTCGCAAGCAACTGGTTCATCTACCTTGGGTAAAAACACAGTACGTGTTAGTAGTAACTCGTGAGGGACCTCACCACTCAGCAGTAAGATGTTATAGTGGAGCGCTCGCTCACTTAAGGCGGCCCAAGCGCGAGAGGAGATACCGTCTATACCTGGACTCGTGTTAATATCCAGGGTAGCTTTATTGAGTTCGTCAATAGTGATTGAATCCCAAATATTTGAGAGACCACTATCAACGCTCAAGCTGGAGCAAGTATATTCAGTGCTGGGCTGCTGGAAGATGTTTTTCCAGTGGTCAAAAACGTGGTCATCGGGCGGCCCCCACCTACTTTAAACCCTTTGCGGAATAGTTCTTGCATGACCGCATATCTCCGGCGCTTCTTCTCTCTGCTATATCCAGTTATTTCCGGTGCCATGGAGCTAATGTTAGGCCCACGTGGCCGTCTGAGGACATTAAAGTACTCGAAGCCATGCCATAATTTGTTCATTTACGTCTTGACCATTGATAATATTATTGGCAATTTAAACAAGCCTTTCCGCCCAAGAGCGTTGCAACTGTTCAACCACCATACAAAGCTCCTGGATGACTCGCATGAGCTCATGCCGGCTTGGAGAATTTAGGATTGGTACGGGAGGTGCATTCCCTCCTTGTTGGAGTTGCTGCAAGAACCTTTCCACCGTCTCTCTATAGTCAAGACGTTTCCTTCTGATTTTTATAGCCTGAATCGTCCTGTCCGGAAACTTATGTCAGATCTGCTGATTTATAGCACAGAGTGCATTATCACGATTCATTGCAAGCATCATGCCTGTCCATAAGTCTCACTTCCTCAACTGACCATCGCAATCTACATCTGTCTGTGTCAGTTGCTTTATGTGCTTCTAATGGATGTTGTCTTCTTTTGTGCATGCCAAGGCCACGATCAGTAGCAAACGACCTACCACAGATGTCACACACATGTGCTAGCAAAGACTCAGCCACGACACCTGAGACACTTAGCTCGGCTTGTCGTAACCCAGCGGTTATATTGTTAATACCTTCGCCCGCGGTTAGCAGGTTCCAGTAACCATTATTTCTTTCATTTCTTTCAAAACTATTTGGTTTCAGTTCATTTAGTTTGGGTAGTTAGCCCTCCCCATCAGTGACGGACGTATTTCAGCGTTGCTCCACATTTAAGCAATTACAATCTCGGGAAGTAATTCTTGGTTTTTATTGAAATTTTGAAATTTGATAGTTCTTTATATATTGTGCGGTTTTTGAGCGGCCGCTCGGTGTTTGGGCAATGGGTGCTTTAGTTAAAGGGAGTCTGATAATTATATGGTGCCGTTATATGTCGTTAAATTGTTACTTTTTTATTTTTACTGTCAGTGTTTTTATGTTTTCATACGTCGGTGGTTCTCTAAAAAAGAAACTGATTGCAACCTTTTTTCATGAAAATCCCGTTATTGGTTCCCGATTGGCAGCCGTTTGAACTTTCTGACTATTATCCCCATATAATTGCCGCCGGCGGGGGACCGCATTTTGCTAACTTTTAAACGGGAGGTGCAATAACGGTGAATTTTGGCCTAGTGATTTATTTTATGGTTCTTAGCACTTTAAAAGAAACCGGAAAAAAATTTACTGTCTGGTTCGCAAATCAGCGGACTCCACGTATTCCTATAGGGTTGTCACCGGCAGGCGACCATATTTTTCTAACTCTGGAACGGGCGATGCGGCAATAATAATTTTTGGTCCAGTTGTTTGTCTACTCGTCCTAAGCATAAGGAAAGAAGCCGCATCAAAATCGACCTACTCGTTCGGAAGTTAGCTGGTTCAAGGCGATTTGTATGGTTGCCACCAGCAAGTGACCACGTTTTTCCTAACTTGTGCGGGGGGTGCGGCAAGTGTAATTTTTGGTGTAACGGTTTGTCTGGTCAACCTAAACATAAGGAGGGAAACCGTGGCTGGATAGGCCCCCTATGTTGAAAGTGAGAGGGTCTGGTCTCCTGTGGAGGTTGCCATTGACGCGGCACCGCGATTTGCTTAGGTCATCTCTCTTAATGTTGGTAGCGTCGTTTTTTATGAACTTTGTGCTGTTCGTTCGACAATATTTATTAATTTATTTATTTATATTAGTATTTAGTATTTATTTACCGATTTATGTAAAATACCGAATTAGTCCGTCCGATAGTATCTATTTATTTATATTAGTACTTAGTATTTATTTGTTTATGTTTTTTTTTTCTTGACTTAGTGTCGTCGATTTTACTTTTACTTATTTTGTTATTTTAATCTTTTGACATCTTGGCTACATACAACTTATTAGGCAATAGTGACTACTGAACAGTCGCTCTTTTTCTTTTCTGCGAATGTTTACTGATCATGTG
The DNA here is from genome assembly GCA_963930735.1 of Dioctria linearis. Lineage (NCBI taxonomy): Eukaryota > Metazoa > Arthropoda > Insecta > Diptera > Asilidae > Dioctria > Dioctria linearis. Next base: position 191,515,142 of record OZ005744.1, on the reverse strand, counting down.
GGTTGTTTAACGCGAGATAGGTTTAAGTAGAAACGAAACGGATTGTATTTGAAATCCCGAGAGGTCAGGATCAAACCATATCCTTAGATTGTGGTGCAGGAAAAATAAACATCGTTTCTTTAACTCTCTTCACGTGCAGTGTGGGGTGCTAAGAAACAATCTACAGGCAGAGGAGCAAATTGTTGGACCGCCATGTCTTCACCAAAAAACTTAATTTGTATATGTGGGAAAGAATATGCCACTCTGACTAGATTAAAAGATCACAAAAGGAGATTCTGGTGTTGACACAATTTTATTTCTGCCCAGAGGTCTGAATGTCAAAGTGAAGAAATTCAAGTAAGCGCGGGTTAACGGCGGGAGTAACTATGACTATTTGGCTATTTATTGCGAGGTTCTCGCCACGTACTTACCACCTTCGTTTGGAGCGTGGACACTCCAAGGATGTTAGATCCTTATTATAAGAGAGAAACAGCTATTGATTGACCAGAGATTTGTACCCCCAGTCATATTCCCCAACTTCCCTGAATTCCCTACTCCTACTTCTAGATTCCTGCTCACCTAACTCACTGAAACCGCTCCTTTGTGTGACTTATTTAGCATCACATGATTCGAATTTCTTTAAAAAAAGCTTTGCAAGTTCTGCGTTATACTTGCCGAGCGGTTAGTGTGTTAGTAATAATCAGGCCACCACCCGACTTATACAGATAACATTCACATGCACATGCACAAATAACATTTAACATTTACATGCAAATATAACTTATATTAGTCTAGTGGGGTACTAGTTATATATATCACAGGCAGATATCACAGCGTATATCACAGGTTTTATTAGGTCCTATTTGCTAGCAGGCTTCTGCCGCAATCAGCACGCCTACGGCAATTGTAGATATCACAGATTTCAGGAGCAACCTAGTAGGTATATAATCTTATATACAATATGCCGTTCCTTATGCTATTATCACAGCTCATTTCTAATAGGTCCAACTGACCAACGGGTGGCTGCCGCACACCCTGGCAGAAGAAAGAATAAAAAAAAATGTATCACAGACTATTTATATCAATGATATATCACATCAGCATATAGATGTTGCGCAGTATTTGTCAGAGTATAAAACATTGTTGAAATGGTATTAAGTGTATAGGGCCCTCTAATCGTCGTAGATGTGGCAATAGCAACTACCTGAAGTGGTTGTAGTCTATGAATATATGGAATCTTTCTATGGTGCTTCTTAGCGCCATCAGCGATATCGTTAAAAGTGTTTTCTTATCGCCAATTTTTAACTTTCCTAGCGCCTTAAAAGTGTGGGCTGGCATTGCTCCCATAATTCCTACCACAATTGGTAGAGCTTCGTTTGCTCCAGTATTTGCACCTAATACTGGGAGCAGGGGTCCATATTTCCCAACTTTGTCCAGCAGCCCTTTTTCGAGGTAATCCCCGTCCTCATGGCGGAACACGATGACCCCTTCCCGGTTTGTAAATACCAGGTCAAGTTTGAGGACCTCTCCAGAGTTAAGCCGGACAGTTGGCTCTTTGCTACGTTCGCTATGTTCGGGTCCCTTCTAATAACTTCTTCTAAAACGAAGTTCCGAATCTCATTATGCTTTTTATACTTAGCTGTTTTGTGTGGATACATTGACCAACAATATGTGCCAGTGTTTCTGGCACGCACTGACACCTTCTGGTAGTTGGTCTTCCACTGCTGTCGCCCTTTCCAGTGCAACTCTCGTAGGAGCCACATTAGCTCGTAGTTTAAGGGCCGTAAGAAACATACATGGCTTCATTAGTGACGGCTTATACAGCCATGTGTTCCCGATTTTATCATTTGTGGCAGCTTCCACTCCTTTGCCTTGGGATGAGAGCGTTTGCCATCTGCCTAATTCTTCTAATTTCGCTTTATCTTTGAATTTTTGAATTTCGCTGATATTGAAAATAGGCCAGTTAATTCTGACGCCATTTGCTATCTTTGTTAACTTTTCCTAGATTGTACCTGTTGCAGAGATGGCTCTTGCCACGGGATCATCTAGATTTATAAATTTTAGGCCCAGTTTAAGGGCACAACTAGGAACCACCATTTCTAGCTTTGGAAACCCGAGTCCCCCATTCCTTATTGCGCAGTATATTAGGCCGTTAGCAGTAGAGTTCAGAAGTTGTAGTATTGACTTAACTACCCCGCGCGATTACATATCCATCTCTCTAATAAAGTTATGGGAAGGCATGCCAAGTACTAGCCCATACATAAAGTTTGTCACAATGTAGGTCGACAGGAGATCCAGCTTTTGGTGCGGCTTAAGAACCGTCTTTTTCACTCGCTGGCAGGATGTGTAGAGGGCATCCTTCATGCCAGCGAGATCTATACCGCCCCAGGGAGAGATCTTGACACCTAAACATTCAAACCTTGACTCCTCGCTGATATATGGGATCTTGTCTCCATTAGTCGTGTGCAGATTTGGGTCTGCAATGAACCGCGAATTACGAGTTTTCCTGATCTCACAGCTTGCGCTTTTACTTGCGCTCATAGACATACCATTATCTTTAAGAAATTTGTCGATATGCCTTATCATCGGGATCGTCATCTCTTTGCTATCTGCGATCAGCACAATGTCGTCCGCAATTGCTAGGGAAGACACTTTCTGTTCTTCATTACTTTTGAATCCCCTCATTTCTTCCAGTTGTAGCAGAAGTGGTTCGAAAACCACATTGAATGAAAAGGGAGATAATGGGTCTCCTTGCTTACTTCCCCGGTCCAGGTTAATTCCCAGGGTTTCATTGCCTACGGATATCGTAGTGTTGATCCCAACATATGATTCGGTAATCATTCTGACTATTGGTGGTGGGATTCCTTTCCTTATGAGAGCCCATTTAATTGCTTCATGTGGTACCGTGTCGAATTCCTTGGCAATATCGACTCGCGTAATTACGGCGCCTTTTCTAATCTTGGCCAGCTTTATAATTTCATCCAAGATTATTATATTATTGATGCATCAAGACTGTTTTACAAAGCCCTTCTGTCTGGATGTTATGGCAGTATTTGCCCGTAGCCGACTATCAACCACTCCTCAGTATAACCTGCTCAGCAGTGATCCGATGGTAATCGGCCTGTTGCTCTCCACACGGGAGGCATCTTTACCCTCTTTGGGTACCAGCGTAGTCCTGTTCTCTCTCCACCCAGTTGGCTGGGTTTCCATAACTAGGTAGAGATTGAACAGATATCTTAGCACCATTATTGTTACAGACCCGTTTAGGCAGCACTTTTTTATTCCATCAGTGCCAGTCGCTACACTCTTTCTTAGGCGGGACAGCCTGTTCTTTATTTCCTCGGTGCTGATCGGCCTCAACAATTCATTATTCCCGGGAAAGCCGGAATCGTAACTTTCCCTTGATCCGAGGCTTATGTTTCTTTGATTTGTAGCAATCGATACCATCTGCGGGTAGCTAACCCAACAGACGGGTTCCCTCTCTGGCAGCATATCAGGAGTCTGATTCAGTATGGGGTTGCCAAACTTGCTGCCGTGCATGCACTCTAGTGGGGAGAAGTACCCGCTAGTTGAATCAGACCCATTACAACCTAGGAATCAACAGCCTTTGTCTTTCCATCTATATTGAGACATCGGGTTGTGTCTACTTGGAGTCACAGCGCCGATGTGATTTCTTTTTAAGCCTTTTCCAATTAGCTAAGATGTAGCGTTCTGTTCCAGTATTGAATCAGTCTGGAAATTGTGGATGAATAACCCGTACTTGACGTAGGTTATCACCCATCAAGTGTTATGTACGCTGTACGCTTATTATACTGAACACTACATCTTATTACCGGCGGGAACCACGTGGAGGGAGGAAATAGGCACATCCATGAGTCTCCCGCAGGAATTACCAGGATCCAACGTACCGGTCTCCTCTCAGTTTGGTCGGGCCCTAGCTAGTACTTAATGCATCGATTAAGAGAGTCATAGTTACTCCCGCCAGTCACGGACGTGTTTCAGCGTTCCTCCACATTTAAGCAATTATATCTCGGGAAGTAATTATTGGTTTTTATTGAAATTTTGAAATTTGATAGTTTTTTATATATTAAGTGGTTTTGAGCGGCAGCTCGGTCTTTGGGTAACGGGTTCTCGAGTTAAAGGGAGTCTGAGATTTGTATGGTGCCGTTATATGTCGTTAAATTGTTGCTTTTTTATTTTTAATGTCTGTGTTTTTATTTTTTCATACGTCGGTGGTTCTCTAAAAAAGAAACGTTTTGCAACTTTTTTCATGAAAATCCCGTTATTGGTTCACGATTGGCAGCCATTTGAACTTTCTGACCATTATCCCTCCCAATACAATTGCCGCCGGCGAGGGACCGCATTTTGCTAACTTTTAAACGGGAGGTGCAATAACGGTGAATTTTGGCCTAGTGGTTAATTTTACGGTTCTTAGCACTTTAAAAGAAACCGGAAAAAAATCTACCACCTGGTTCGAAAGTTAGAGGACTCCATGTATTGCTGTATGGTTGCCACCGGCAGGCGACCATATTGTTCTAATTTTGGAACGGGAGATGTGACAATAATAATTTTTGGTCCAGTTGTTTGTCTACTCATCCTAAGCATAAGGAAATAAGCCGCATCAAAATCGACCTACTCGTTCGGAAGTTAGCGGTTTCAAGGCGATTTGCATGGTTGCCACCAGCAAGCGACCACGTTTTTCCTAGCTTGAGCGGGGGGGTGCGGCAAGTGTAATTTTTGGTGTAACGGTTTGTCTGGTCAACCTAAACATAAGGAGGGAAACCGTGGCTGGATAGGCCTACTGGGTCGAAAGTGAGCGGGTCTGGTCTCCTGTGGAGGTTGCCATTGACGTGGCATCGCGATTTGCTTAGGTCATCTTCAATGTTGGTAGCAATAGCAGATAACACAAAACCAGTAAACAAAATTATTATCCAAGACTCATCTTTTTCGAATAAGTATAAAGAAATACAGTTAACCAAACAACGCACATTGGAAAATGAAATGCACTTGTTCTGCCATATTGGAAAATACCAAGAAGAGAAAATCTTGGAACAAAGGGAATGGAATAGGCGACACTAGCCAATGGCTTTGATACTACTCGTAATCGTGCCATCTAAGTTCGGCGGAGTTTTGAAACTACGATACCTGGCGCCGTCGTTCGAACGGACAAGTTTTAATTTCCTTTCGTCAATACATATTGGTAGCGTAGGTTCAGTTTGTAATTTAGTACTGCCAATTGGTATGGAAAAAACAGTTCAAACATTACAAATGCGGAAAGGAAGATTCGTCCAGTTTGACCATACATAGGAAAATAAGTGTGGGTACACATACAAGATTGGCTATCGTTGCTCATTAATAAATAAGTTGCCCTTTGCCCTTTGCTATCCACACAGTTTCCGTACTTTTCTATACATTAGTGGTGTCAGCTGCATTGTGTCAAAATATAATGAAAATACCATGTGCACACGCTTCACTATTTAACGATGAGAGGTATTCGGGGGGAGGATAAATTCCTAGATGCCAAGTTTTGACCGGGAGCACGGGTAGCATACCAATCCTACTACAAGCGAATAGTTACGGCCATTTTGAAATTGTGAAATTCTAATCGGACGGCTGTGCACTTGTTTACCTGCGATTTGAGGTTAATATAATAATTATATTCTCATTACGTGCAGTGAATTTATGATACAGTTATTGTTTATATAAAAAGATGTAGATAACTTAATTGAATCATGTAGCAAAATTATTGTGATGGCACGTCTAAGCACACGTGCACCATTTTGCGCGTGCTAGCTACGTGTAAGTCGGTCCTTAAACAGGAGTAAGTTTCAGAAAGAACAGTTTTCAATATTGAACTTTAAGGGTAGCCTAGCTTTTCCGTGAAATATTTAATAAAAACATTAGTTTCTTCGTGTAAATTACTTTGGTAAAAGTAATATAAGTGCTAATGAGAAAGCAAAGAAATTTACAATTAGAAATTGAAACGAATAAATTTGGCGCCAAATGATGTCAACATCCAATTGACAAACCTTGTGTATAAAATGAACGCAGTTCAGAACTTTTTGATTTTTTTAGCTCTTTTGACTCTCTTGTGAAGACAAGCTTATATAGCTGCATTTAATTTCGTTAAAAAAATAAATATAAATCATGTAAATTAATGAGACAAATAAATGCCTTCTTATATTTAAGTATGAATATAAATGCCCTAAACTTCATTATAAATGCCTAGTTTCATTTAATATATCACTTGGCAATACTAATAATCATTCTGTGTGTCAAACAAGAAAAAGTATAGGAAAATAAAAATGGCAGTTGCGTACTTGAGCGCAAAAGCGTTGGATGTGGGGTATCGTATCGTGATCACCCGCGCGGCTTTAGTTTTTTTTTTGCCATTTGAAAAAAAAACTTTGTTTAAAAGCAAGGAATTATATTTATATGTTCCAGCAGCATTTAAGTTCGAGAATACGATTTTGAATTATTTTCCTCATTAATACGAAAACTTAGTGTAGTTTTATTATATTTATTCAAGAACGAAAAAAAAAATTTTTGCGTGTCTGATTGTAATTACAGAATCTGAGAGGTTTAGTCTCATAAAATCTTGGAAAAAGCATTTTTGTGTTGTAAATAAGAATAAATTGTGAAAATAATAATAACCAGAGGCAGAAATCCGTTTAATTTCCTGGTAAATAATTGGAGGAAAATTCTTAATGGAAACAGCTTCCTGGATTTAATCAATCGAGGACGGTAAGTTTTGTGTTTGTTTTTTTCTTTAGTTTTGGATCTTTTCTCAACACATTTTGACAGCTCTTTCATAAGTATAGAAAGAATTGTGAAATCATACGTAATATACAGTTACATGACATCGAGATTTACGTATTTAATCTAATTGAATTTAATTACGAGACCTCGTATTTGTTTTTGGATATATAATTTTAGTACATTATAAAATATACAAGGGTGCGGCGAACATGGCACAAGGGAGATTGGGCATCCAAGTTAAGTTCCTAGGATCTCGCGAACCTGAATTTACTAATGAAGATCTCGTTGAACTAAACAAGGATAATCGCGAGATATAGGATATAATAGTGACGTGCTTAGAAGAATGTCAACCATCTCGTGTGCTAATTCTAAAGGGTATGCCAAACGTATTCATAATGTTGGATGGTTACTTGTCCTATATATGGAAGAAAGCGAGCTGGACCATGATAAAAGCTCAAAGGTGAAAAGATTATTTAAACATATTAGCAGGCACCTATTTATGTAGTTTTGGTTATAAACATGAAATTACGAGTTCTTCTTCAATTTTTAGACATTCTCACTCGAACTTGAATCTTAAAGTTACGGTCTTACGGCAAGCTTTGGGTATAGTATGTAGAATCATTTTTAGTAGGTGAAAAGAAATTTTTCGAAACTAGGTTTCTTGAAGAAAAAGGTTTTTTTTTTGCTTAATAAGAAATATTGTAGCAAGTGTTATGCGATTTCAGAATACTTATTAAATGCATCAACTTTTAAAGTTACTTGCCAAACTGGCGTAGTACATTTTTTTCTTCTTTACAGTCAGTTAAATTTTGGTGAAATATTAATTTTCTATTCTTGGTTCGGCAAAATGTGACATTTTCTTCCAAGCTGGAACAGTTGACATAGAATTTAAAGCAAGAGGTTACATAAGGACTATTCGGGATTACATAAGGAAAATGAAATTGGAAAAAAGTAAAGATTTGTAGCAACAGGAGCTAAAAAACCATCACAGGGTGTACATTTTCTCGAAAACAAAAGAAATTTCTATAATTTGAAAAACGTATGACTTGGATTTTTTTTGTATATTTTTCTGGTAACTATTATGATTTGCGGGCTATCACCCGATTCCGGCTTGACGTCGCGGGCAGAGCAATTATGGAGAAAACCTACTACTTGGTCCTTAGAATAGAAAGTAAAGGGCACAGAGCTACAGATACAGATTTACAAGTCGTGTACATGTGTGATCAGCACATGTACATATGTGAAGCACAAGGAAACTATTGGTAAATATTTAAAAAAAATATAAATAAAAATTTCTTATTTTATTACAAGAAATAACAATGTTTTATTAGAAATTTTCGATGTGACCTCCAGTTTTTAATAAACACAACCCGAGCGTTCTCGTTACAATATTTTGAAGGATTTCGTCACATCATGCATCATCAATTTTTCTTACAAGTTGATCCCTTATAATAATTTGGACTTTATAAGTGAAATATGGAAATCTAGGTATAGCTTCTGCTCTCCCTGTAATAATAATAATAATAATTTATTTATTTGGCAATGTACCCAAGATTTTATTACAGTACTAATATCAAGAGGAGGAGAACAAAAGAAAGAAAAAGCTAAAAGCATATAATAATAATAATAAAACTAAAAACTTAAAAATATACAAACTAAGTATAAAAAATGATGGAGATAGTAGTCCAATTAATTTATTTAGTAGATGCGTGCACCATTCACCCTCTAAAAATTAAATTATTAATTAACATTGAAAAAGCTTTGCTGGAGCCTTCACTTCGAATATTACTTGGAAGAGAATTCCACTTACGAGCAGCCTGGACAAAGTAACAACGCTAACCATATTGTGAGATGTGCCTTGGGATAAGAAGCTGAGGATTTCTGATAGAATTCAAGAACTGCAGTTTCTCATATAAGTAGGCTAGCTGGGCTTTTATGAATTATTAATTTTTGTAAGAAAATAAGTTGACGTCTAGCTAGATATGTCTCAAGGGATGTACCCAGAATCGATGATACATACGCTGATATGTGAGCCCTACGAGAGAGCTTGTAAATGTATCGAGTAACATCATTGAACGCAACTTTCAATTTCTTTTGACAAACAGAATCAACTTGCCGAATATTAAACTGCCATATGTTAAATGTGGTACAATTACTGACTTAGCCAACTTCAGTTTAAAATCCACTGACATGGAGCTTGAGCTAATCCACAAATGCCTCAGAGCACCATATACCTTTCTCATCTTTTCCGCAATGTAGGTGCAGCAGCTGAAATTAGAATTAAATTTGATTCCCAAATTTTTGACTGAGTCAACATATTCCAAGACTGTGTTGTTCAAGACAACGGGGGGAAGCTCGGATTTCTCTAATGCACGTATATAAATTGCTAAGCAGTTTGATTTGGACGGATTCAGTGACAGCTCATTAATTGCAGACCACTTATATAGGTGCTGTAGATCCTCATTGATCCGATAGACATAATCCTCTATTAGTCCTATAGGTCTACTAAGGTGCATCTGTATATCATCAGCGTATAAATGAAGAATAGAGCAATTTTTAATAGCACTTGGTACATCGTTTATGTACAGGCTAAATAAAAGTGGACCAAGGATTGATCCTTGAGGAACACCTGAGGACAGATACGCTTCTCCTACCTTTACCATTAGACTGCGATTCATTAGGTAACATGCAATCAGCTTAACAGCTGTACATGAGATGTTAATCCCATTACCAAGTTTAGAGAGTAGTTTTAAATGATTAACAGAGTCAAATGCTTTACTATAGTCAAGCAAAACCAATATTGTCAAATCATCACTATCAAGAGCATCATAAATATCTGTGGCAACTTTTAAGAGAGCAGTCTCACAGCTGTGCCCCGGTCGAAAGCGAGAGTGCCAAACTGACAATATTTTATTCACCTCTACATAATCCATAATTTGCTTATATAAGATTTTTTTCCAATCCCTTGGTCAGAAAATTAAGCAGACTAATGGGACGATAATCGCTAGATTGAGACGGAGACACTTTCTTAGGAATAGGGACAACTGTAGCTTGTTTCCATTGGGTAGGAAACTGAGATCTGGTGAGACAGCAATTGTAGATATGGACTAGGGGACAAGATATATATGGCATTATGAGTTTGAGGAATTTGGGATTTAGCAAATCAGGCCCAGTGGCGTTTGACTTAATAGAGTACAACGTGGAGAGAGTTTCACATCCGTCAACGCAGTGAAAAGAAAAGCCCTCAGAAAGGAAGTTAGAATAGTCTAAGTTATGAGTATGTTGAGCCGTGGTTCCATTGAAATCAGTAAAAAACTTGTTCAGTGTATCGGGATCACAGATGACTTGTGGGGATTCGTGCCCATATATTTCCAAGCTGCGAATATTTTTCTACAACCTCCTAGAAGGCTGGTTTAAACCAGCTTACTTTGAAGATATGCACACTTAGATGAACGAATCATAGATGTTACCCTATTACGAAGAGTTTTGTATCTGTTATGTGCCGCTACACAGTGCGATCTTCTGTACTACTTAAGCAGAAAATCACGCTCAGCCATGGCGTGGTGAATCTCTCGGGTGATTCAAGGGCAACGATTGTCACAGACTCTTCATGTTTTTAGGGGCACATACTTATTATAGAGATTCAGAAGAATATTCGTTAAACGCTCGACCATACCGTCCAACTCATTACAATTATATATATCATTCCACGATATTTTGTCACACTCAGAAAAGAGCGCAGTCATGTTAACGCTTTTAAAATCAGGATAAGTCATAAACGGAAAGTCATGATCAAAATTTCTTGGCGGTGATATTTGACTGTGGAATAGAACATTATGCATGTTCGTTGTGAGAATATAATCAAGTTGTAATGGAGCGGCAGCATTGAAATATGTTAATTATTTTAATATATAGTGTCTGTAAAAGGTAAAATAAATTTTCCCGTGGCTGACTAACACTGAGACCATTAACTTTAAAATTACCACACATTATTACGTCGTTGTATTGTTGAACAATAGAGGCCGCTACATCAAGAAGTTCAGAGGAACTATCTAGGTTAAAGCTATTAGGTTGGCACTAGATACAGAGCAGGACACTTTTACACATCTACACAAACAGAAATAAATGAATAAATAAACAAATAAATAAATTAACATAAAAACAAATTAAAAAGCAGCTAAAGTAGACTAATTTAAAAATAAAAACGAAATCTATAGCAGATATCAAAAACAATTTTTTTCCTTATCAAATTAAGCGATTTATGACGTAAGATTCCACGCATTTGCAGTGTGTATATACTAAGCCACTTCAGTACTTGCTTCAGTGATGATTTGGCCCAGAGCATCTATGTTTACAATTACTATAGACGAGTCTTCATGTTTAATACGGTCATGCACCATACCATGACGAGTAAAAACAGAGCGAAGCAGAGTCTAGTAGGTAGTATGTTACTACTTTTCAAAAGCTCCTTCGTTCCTCTCATTTCAGCTCTCGGTACGCTACGACAATTCGGTTTTAAGCTTTCTTATATGTTTTAATTACCTTTGACCCATAAGAGCGCATGGTGAAAATGCTTACATTATAGAGGTCAATCGTGTCTGGTTACCCTAATTATATGAAAAATCTATTCCTATGAACCTTACTCTCACTTAATGAACGTCCTAGGAAAAGGAATTAATACCATTCCCGTACGTAATGTGTTAGTAATAGGGTATCACTATGAAAATATGGTTTTTAAACACCCACGACATCTTGGTCTTGATTTGAACATCTAAGTTCATTCCATTTTCCTTAACTTAGATGTATTTATTAAAAAGTTTGTTGGTAGTCTTAAGTAGGTAGTTAAATTATTGTGTACAAATTCTACTTCACCTGTTTTATAAGCTATAGAATAAAAGCAATCATAAGCCTTGTGTCAAATTCAATTTTCCTGCAAATGTCTCGAAATAGACATCAACACATATTTACGAAGGTGTAGTTAAAAAAAAAGTAACAACACACGTGATTATTTGAAAACCACTTAACCTTCTACTTATATAGATTTTCAAATTATTCTTGCGGATATAGGGCTATAAAATTGATTGAAATTTTCATTATCTACTACTGTACAAAGTCGTAAAAACACCACAGACATCTTCTTTTATTGTGTGACCCGGCAATTTACCAGAATCCTTTATTTTGTCGCCGACTCCTTGCCCTTTGGCCCGTAAACTTTTATTGCCAACATATAATTTGAGGTATCTTCTCTTCAGCTCTTCAGCAGTTTGGGACTGAAAATTTGTAATTTGTGGTTTCGGAAACGTTTCTAGAAACGATATCACCGATAAAGTTTACATTTATTTTGGGTATGTCATTACAAATAGGAGTGTAACTTTTAGTAGTAGTAGTGATGGGGTGGACTATGGGAATATTAAAATGAAAATGTATTTCTAAAGACTTTAGCGTTTTATTAAACACTTTTTTATTCCTCAAAGTATGTAATATTATGTAATTATTGGTTTAAGTTGATACAGAATTGATAAGAACTTCAAACTATTATTATTATATTTTAGAAAGCATTTGTAAATTTTGAAACGGGGCCTCCATCTTTGATAGGGGAAAATGAATTGACCACAGTGTCATGTCGTGCTTTGCTATACATGTTGACTTGTTGTTTTAGTAATATTTATAAAGTCAGTCATTGGGCCGTATTCTGTCGGTAAAATTTTATGTTATGTTATGCCTTAAAATAAAATATTTCCCTAAAATCCTATTCTGTACCAGAAATTTTATTTTATTTTACGCATAATAACATAAAATATTTCCTGTTATTGAGCATAACATAAAAGAACCTAAGCAGCACATTTTAAAGGTATTTTGACATATTTTGTGAAATGACATTCGTCAATTGATACTTGTGGTGTGAAGTAGTTTTAATTAAAAGTTAAAATGTCCAACGCTGTTAGAATTGTAATTTTGTGAGAAATTGTGGAAATCCGTGCTCGGTATGGTAAAAGATAAATAGTTAATGATATTTGTCTTAAACTTGTTATTTTATGCAGAAGAGATCATAGGAGAAATTTACGATATCTTCGCGATTCCAGCGATCCATTTGAGTTGCCCAGCTATCGGTTTCAACAGTTGTTTCGGCTGGATAAGATGGAGGTTAAAATACTGATCGAAAAGCTAGAGCCTCATGCGAGAAAGACATCCATCCCCTTCACTTTAAGATTTCTAAGTGCTTTGCATTTCTACGGACATGGTTCGTATCAAACTCCAGTCGGGAGTTGTCATATTTTAGCACTTTCACATCCAAGTGTCTCGAGAGCTATTAAGGAAGTAACTGCGCTTATAATTGATTATTTAGTACGTGATTTGATAGAGTTTCCTACAGACGCAATAAAAGTGGCAGAAGTAAAAGAAAGGTAAATAAATAAAATTTGAATGAAAATGTTTTCATATATGTACATATGTATATGTTTTACTTAGATTCTTGAGGAAATTTGGCATGCAAGGAATTATTGGTGTTGCTGATGGCTGTCACATTGCTATCGTTGCCCCCCCCCCCCCGGAGGACGATCCTGAATTCAATGGTAATCTTTTTTCGGAACCGTAAAGGATTTCATAGTTTGAACGCATTAGTAGTAAGAAATTTTTCACGTGAATTTGCAGAATTTGTTCTATTAATTTTATTTTACTCTTAGTGCTGTGATGCAGATATGAGAATCATTTACGGCAACGAACGCTTTCCTGGATCTGTACACGACTCTGCAATTTGGATGACATCACAATTGAGGCGAAAGTGCTTAGAAAAATATACTTCGGTAGCGAATCAGTCAAGTTTTTTATTTGGTAATATATTAACATATTTTAAAATACCGAAATTGTGATATTTTATTTTCAAACGTTTAGGAGACTCCGGATTTCCACTTGAGCCCTGGTTATTAACACCATTTACGAATGCTAGAACAAGGATCTAAAGAATTTCGTTACGATGAAGCATTTGTGAAGACAAGACTCATTGTAGAAAAATGCTTTGGCCTGTTAAAAAGTCGTTTTCTACGCCATAGAACGCTTCATTACCATCCAACCACTGCGTGCCGAATTATTTATGCCGTGTTCGCTCTACATAACTTCTACATTAACCGATGAAACCTCACAGACGGAGATGATTTACCAATAAGTAATGAAGTATCACTTGATGAAGAACCAATTTCAAATGAACGTGAAGCATATGACGTAACGGGTGAGCTCATGATGGTTATTTTTTCCCGTGCCATACTTATGACCATGTTTTCTAGGTAATACCTGGCTTTCTGCAGGAAGACGAGACCGAGATATGTATGTGGATAAATACTACACATAGAAATTGTGACAGACTGCCACAAGTAACAAGTATTCATAGCTGAAAAATTGTGTATTCGGAAAGGAAATGAATACATCAACATTTTATAAAAAAAAAATTTACTAAACTAAATGTCTACTCTTATTTCTTATTGGCTAACATTTTCAGTGCTTCGGCAATATTATTTAATGCATTTGTCCGCATTTGTCTCTCTACTACAACCTCTGCCTCCTTCAGCTCAACTAATCGTCGGAGTTGGTTGCCAACTTCGTGGAGTGCCCCCGTGTTCTCTTTCTCCGCGTCCAGAATATTTTCTAGTTGAATATCTATAATAAAATGGACTAGAGTTTATATATGCTTTGCAAAATGAATGCAATAAATTTTACCTCTTGGGTTTTCCTCTTGGTGGGGGCGGACCGAAACCTACTTCCGCTTTGGTTTTCAATACGCCAGTCAAAGCAACCTTGCCCCAAACTGCGAGCGATCTGAGCTCTATCTCCTTGAGCTCACTTGGTTTCTCTGGACGACCACCAGTCGCATCCCGGTAGACCTCTTCCTGCCTCTTTTTGTGGCGTACAGAATTGCGCCAATTCTCAAAAGTCTATATACGATGGGAAATTAAAATTATAAAATGCAAGCATAATAAAACAACAAAGCATACGTTTTGCCAAGATTTCTTGTCTTTCGATGGGCCGCTATTGGTGCAATTTAATAATATTTCCAATTGGTCCCATAGGGGCTGGATGGAGAGATCGGTATCCTTTTTATAGCTGAGCTCCTTATGCTGCTCCAGGAAAGAACAGTAAATTTCGAATTGTTCCTTCGACGTCTTCTTTACCCGCAAACCTTTTTTCTACAAAAAGAATGAGAATTGCAATATTTGTAAAAACAAGAAACTGCAATTACTTACCAACAACTTTTACATCAGCGCAAATGTCAATCGATCAGCTGTTCAAAATGTATTAGATACCAATGCGAAATGTACTAAATATTTTATGTTACGCGTTCATAAAAGATTCCATAAAAGAATTTTATGGAACCACGACAGAATACGAATTTTTAAACTATTTTATATTCATTTTATGAAGAAGGGATTTTTTCGCGATAAAATAACATAAAATATTATTTTATGAAAAATTACCAAAAAGGGGGCATTATCTAATTTTGTAAAAATATCGCCTGGGCAAACAGTTTTCTATAAATTTGCACAGAACAAACTCACTTAAAAAAAAAGGATTTTTATAATCAACATGATAAATTCAAGATAAATCTCCTCAGTGTTATGTTTAATCGAGTATATTTTCCATGGTTTGAAATGTTTTATCAGCAATACAGGGTGCTTCTGGAATGGATGTCCATAAGGCAGGAGGTTATTGTACTCACACAGACAAAAAAAAAACTTGCAGTCTAATGAAATTGATGGTGGTCCCCTTAATGTAGGTGGAGGCAATGTAAATTGATTTCAGTGGCATATAGCGGCATATTTCCAAAAAGTATGGAAGAAAATTTAAAGCCCAAACTTCTCTGATGAAGTAACATAATATAATTAGACTTTTTAATATTCAACACAAAGTCTTTAAATGTTTCAGCAGTGACTTATTTGCTCAAGGTCCCTATTGACTTTAATCGTCGGTTAAGCTAATAGCATAACAAATAACATACGTCATTAATATAGAGCAAAGTAAAATCGGCCCTAGGATAGAGCTTTGTGGCACTTTTCATTCCAATTTATTGCATAAAAATGCAGTTGTTCGATTTTATCTGCTGTGTTCGTCTGGATAACAAAAAAGCTGATTTTGCGGATGAGGTGAAATTAAAATTTTAAAAGTAAAAGTATTTCACACCAGCATTTTCGAAGAAAGCCAGATTAAAAAGCAGATAGTATTTAATAAACGATCCTGATGATATTCAAACATCAAAGTTGATAGAAGCATCTACAGATCAAAACCACAAGTTCTGGAATGTTTACTATAATTTGTTTGTCGCTGCACAAATTCAGTTCTGAAGTGTTTATAACTGTGATAAAGCAGCCCATGCTCTCTTACAAGGCTCTTGCTTTCTGTAAACCAAAGAATTGTTAAGAGAAGAGAAACTTATATATACAGGATGTTTCCGACCCAGAGATTCTTAGAAACGGAGGCGATAGTACATAGATTCTCACCTAGCCAAATAAAAAATAGAATGGCAGGGGGGGGGAGGTCTCACAAGCAATTCGCAGTTACAGGGTGATTAAGAAAATGTGTTAGTCTTTGTTGAAATGTGATGTCTTGTGCTTCGCTGAAAACTAGACTGACAGCTGACGTCCTGAAAACAAGAAAATCTGAAATGCTCAATTTCCTGAACTTTACCCAATTTCGTTGTTCCTCTTATACTTAGAATCGAAATTGTGTACGTTCATAAATTAGAGCTTTGTTGTTGACTACTCAGTGGTTACCTGTAATGAAACGATGAGTTGACTTTCTAACGTTTACGCATTAGTGCAACTTCCTATAAGTTACTGCTAGTGTAAACGTCTCTTGTGCAATAGTAACTCAAACACACTGAATCTGCAGCGTGTGGACTATAACAACGAGATTTTAATAATCCACCCAAAAGCTGAAACGTCTGGGTGATGCGTGTGGTCCACAACAAAGAAACTGAAATGATCCACCTAAAAACTGACACGTCTGTGTGATGCGTGTGGTCTATAACAACGAGATTGAAATGATCCACCAAAAAACTGCCACGTCTGGGCAATGCGTGTAGCTTCCAATAAGCTCCCACGATACCAATACCTACTGTCTAGTGTCAAACAATGTAGAAACCTAAAATAAAACGATGGCCGAGCACAATCACACTTAGATGGCGGTAGTGTAGCGGTAAATGAAAGAATCATCCGGTTATTCATTCGTTTTGGTTTATTGAGCAAAAATTCCTTCTATTATTAAAATTAGACTAGTAAAAAATAACTTCATAAAAAACTAACCTAATTGCAATTCACTTTAACTATTATATATTTTTTTCTAATTCTACTCAAATTTCTTAACTAGACTTATATTACTATTTAAAATTCCTTTCTATGTTTTGTAATTTAATTAATGCTGAAAATAAAAATTATTGTTAACTGTCAACCGTGAATCAATTCTCATGTGGTGTAAAGGTGACCCGTGTGGGCACAGTTTTATACCTTGATGAATTGATTAATTGACGAAAATTTATGAACAAACAACTGAAAACTCAAGAAAATTATATTTAATATATTTTTAGTATTTGGTGATATTATTTTGTGTAATATGTCCAATACAAAATTGGCATGCAATCTTACACTTTAATACCCGTCACCTAACCAAAGATTTGTATGAAAACAAAAAAATACCTTGAATTCACTGTAATGTCAAAGAAAACCACGTCAAGATTGACTAACTCCCGAACTCCACTCGAAAACAAATTCTTTCCAAAAAAGGCAAAAAAGGAAAATAAACTAAAAAATGACAGAACTATTTTAATTTTGAAGAACGAAAAAAACTGACTTTAAATGAAAATAAAAAATAAATGATGATACCAAAAAAAACTCTAAGTGAAATTACTAATAAAAGATAACAAAAAACCGAAGAAAAACTACAAGTCCGAAATGTCACTGATGAAAAATTGCAAATTTTTAGGATACTTTGACTGGCTAGCATATGTATACTCCTTGACAATTTGTTGAAAATAGAAGACAGAATGAACAAATGGCCTCCTTTTTATAGATAAATTCGTTCCATTTTCGCTACCTATAAAGTGAAATATTCGAAATTTTCACTGAAAATGACAAAAGGTTGAATTTTTCTTGTTGTCAATCGATAGCAAATTTAACGATCTAAATTTTGATACCTTTGTCGTAAAAATGGATTGTCAATTTGATGATTTTAATCAATTTTTGTAAATTTTGGAACATTTGCTATAAAAATATCGATTCGTTACGTTTCATTTCGATGTAGTAGATTTTCCTGTCGTTTGTAATAATTTTTTGTCTTCTTCTCACTGTGAGTCACCTTCGCACTCATTGTGGGAAGTGAATAAATAAAAAATCGCGAATATCGTATTTCTTGCATAAAACATAAATTCATGTACAATATCCTCAATTTCCACTTTGGATGGATTTTGTTGTTGTGATAGGTATATGTATACACGGTCATGATTCGACTTTGTGTACCTATGGCCTTTTTTCTTAGTTAATTAACAATAAAACATGATTCATTCCAACTAATTCATTTTCTTTATTTCATTTCAGATATTCGTGGGAACCTTTTTCTACCTGTGAAGACTCCAGGTAGAGGTAATTTTTTTTATGTATATTTGTTTTTTGAATCTTTATTGATTGTCCCCCTTTTTTTTTAGGTTCGCTGAACAGTCTTTTAGAAAACATTCCGCAAATACGTTGTTATATAACCTATGAGGTGATTTTAAGCCCAGATGATAGCAAACCATCCAACGAATGTCGTACCCGTAAAATCACTTTACTCCCTCGCGCCACTAATTATAAGACGTCAAAGTAAAAAAATTTAAGAAATTTCCGAATTTTATTAATGCTAAATTTTTTTTAAATACCTGATAGCGGTTATAATATTCTTGCAAAATTTGCAAATATCAGTATGTTACCTTACTGTTGATTCCACACATGATCCTTGAGATAAACCAGTTCATTATTTCGTAAAATTTTTTTTATGTCATTATCAAAAAACTCCAACATATTCAATACTCAAACACAAATTATCCATACTTAAAATGATATCAATTTAATAAATAGTTAATTATTAGCTAAATAAATATAAGAATTAGTATGAAAGAGAATGGTACTTTCCACTTCAGTTCACAAAGCTTTCCTCCTTTCAGATTTCCGATTCCCCATTACGACTTAAAGGATTGTCTAACATCTGTAAAAAATCCCCTTAAATCCTTCGAATTGAGAAATCTCTGTCTTCCTCTCGTACTCCCTCGCCTTCACACAAAAATGTTGTCCTTATTCTTATCTTGAGGTGTAAAGTCTTGGGAAAATTCCTTCCTTTGGTAAAATTCAAAAATGTTAGAAATAATCTTTCAATTCTTATAAATAATTCATCTCTATCTATTTGTCTTCATTACGAACCGTCGCTCTCCATGTATGTGTATATTAGCAGAAGTCAAGGCAATGTGCATATTTTACGTGTAGCAGGATTTTTCCAGACAATATTCGCGTGTATTCTCTAGTGGATTAAGAATGTATTATGCAAAGTTAGATGTATGTAAGTATCTACATCCTTCTTAAAATATTTATTTCAAAATTTTTGTTTTTATTTATCTTCAAATAAATAGAACGGAGCCGATAATCCCATAAAGCATAAATTCTATCCCCTTATGTGGTATGTACAGAATCTAATCATTATTCTGTGATATGAATTATATTAGGGGGAAATGATATGTGTAGATGAGTGGCGCTGTATAAAGATACCTCTAGGAGATTGAATAGCTTATTAGTAGATGCCTGTCACGAAGCTACAAATTGAGTAGGATTTAAGATACGTTGGTACCTTTTTTGAAATAGTCTTTTTTTTAACAAAACTAATAGGATAAATCTTAAGCAATCGATTATTATAGATTGTCTAACCCATAACCTTTCCAAAAATTGTCGAATTTGCAGTTACAAATTTATATTTTAGGATATATGAAAGGAAATATGAGGGTCCTTCTGTCTGTCCAAGGTACAACATGCAGCTGTACCGTGGACAGTGGGGTATTGCACCTTGGACATTTGTAATTTACTAAGAAGATATGATGGTATATCAACAGAGTTAAATTAAATAACACTCCTTATTCAACCAAGAATAACAATATTTCCAAAGCCATTTACTAAACAAAAAATTGCTGGTGCAAATATTTGAAGTGTCCAAGGTACATACCCCTTGCAAAACAAACAAAACTGCCTGTGAAATATTTTAAGATACACAATTCGCCATATGATGCACGACTTATAATAGTAGGTACATATAAACAAGTTTAACCTTAGCTGGAGTCCAAAGATATATAAAAAGAATGCAACACTTTCAATTCTTAATCACTGGAAAATATTTACTTTTTTCACGACTTTTCTTTAAAACGCAATAACTATAAATTTTTCCGACAAACTACTTCCCAGAATAGCTTAAGTGCCATGTGTTGATTAGTAAAATAATTGGATAAGAGTGAGTTTATGTAGGTGGTAGCTACAGTCCGTATTGAAATTGAAATGATCAAGATACACACATGTCCAAGGTACAGCATCTTCCTCTACTACAGGTTCATAATTATTTACGTAGGCTGTGTATGTATGACAGACGCTCGTGAATTTTAGTACGGCCAATTGTACTTTCAGCCAGGCAGCGAAAATAACAGTTATTATTTTTGGGAAGCAAAAAAATTCTTTCATAAATGTATTGCCCGTAGTCAGAGCGTACATGCAATAAATGAAAGGTGTAGTGAAATTTATGCCAGTGGTATAAAGCTAGTGGTTTTTATTTGTTTATTCACTGCACTAAATGTTTCAAGTTCAATAAATGCTATAACTTGAAAACTACAAGATATATATATATATATATTTCATAATATAAAAAGCTGAAACCAATGTTTATTAAATGATTAATATATAAATTTGATTTACACAACTGTAGCAATTGACTTGTACTGACCTGATCGATATATAGCAGCTGATTTACTTGACCATTTATTTTACTGAGGTGTGGGATGAGGATATTCTTTATTGCAGTCGATACCCGCAATAAGACCTTTTATTACAGTCGATACCCGCAATAAAGTATTTTGTGTTAGTGATTTTCTTACTACAGTCGAGACCCGCAGCAAGAATCTTTATTACAGTCGAGACCCACAATAAAGTGTTTGTGTTAGTAATCGTCTTATTACAGTCGATACCCGCAATAAAGTATTTTGTGTTAGTGATTTTCTTACTACAGTCGAGACCCGCAGCAAGAATCTTTATTACAGTCGAGACCCACAATAAAGTGTTTGTGTTAGTAATTGTCTTACTACAGTCGATGCCCGCAGTAAGACTCTTTATTACAGTCGATACCCCCAATGAAGTGGTTTTGTTAGTAATCGTCTTATTACAGTCGAGATCCGCAATACGCCTCTTTATTACAGTCGATACCCGCAATAAAGTGTTTGTGTTAGTACTTGTCTTACTACAGTCGATACCCGCAGTAAGACTCTTTATTACAGTCGAGACCCGCAATAAAGTGGTTTGAGTTAGTATATTTCTTATTACAGTCGAGACCCGCAATAAGAAACTTTATTACAGTCGAGACCCGCAATAAAGTTATTTGTTAGTAATATATTATCTCAGTCGAGACCCGAGATAATATTCTTTAAGTCAGTCGAGACCCGACTTAAAGTGAATGTTAGTATGTATCTTAACTTCAGTCGAGACCCGAAGAAAGATTCTTTATTTCCGTCGAGACAAGAAATAAAGTGTATTGTTAGTAATATTTTTTATTGCTGTCGCTACCCACAATAAAAAAAACCTTCAATTTAATCGCTATCTAAAACAAACTCCTTTATCCAGTCGGTACCCAGAATAAGAATATTTAATTTTAGCCGTCAATTAAAAAAAGTATTTAATTTAGTAATAAAATAGAACACTAGGAAAAATCACTAGGAATGAACACAAAGGAATAAATTGCCAAGTTAATCACTGCACTGCTAAATCACAAAAGAGAACGAATCAAGTCAAACTGCTGTTTATATAGCCAGAGTTTGCGCACGGCACCAAAGAACGGTAGTCAACGGCGCATGGCAACAATATTGTCATAGCAACAACTTGCATAGCAACAATAACCTGACCTAGCAACTGCACTTCATCATTGGTTCATAAAGTGTTACCATTTGAGTTATTGTTGTTCACAAGCTGCACTCAGTTTATGACTATATAAAATATTTTGCGTAAATTCAATTTATTTCGAATCCAGTGTAGTTTAAATATTAATAAATAAAAATAAAACTTCGCCTTTGTTTAATTAGAATGTTTACTTACCAGGAATAATTTGTAAATTCCTAAAACCAATACCTTCAGCTGACTTAGACGTAGCTAGAAACAGCACACACGATTTGCTGCACATCCTAATATTCTGCTGCGCAGTAATTTCTTGTGTAATGGCGGAACGTGGTTCGTAATGAGAATTCTTGTATCTCGATACCATGGCGGCCATACTTGTTGCTGTCCAGCTGACTTGAGTTGATAGCAGCAATTTGTTGATGCGCAGATTTTGCTTCGTGGGAGTTAAACAACTAATTAGGAAAGATCATTTTATATTTCTTTAATAAGAGTTGATTCTTGGTGGTTCGTTTGGTTTTTTTTTTCAGGGTTAATGCCTCCTGGAATATACTGCCCTGGAAGAAAACTCAAAATTGTCCGAACATATTGATAATTTGAATAATGAACAAGTACAGCGATCTACAGAACTCTCCAAACTAAGAGACATCAATTCTAGGCAAACAAATGAGATATTAAACCAAATCAGCGCACCAATCAATTAGAACATTTACAAACTGTAGTTAAGGATAAAATTATAAAATTGCACAATCGAGATATAGAAATGACGACTTTAAGATTAGTTCTTAAAGGGCAGAAAGCTCAAGTTAAGAGATTTCATTGTAAGTGTGCAGAAAATGAGCTACGAGAAAAATTTGAAGAGGCCAGCAATGTACTTACAATAGATAAAGATATATTTGACTCTGAAGCTACTGAACTTGATTATCTAAGAAAAAAAGCTGAGAAAAAAGCTATGAAAATTTACAAGTTAACAGAGGAACGTGAAGATGTACGTAATGCAATTAGTAGTAGCTCTAGTGAAAGTTTAATTTTAAATGACAATGAATTGGTGAGAAACTATTAGAAAAACATTTTGGAAAAATTATTTAACGTTACTAGTTTGTTCCTTCTTAACTCTTAGTTCCTGTTCGGAACATAAAGTTTTCTAGGAAGAAGCGTGGTACAAAAAGGGGTTTATCTAAACGCACTTAGACTAGCTGCCTACGGTGAAATCAAGAATGTTTCCTATCTGGTATTGTAAGACATATTTTTTATATTTCAAGTTTAACTGTTAAAAAAATACTTATATTATTTTACAGCGATGTAAAACTCTTTGAGTTTTACATATTTCGTCTATTATAAGAATTAAAAATGAATTTTATTTTTTTTTCTCAAATAATGAAACTCATAATTCGAGTTTTATATTTTCCTCAGGAAAGAAAACTTATCAATGGACGCTTTCTATTTTTGTTGTCATATATTTGTTACAAGATAAAATTGGTCAATATTTAAAAAAAAAATTGTATAGCAACCATACGAAGAAGCTGCCCGATTGGTCCTTTTTTTGAACTTAAATTTACATTTTTTTTTTAAAAATGCCGTTTACAGTGAAAAACCAAAGCTATGTATAGCAACACCAAGAAGGGGTTGTCGATTCCAATTTGCCTTTCCCTAAGAACCTTATTCGGACAGGCTTATATCTTGAGGAAAAAAATAAAACTCATTTTTGAGGCCAGCCCATCCCTTTAACTCGTACACGGAAATTTCCATGGAAAACCCGGAAAATCGGGAAAAATCATTTCAAAATTTGGTACAAATTTAATTAGAGTTAAATTTGTTTCAGGAAAAATGCAGAGTTTTCCGGAATTTCCGGAATTTTCCGACTTTTCCGGAAAATTTACCGCTAAAAAAGTTTTCTAAATTATGCAGGATCAAGCTCCCTATCAACTGGCATCATTACTTTCTCTCCGACCATGGTGAAAATTTGCAGAAAAAATCGAGGAAAATTCATGTAAAACGCTTTTCCGGAGTTTTTCCGGCCAAGAAAGCTTTTGAGCGTTTTGACACCTAAGACAAAGGTGTAGAGCGAACTGAGTTGCATAAAGTTGCTTTTGTGGAAAACTCCATGGAAAACCCGGAAAAACGGGAAAATCATCGGAAAAAAATTCATCGATATGATTAGTGATAACTCTGTTTCAGGAAAAATGCAGAATTTTCCAATTTTTCTGGAAAATTTTCCTGAAAAATTTCTGAATTTTCCGACTTTTCCGGAAAATTTTCCGACAAAAAAGTTTTATAATCTATGCGGAATCATTTTTTTTCCATCCTACTGGCATCAATGCTTTCTTTTCAACAATCATGAAAACTTGCATGAAAAATCGAGGAAAAATCATGTAAATGTTTAAAAAAATTCATAGTAATGGGAAAAGTCTGTGGAAAACATGGAAAATCGGGAAAATTCATGTTATATGGGATGAAGTTGGAATACAGCTAAAAAGCGCTGTTTAAAACATAATTTGAATTTCAGTAAACCGTTGCAGTACTCTGATTTGATACTCGAAACATTTTTGTTTTAGGATCGGCACCAAACATGACTTAAAAATTGTTTTAAAATATCTCCGTGCAGCACGTAATAACAATTTAGTTAACGTGAAAAAAGCAGAAAATAAAATAAGTAAAAAAACGAGTTTTCAAACAAAACTGAGGCCAAGCCGCATGAAAACGTAGAAAATAAACTTTTCTTCCCACACAGAGGTGGACTCAGATTTTATTCGCTGACAATCACCGATATATTTCAGTATGATCCATCAGAGGTAATAAGTGATTTGATTCATGAAGAGAAAGAATATTAAAGAGAAATGTCCCAATCAAAAAATCTGAGTCCACCTCTGTGTGTGAAGAAAAGTTTATTTTCTACTTTTTCATGCTGCTTGGCCTCAGTTTTGTTTGAAAACCCGTTTTTTTTGCTTATTTTAATAACTGTTAAAAGCTAACAAAAATGAAAAACTGGAATATGAGTTTTATTTTTTGAGAGAGAAAAATAAAACTCATTTTTAAATGTTAAACCGAGAGAGAAATATAAAACTTAAGATAAGACTGTTATTTACTCAGAAGAAAATAAAATCCTTTTTTTTAACTATTTCTTTAGAAGATAAAATATAAAATATCAATAACAAAGTGTTAAAACCAGACTTTTAAAATATTTCTTATAACTCTTTCGGTCCCTGCTTTCAGCTATTTATTATCTTTTCATAAAACATAAGAGCAAAACTTACTTGTGAGCATTTTAATAATTTTATTTATTCCTTTGTAACCAAATTTATGTACTCGGAAAAAGGGTTTTCTATAGCGCAAATGCGGTCCTTGCTAGAAAAATTTCTGAATCATTGTCGCTGGGTAGTTTAAGTGGATTAAGAGATACTTAACAGAGTTAAAACTTAATTTTTATTATTTTGTCCTTTACCTCCTAGATATGAATGCTTGTAAGCTTGTAAAGCTTGAAATAATTAATTATATAATTGAAAAGTAGACGGGTCTTCCGCTGAGCACACGTGCCGACTAGTGGTCCCCTTTGATTATAGTAGGTACATTAAACTACACAATTGAATTGAAATATTGCTTTAAAGGGTATGTTTCTAAAAATAAATCCTTTCGATATTTCCTTCCTGCCATACTGTTCTTTGAATCACCATAGCGTACCCCCTGAGCTTGACTTAATAATATAATAAACAAGGAAGAAAGCTAGAATTAGTCTAAGGAAAATTCTTATGATACCCTAGATAAATGCACGTCTGTAATTTTGTATGGTCATCTCCCTGTACGAGTATCATTTTTGAAGTGGTTTTCCGCATATATTTTGAAAACGGTTTGTCGGACACGAAAAATGGTTATTACCAACTTCATAGGATTTTACATTCGCTCTGCAGAATGCATTAAAACCGTCTAGGACTGACCGTTTTTACAGGACGTGTAAAAAAGGATTGCCCGATTTAGTGCATATTGTAACTTTTATTTACCATTGCTATAAAAACATCATGTACTAAATCTCACCTCTCTACGTCGATGGGTTCTCAGGCAGTGTCCATATATATAGCGGAAAACGAAAGTTTTGTATGGCAACCCCACGATGGAGTTGCCCGATTTATCTCATTTTCGAACAAAACTTACCTTTTTCTTTAAAAGTCTGTATGCAAAATTTAAGCCGTTTGAGTGAACGTGTTCTCGAGTTATTGTGCGGACCTACGGACAGACGAACGGACGGAGACCTACGGACAGACGAACGGACGGAGACGGACGGACGGACATGCAAAAATCGAAATAACTTTTAATATTATGCGTGCGTGTCCAATCCATTTTGCTCTACCATCATTATTTCTAGGTGTAACAAATGGATGCCTATAGATTTCATCTAGGATATGAAAATAGAAGAGTAACAAAGCAATTATAAAGTCTAGATCATATTGCTCTTACTACTGTACTTCTCGCTTCCTTAATAATTATGCAAAGCAAGCTTTCCATTTGATGACCTCTATAAACCCACAGCATCTCTCTCTTATGCCCTGTATACGCGGGCATTATGCATATATGAATATTCCTTTGAGGTCAGCACAAAGGATTACAAAGGCTTAAGTGGGTAATGTGTAACTAATAATTATAATCCCTGAAATTACTTCAATTTAGTGAGGGAAAGATAAAACTACATAAAAATGGAATATTTATGCAAAATTTCCTCCTTTCACACAAAAAGGGAAGCAGAAACAAACTCTCAAGTGTCTGTGAACAAATTACGTCATTCCTCTTAAATTCGCGGAAGCAAACTATTCTTTTAGTCATTTTTGGTTTTGTTTTCGCTCTACAACTTAAAAGAAAACAAAAAGAAACAATCCAAAGGAAATCAACAAGATTGACCCGAGGGTAGCAGCAAATAAAAGGAATAATCTGAAAGGTTAAGTAGAGGCCAGGAAAAGCCAATTGCTTACCAGGTGTTAGTAGATTTTTTGTTTCAGGAGCAAATTCATTTCCGGCAAAGCTGACACAAGGGCTTATCCTCCTTGAGCTTTCTCTTTCCGGAACATAATCAGCTAAATTATTTTATCTCTCAACTAACTATTAATGTATGTGTATCTCGTCGGTTTGTTTTTATAGGCCGCTCCTGTTATATTCTGATCCTTGGAAGTTCTTACCAATTTCAATTTCGGATGAATCATTCTATTTATATGAACTTAAGTTGTACCTATTTCATTCCGGATCCCTTCCGAAAAGGTTTCTTTTGTTCAACCTCTTGAATTTTACTGGTCCAATAAGATAAAAATAACAGATAACAGATGCAGTAATTTGATGAACTGGCTGACTGGTGACACCGTTACAAAGGTGTGTATACAGGATGCCATCCTTGAAATAATTTCCGGTTTTGTTAGTGTAATGAATAACACCTGAACCGTCTTTGGCTCCCGATAACAGACTTAGCCGGAAAGATAGAAGATAGTGACTTTGTATAGGTTGCATAAATTCCAGGACGTACTAATATCTGTCAACAAACATAGATTTGATTATATGTACAAGAGCTTAACGCTTTGAGTACCGTCTGTCTACTGTATTGTTTATTTTAGGGAATAACATTTGCTTAAAATTTCTGATGTAACAACGTGATTTTAATTATATGCATCTTGTGTAATAAGGCATTCCGAGATAATCTCTGGCTCTATTACAACACCAAGTTTAGATGCATCTGTGAAAATGGACTTGGGTGCCCCGATGCTCACTAGATTACCTTCCCACTTGCTCACTTGAAATCAAAATAGAAAAGCATCGTGCAAAAATTTTGCATTGGGACAGTATAGTCGGTAGATAAGTTACATACCTACAAGAGATGGGTTTATCAGTATACTGCTGTAAACCATAGTAGGAAGTTTTCTAATAGTTTGACTCTTTCATTCTTGGGGTCATTTTACAATGAATAATTAAAGGAAGGAGGGCGCTGTTGGAAATAGTGATTAATGCAAAGTGACCTATTAGTAGGCAGGAAACGTGGCAATTTGAATTTTAGTTAATTTTTTTTAAGGGAGGATAAGTTTTCTATGGAAGTATGCAGGGTGATTCATAAACAAATATATAAATAAATACATATCGCGTGATTGCGCTGGTAGTTTAAAAAAAAAACGTTGTTATAGGTAGCTCAAATTTTGCATCCATAGATGATGATACTTTCTATATCTAAAATTTAAATACAAGAATTTTACATCCTTTATAAAGTGTGCTTAATGAAATCAGTTTCAGCTAGTCTAGGTAGGAAGGCAAGCTAACAGGGTTGTTACTTCAAAGAAGACCACGCACTGCAAGCCTGAGAAATCTGTACATCATATAGAAAGATGTTAACAACATACAGCATACTCCAGACTCCGTTTAAAAAAAGTCAGGTGAAATAAGTAGGTTACTAGTGTAATCAATGTCATCTTTAAAGAAAGGGAAAGTTTTGATAATAACACATAAAGCCATAGCTTTTCGAGTTTAGACAATGAGCTTACATCGACAATATAGAAAAGCATATGAGAGATCTTTTACGTACAAAAGTGATGGCAGTTGATTATTATGAACACTCAAAGGAAACCCATTAGTAGTGCACCACTTCGAGAAACGTGGCTAATAAGAAGGGTCCCTACAAGTCATTGCCGATTTCCTCCAAATTCACAGAATAAACCCTAGACAAACTAGACTAGAAATGAAAATGACCCCAGTCGGGAGTTCCAGATGGACGAGCCAAACTAAAATAATATTTCATGTAGGGAAGCCTGGTTTTCAAATTTACACTTTTCGGAAAAATATATGATAATAACTACTATTTTGTGGGTATATTCGCAACATTTCTTTTCGCTACAATTATCTATAATCTGTTATCTTTCATATACAAAAAACCAGAAGTCATTTTTTCCGACTTTTTGAGGTTGTTACGATATTCAGACGGCAGCGGGTTCCAGAGTAGCAACCCACCACCCTAAGTTAATATAAAAAAAATTACGATTTTTTTAAAATATATATATATTAGGGGGATGGGGTTATTTATTTTTTATTTCACCATCTGTGTGGAATATTCGCACAAAATGTCATCAAGGTGGGATGATAAATTCAATATCAAAAGCCCATTCAAATACTTATACCAATACGAAAAAAAAATTGTTTTCCGAATAAAGTTGCTCTGAGGGAGGTGGGGTAGATATTACATTTTGCTAATTATTTCGTGATTTTTACTGATTTTGTGAGTACATTTTTTCTGTTTTCTTTTTTTATATATACATTATTAAGCCAAGCTCAGGGTACCCTATGATACAAAGTACAGCATTCCAGAAAGGAGATAGGGAAAGGATTTGGGGACATTACGTAAGTGGCGGAAGTATTTGTCCCTCCCCTTCCAATTAAGTTGCGAAATTTTATTTTCGTTGGCCAAAATGTCTCTGTGAAAAATTCATTTCGAAATTTTGTTCTACGACTTATCGATTAATCCAATTTAATATTTTTCATAGGTGCGACCTTATCAGAAGATTATCTGTACAAAATCTTAGGAAGATCGGATGTCATTTACCTATTACAAAAAAAAAAAATAAGATTTTCCATCCTCACTTTTCGCCATCTGCCGGCGCTCTTTGAAAACTCACGGAAATGATACTTACAGAATCAGCAAACTACATATGTTCTCTCTACATTCGAGAGCACCGACTTTATGCAATCCTGCTGCTTCAACCTCTCAAGATAGGCTATCGTTGGGGCAGCTTGAATTCATCCTTTCAAGGACTCCTGCGTACACTTGTTAACCTAAATACAGAAACATATCCAAGAAAGCATCATGTCTCGTCTCTTTCATGCTTCCCCGCAGCATCGATTCAAGTCTTGCGTCAGTGTATTAAAAATAAAATGATATCACAGGCTCGGTGCTGTCTTTCTGTTCACAGAAATTGGCTTAAGAGGGTGGTTTTTGCGACTACCATTAAGGCTAGCTGCTCAGCTTGGTTTTGTGTTGCCTCATTTAGAAAATCGTCCTGGAAATTTTGAAAAACCTCGAGGGCTGAAACTGTTTATACCAAGCAAGCCTCAAGAGATCAAGAACGTTTTCAAAAACTTTGCCAGTGTAAACCTTAGGTTTTGATTCAATTGGTCGGGAAAAAAACAGGACCATCCTGCCTTTACGTACTCATCAAGCACAAATTATACCATCTAAATTGGGACTTAATATAATGGGAAAAAGATTAAGCTTTATTACATGTTCCTATGTCAAGAAGTCCATTTAAAATGAGATAAAGAAAAAAAAAGAAAGAAAATGGTAACAATTTTTGTACTTTATAAAACATTTCTTCTAAGGGCGGGCAGTGAAATAACAAAATATTCCTAATATTATCAAATTACAATCTGCCTGTAATAAGATGTCACCACAAGCTGCTGTCATTGTCATATTACTTTGCAAATCCATTTTAACTTAACGTCACTCAAACCGAGGAATGGCGGATCCTTCTTAACTTCAGCGCGATGAAATAAGTTATGCGAAATAATTCACTCTGTAAATTTTTAAAAATTGATATCTAAATTTTGGAATAGCATTTTAGTCTTGTTAAATGAATTAGGCTAGAAATCAAATTTCCCCACAAATTTATTCATATTTAGGTCATAGCACCCGCTTGGAATCGTATCGGAAAGAGATTTTCCAAATTTATTTCAAAAGGCGGAAATATCAGGCTGTAATTAAACAATTCGACAAGTGTGGAGGGGATGGAAGGAAACGATATTATGACAAAGAGAACTGAGCAGCTCACGAAACATTAATTGGATTTAGATAAGACATCTGCCTTTCATCTGAATTTTGAACGAAATAGAAATAGAACTCACAGCACCCGCCCCCCCCTACCTCCCCTACCCCTCCACCTTCATCTCCAGCACGCACGACCACAGAATGACACGAAGAAAAGTAATTATTGATCTGAACAATTTAAGGTTAGTTAATTTAATCCCCCCTTCTTGCCTTGAAATCATTTCTCAATAAAAGACGAAATCATCAATTTTAGATTGAGAAAATGGAAAACTACCCGCACCTCCCTGTTTTCCCCATATAAATTGTTTGAAGTGCCGCCGTCGTGGTAGGTGTCGCGCCGCAATACTTGAAAAGTGGGGGTAGATTTTTTTTTTTGGCGGGAACGTTCCATCTTTTATATACATAAGTTTATAGAGACATTGAACTGAAATTATCTTTGTGAACTAAAATTACAGATTTTTGGTTGCTTCTAATGAAGGTGCTTTTGAGGCAGATTGATCAGTTTTCGAGTCACGTTCGTTCGTTCTCAGGGAGGAAGTAGAATGAAGCGAAAAGTGGCTGTTCAAAAAGCAAAGAATTCTTTGCCATAAATTGGCCTAGTTTACATACGATGCATGTCTTACTTTATAATATAAAATTCTCTTTCTGACAATAAGTGTTCAAGGATTTTAAAGTACTACTTATACTAGAGGAATGTGTAACTTTGAGAGTGCTTCGGTAAATTATACTCAACACGGTATCGATTTAGGGAAATACTTTGATTTTTATCAAAATATGGAGGATTTTAAGTGGAAAATTCAATTTGGAAGATTTCAACAGTACCAAAACTTCTTAAATGCTCTTATCTCATCAATTGATTGTACATTGAGCCTTAATACGAAAAAAGTAGTTTCGGTACTAAATTTACATAGGTAAGGTTAGGTTAGAAACGTGCCGCCGAGAAAGACTTAGCCTGCTTTACTTAAGCCATTGTACCACATCGATGTATGTGAACCTATCCCTCTAAAAATAACCATAGATACACACTGTTACTCTAAAGAACCTTAGGATGCTTCTCCTACTAAGCTCTGTATGATGCAGCTTCCCCAGATCCGAGAAGAATCAGCTACCAAGTAGTCCACTTCTTTTGGTCAGGAAACCAGCAAAGCACGTGTCGAACTGATTCGATTTTCTTAGAAGCTTCACGACAGAAATGGTGTGCAACTATACCAAACCTGCTAACATCCCCGGAACCTACAGCTCGTTAACACCAATTCTATTTTTAGGTGGTAGCTCTGCTCCCCTAAGAAGCTCTGTTATTTTCCTGCTATTTTACGGCGACAGTAATTGCCCCGAAATACAACAGGTATTCCGATTAACTATTATATAAATGTAAATGGAGAGCTCCGCAGACCTCACGATTGCGTAGATAACAAAACCGTGAGGTCCGTAGAACTCTCCATTCTGCTTGGTGCTTCACCGTCCATTTTTCACGCGGAAGTCTATGCTATAGAGGCTAAAGCTCAAGAAATCTTAAACAAGGACTACAAGAACTCCAACAGCGACATCTGCTCAGATCGCCAAACTGCGCTCCTGGTTCTGTCCTCTCAACACTTTGAGTCGAAACTAGTCTAGAACTGCTACTCGGAACTCTCAACCCAACTGTCAAGGGAGAACAAAGTAACGTAACGTTGTTTTGCGTTCCTGGACTCGAAGGAGTGGACGGTAATGGAAATGGAGTGGACGGTAATCGAAAAGTAGACAAACTTGCTAAAGTCTCAGCAGACGATTTATATACCCGATGTTTGAGCTATCAAGAAGACACTTTAAGGGTTAACTGCATAAATTTTAAATAGGCAACTGAATCTGCTATGGCGTAGTGCACCCATTATGAGGAAGCCGAGGAATTTCACCCCTCCTTTACAAACGCGCCAACTATTTGGTTTTAGCAGATAGTCGCTCTGGCTTTTTACCAACGCAGTCACTGGACATGACCGTTTCCGTTATTTTTGAAGCAGATAGGCAAATTCGACAACGAAATGTGTCGAAGCTCCGAAGCACGTTATATGTGAGTGTTCAGCGCTTACAGGTTTAATGTCATAAATTAATAGAGAAACAATTACCTCTCCAAGTAAGGGTTGCGATCCAACCTCAAGGGTAATAATAGACTTTGTAAAAAGACTACATTTTGCTTAACCACTTTAGGAAGGCGCAATAGATCAACCCTGCTCATGCTGTGTGCATGGTCCTAGTGCCCCTGTTTTTTTTTTAATATTATTAAGCCAAGCTCAGGTGATACCCCCTATGATGCAAAGCACAGCATGGCAGGAGAAGGAGATAGGGAAAGGATTAGGGGATATGAGAAGAGTTGCGGAGGTTCCGATGTATGTCGCCCTTAAACTGCCGCAGATTATATGCCGGAGGAAAAACAGAAGATGGTAAGCTGTTCTACATTCGCACTGTTCGGGATAAAAAAGGATCACGGAATTTTACTGTACGGCCGAAAGTTATTTGAAGGGTTCATGTGCGCGGTTTGCAGCGCGAGTATTGCGTGCAGGAATCATTCTACAAGGGATTAGACTAGATATTTCATCAGAACATTGACCATGCATATAGCGATAAAGGAGCGAAAGGCATCCAACATTGCGGCGGTGCTCGAGAGTGAGTCGATATGACAAGTTATTGCCAAATCGCCAATGAGCTTGAAGGCTCTCTTTTGGACAATATCCAATGAAGTTAAGGCTATGCGACCAGCCCCGGCCCATACATGGGAGTTGTATTCCATTCTAGGTCTAATGTAGGACTTGTAGAGTAGCGCTAGATTTGACGGGCTGAAATATTTCTTGCACCTTTTCAGAAATCCAAGACATTTCGATGCTTCTTTGGCAACATAGAAAATGTGATCTGTCCAGTTTAACTTACTGGAAATATTAATGCCAAGAATGCTTAGTGACGGTGAATCAGAAATTATTGCTCCATCAAAAGAAAAGGGTGTACTTAAGTTATGATCTTTTTTTAATGAGATAAGACAGCTTTGGGTCTTAGATGCATTGATGCATTCAATTAAACGCGATTCGCTTTGCCCCAAGCGAGGATATTGTTAAGGTCGTTAATCAATGATCTAATCATGCAATCTCGTTTAACAGATGCGGCATTCCCCCTGGAGTCCGCAAGAGTATCAAAGGAGTTGCCCCTACTTTTAACTTAACTTAACTTATTCTACTTCTAATAATTCTTATAATAATATAAATTTGCCGATGACAAAAATGTCAACTTCGACAACTACAAATAAAAGGAAGTTTAATGTATTAGGTATTCTTTTTCCTTATATATTATCTTGGATACTACTGAAATGAAGTTAAGACCTGCCATTTGCCTGTTTATTTAGATATTACTGGAGATTGTGTCACAAGAACACTACAAAAAAATGTCATCTGAGGAGAAAGCTTTTAAATCTTTTGAATTATATAAACGTAATTTTCCCCCGAGAAGTGTTCTGCGTAAAACTCCAACTTAATCTCTCTCGAGTAATGGTGTGACAAAACAAATATAAATTCATTGGACAAACTTTGAAATGCAAGATGGGAACAGGACTATTTCGGTTAAGTGAGTGTTGCCATAAAAATTTCCAACAGTGTTCTCCACAGTGAAAGTTCCCTTCATCTGAGCTAAATATGTAGGATGTAGTTGTATCTAGTTTACGTGCGGGTGCACCACATACCAGAATTTTAGGTTTGAAACTACTTACGAGGTTGATACGTGACCAACATAATTGCCGCATACAGCGTTCAAAGCGTTTATAATGTAATCATATCATGTGTTTTCTGGAGTCTGTTTCCGTTTTTAAATTATGTATATGAATGATTGTGTGTATTACGAAATGGTTGAGGAACCGAAGATTAAGGAAATAGTACTATAGTAAATACTTTAAATATTTCTCATGTTATGTTACGAGGGCAGGTCGATAAGATCACAGAGTGGTTGGGTTATGTTGTGACCTATTAAACAAAATTAGAAAATCCGCGAACACTCCAACTCAGTCATTAATAATCGGCCAGATCCACTTAACCTTGAAGATTTTAGCTACCTATCATGGATACTTGTAACTAATATTTTTAATGTAATCAACAGATTTTTTTGTTGGCACTTGGTGAAACCTCATTTTCAATTAAGGATAAATAAAACACTTGTTACGTTTCACAGAAAATATATAAAATAGTTTATTTAAATTTAATTTAATTTATGCCTAACGCGTTTCGATCTCAAAGATCATCATCAGAGGACTAATTAATACATACAGCTTTTGAAGCCATCGAACCAATCATCATTACCAATACATACCAAAATGAAAACTACATACAATTAAATATTTAAATTAGAAAACTATGTTAATCCAACAAAAGCGGACTTAAGAGAGGGCTTGAATTTTTGAAATTAGTCTGTTCATTTAACATAAAACTGCCTTTTTCTTTTTCTGCACGGATTTCTTTAATTTCGTACTTATCTAACAATCTCCCGGCCGGTAGACTATGCAAGAGTTTAACATTATTTTCAATTTTGTGCTTATTACACATTAGATGTTGATGTACATTATAAGCTTTGGAGCTAATGTGTTCCTTCAACCTAACTTTTAGTTTCCGTCTTGTTTTTCCAACATAAATGGCTTCACAATCATTACAAGATATTTTGTAAACTTCACTTTTTTCTAAGTCATCAACCCCAGGCTTTAACTTATTGTTAACCAATAATTTCCTTAAGGTTAACTTGTTGGAAAAAGCAGGCAATACGTTGTTGTGTTTTAAGGGTTTACTTAATTTATGTGACACATCTTTGATAAAAGGAATTTTCTTGTGTTTCATGTCACAATTTTTGTTTTCTTGAACGACAGGAAAAATCAAGGAAAAGTTTTTAATTTTTAGCTTATTCCTTAGTAATTTGTCTATTAAGCTATTAGAATATCCATTATTCTTCGCGATCAGTTTAATAGTTTTTATTTCATCTTTAAAATTATCTGGTGGTAATGGGATAGATATCAACCTATGTATCATAGAATAAAAGGCTGACAACTTAGTGGACCATGAATGTGCAGAGTTGTTACGGCCAAATACGGGTATGTCCTGAAAAAAATGGACTGATTAGAGTGTTTTCCTATAGCAGGCGAGCTCGATTTACCTGTGTGTGTTCGTCCCTTAACTGTTAGCCGTGTAAAGGTTTAATTCTGCAAAAGATTTTCTTTATTTCAGATTAAGTACAACTTTTATGCTCACCCGCGGGTACCAGAGTGGAGGATAACCTTACTAAATGGCAGGAAACACATGGAGCTCGGATATTCAGACTTTTAAGCAAAATCCGCAACACCGCGACTATATACAGATAGGATCTATGTCAAATCTATCAGGCCATTCGTTCTTATTAAAGTGGAGCTAAAATCTGAAAGTAGGAAGGAGTTATTCAGTACTGCCCCTTTTGTTGCTACAGTATTAACACGCCTGTAAACGTGCACCAACTGCTATAAAACGCCACCGACGATTTTGTACCCCAAGGAAGCAACTTTCAAGCCTGAAGGAAATAACTATAGTACATATTGTATTATTTTTGCTTATTAGACTATAGTAATGGATAAGTAAATAGAGATAAGTGTTGTTCTAATAGGAATTTAGACTTGTAGATTAATAGGTTTAGGTTAGGATATTGGAATTACTTGGATTATATCTAGTGTAAGTTGTATTTTTGTTTAGGTAATGAATTGAATCCATGTAAGATAGGAGAGGGTTGGGTAGTAAGTAGGCAGATTATGTATTATGATATAATTTGAAATCAATTGAACTACTGATTTAGTATATAGAAACAGCATGCAGCGGCGGGCGAGGGTACTACTATCTGAAAAGAAGTATTCAATAAATGTAGGAAACAGTACCTATTGTATCTCGCGATAAAGTAACGTAAATGTGCATTTATATTTACTTCGTCAAAGCGTTCCACAGCTCTTCCCTGGGGGAAAAAAAAACAGAAAATAGATCACAATAACACCCACCATCACGTTAAAAGAGGCAAACAAGCATCTTTCAAAATAAAATTTCAAGAATCAAAACGAAAAAAAAGAGAAAAAAAAACCCTAATATTTAGCCGAGCTGACCGTAGCCCAGAGTAAAAGCAAAAACCCAGAAAACATTAAAATGCTAAATCTGGTAATTACCCGATGCAGATAATTGTCCCCGATCTCAACGTCGCCGGAAAAGGCCATAATAGGGGGCTATCTGCGGGAATGGAGATCCTCTGGTAGGTGAAGCGGCAGTTCGAGTTAGTCTGTGACGAAGAGATTAGGTCATTGGTTTCGAGTGCCTTGTTTTGTTTGGTGGAGAAATAATAAAAAGGAAAAAATTTAAAAAATTTAAAGGAAAAACAAAAAAAAAACGAGAGAACAAAAATTTAATTAAGAAGCGAATAAAAGTCGAGTAATTGATAAAAAGGGAAGAGAATAACCTAGAAAGAAGTTAGCGGAGACGAAGAATTTTTTTTTTGCTTGAAGGTCAACTGAAAGTTATGTGAAGAAGAAAATTGGAACTAGGAGTAAAAACAAAAAAAAAAAAAACAAAAGATAAGTACTGTTTTCTGATATACATATAGTATATTTTGTTTAATAGGAAATTTGGAATACTTATAAACTAATAATATGTCCTCACAGGCTGACTGATTTGCCCACTTAGAAAATAAGAATTAAGTTTTTCTTTTGTTTGGTAGAATGTAGAATGTGGTTTATCAGTGCAAATAGATTTCGTAGGTGTTTTGAAATTTTTCTTTTTTTTTTCTCTTTTCCCTTTTATTAATAAAACCGCGGTTTCTCCAGTTTTTCCCAAATCAAAACTAGAGTTCGTGGACTCAAAAACCACGTGGCGCCCTTGGGTGCTCTGGAACCGACACATAATTGTCCGACCCCCACCTCCAGCTAGCCGGTCAAATACGAGCATAAAAGTAGCGTGTAACAAGTCTGCAGGAATTACAGCGTCACAAAATGTATCTTTTCTAAAGATTTTAAAAATTAATGAATTGTCAGAGATAGTAATTGTCAAGTCTAAAAAATTAATTATTTTATTTCCTAATTCTTAAGTGAATTTTATATTATCGTCAAGTTTATTCAATATACTATTCAAGAAATAATTTAGTTGTCGCTCAGTGCCCGTCCATATACATAAAACATCGTCTACATACCTATACCAGGTATGTACGTGTGCCAAAATAGGAGAATTAAAAGAAAACAATGTTTGCTCCAAATGGTCCATAAAATATTCAGCATAAAAAGGTGAGGAGGCCGACCCCATAGCCAAACCATCTTCTTGAATGTAATTTTTCCCATTAAAATGAAAATAATTTTGATTAAAACTTAAATCAATAAGGTCAATATATTCGTTAACTAGTACTATGTTGTGAATTTTCTTTCGAATTCTATTTATTAACAACTCACGACACCTATGGACTGGTACAGACGGAAACAGACTGGACACAACAAATGACACTAATTTAGCATTTTGTGGGATCTCCAAATCTTTAATTTTGTTAATTAATTCAATAGAATTTTTTACAGAATATTTAGGACTAAAACCAATTACGTTAGGTATTGTATTACTCAACCACTTGCATAGTCTCTGGGGAGGAGAGTTAAAAGAGGCAAATACTGGCCTTACAGGTATGTTGTCTTTATGAATTTTAGGTAAGCCATACAAAATTGGAATCGAAGGGTTACAATTTTTTAATTGATATTTTAATTTGTTATCCAACAATAAACTACAGCTATTTAAGGTACAAACAACATTATTTTGGTATTTATTTGTTGGATCTAGTTTTACTTCCCTAACCTGCATGGTCTCTAAACAGTGAGTCATTTTTTCTAAATAATCAGTCTTACCTAAAATCGTAACCGAAGCCCCCTTATCCGCATTTGTTAGAATTAAATTATTATCTTTAATTTTTCTTTTCAAAATTCTAATTAAGCCTTTGTTACTGCTTACTGCCTTATCTACTATATTCCTACCGTCTCTTACAATTTTTGAGAAGTCAGATTTCACTACATTATCTACATCATCATCCAGCGCCGCATCAATGTGAACCGCAAGGTCAAGTAGTTGATTTTTATCAGTCCCCAAGTCGGGTGCATATTTCAAGCCTTTGCTTAAAAATTTTTCTTCTTGGTCCAAAAATTGCACAGCTGTTAGATTAATGAACCTTGGATGAAATTGAACATTCGTCATACCATTATTAGCCGGGTAGATGTTACGTGCCCTCAGTACATCCAATTTCGACCTTTGCCGCACATACTGCTCATGCCCTGTAGAGTTAGCTTTTTCATTGCACTGAGAATGTATCACGTCGAATTCCAATGGATTAAGTAACCATGTCAGTTGAGAGTGTATCACTTTTAAACGCATATATAAGTTGTCTCGGATTTTGTAATGTTTTTTAATTTCCTCACGTAACCAAACAATTTTTGCATGGTAAATAGCTTTTTTGGTTTGATAGTTCCAAATTCCGCACTTGAAGTGTATGTAATTAGGGAAAAGGTTTTCCTTCTTACACGATGAATTAAACCAAAGATGGCTAATAGCTTAATAGACAAATTACTAAGGAATAAGCTAAAAATTAAAAACTTTTCCTTGATTTTTCCTGTCGTTCAAGAAAACAAAAATTGTGACATGAAACACAAGAAAATTCCTTTTATCAAAGATGTGTCACATAAATTAAGTAAACCCTTAAAACACAACAACGTATTGCCTGCTTTTTCCAACAAGTTAACCTTAAGGAAATTATTGGTTAACAATAAGTTAAAGCCTGGGGTTGATGACTTAGAAAAAAGTGAAGTTTACAAAATATCTTGTAATGATTGTGAAGCCATTTATGTTGGAAAAACAAGACGGAAACTAAAAGTTAGGTTGAAGGAACACATTAGCTCCAAAGCTTATAATGTACATCAACATCTAATGTGTAATAAGCACAAAATTGAAAATAATGTTAAACTCTTGCATAGTCTACCGGCCGGGAGATTGTTAGATAAGTACGAAATTAAAGAAATCCGTGCAGAAAAAGAAAAAGGCAGTTTTATGTTAAATGAACAGACTAATTTCAAAAATTCAAGCCCTCTCTTAAGTCCGCTTTTGTTGGATTAACATAGTTTTCTAATTTAAATATTTAATTGTATGTAGTTTTCATTTTGGTATGTATTGGTAATGATGATTGGTTCGATGGCTTCAAAAGCTGTATGTATTAATTAGTCCTCTGATGATGATCTTTGAGATCGAAACGCGTTAGGCATAAATTAAATTAAATTTAAATAAACTATTTTATATATTTTCTGTGAAACGTAACAAGTGTTTTATTTATCCTTACTTGTAGCTAAGTCTGATATTTCTAATATGTATTTATAAAGTGGAAAAATAACATTTTACAACGTCAAAGGGAACTCCTACTGAGGGTAATGGTAACCTACCCTAGTAGAAAGCGCTCTAACGTTTCGAAACCCCTCTTCCCCGCTCCGCTCGGGTGGAGTCCTATGTAAACTGTTGGATTTGGAAATTTCATATATATGTGCAAATTTATCAGATTTTGAATACGGGTGAAGTTTTTTGATGAGTTCCAATGAGCATTTCGATGAGCCGTGAGTATTTTCATATTCCAAAGTCAGGGGCATTTCGAGGCACGAATGGTGTACTGTGTATTGATTAAAAGAACAGCAGAGTTTATACTTCTGACGCAAAGTAGCATTCGTTTAAAGAAGTTGTGCAAAGTGCTCTGAAGCGTCACTCTAGTGTTCGATTCATTACATATAATAGGAAGAAAGTCTTCCTTACTTTAAGGTAAGCTACACAAATGAATTAAGTAATTCTCCTTCATTTTAGAATACTCAACAAAACCACAGTTTTAAAACAATTAGCAATAGTTTTTGGGAAATATCTATAGACCGTGCAGTGGTGGTCGCTTACCGAACACATGTAAATCTGGGATTTTCCGAATTCAGCTTACGGAATTAGTCTTTGTTAGGGTTGGCTTTTCACGTTTTGTTCAAGTTGTAGAAAATTTAAATTAGAGAAATTCAAGACAGGGAACAGATTTTACAGGAAAAATATTCCTTAGAGCTACTGCCAAATGAATGGTTGGCGTGATCGGAGCGATCTCTATATAACTTCCAGCTCTAACTCTAGTACCGCGAGAAGATGCCATTCACTTCTATGAATCATCGTTGAACCATCCCACACCCGCCTAGGATAT
This sequence comes from Dioctria linearis, assembly GCA_963930735.1. Lineage (NCBI taxonomy): Eukaryota > Metazoa > Arthropoda > Insecta > Diptera > Asilidae > Dioctria > Dioctria linearis. The sequence continues at coordinate 191,474,252 of OZ005744.1, read as the reverse complement.
TGTATTCTGCCCGCATTTGGGTGTCAACCACAGCCACCAAGTTACTCCTCGAAGAAGCTCACCTATGTGGGAAGAGAACAAATTCCAGGGCAACCTACTACGAAGTTGAGTGAGTGAATGGCTACCGAGTAGACGTGTTTTCGTTCTATCTCTCAGATTTATTTCTAATTAGTGTTTTTGTTTAAAAAAAAAATTCAATCAAGTTTTTCCGGGTTCCTATTATTATATTAAAATATATCAGTATATAAAATGCCGCCCAAGGTTGATAAAGTTCAGCTACGCAGTGCATCGAGCTCAGACGCCCAAATTTCATTGGAGGATGTAGTTAAATCTACTAAAGCCCTCGAAAACGCTATTGATGTTAAATTAAGTGGCTTTGAGAGATCTATCGAGGAAAAAATTAGTAGAAGAAAAGTTCTCTGCTTTCATGGAGTCAGTTCAACTTGAAACAAAAAAATTTGTCGATATTTGTTGTAAGAATGCAGTAGCTAAAATTAACGGGGAACTTGGCGGGCTCCGTAATTGTGTCAGCGCTCTGGAAAGCAAGGTGGAATCACTTCAAAGAATTTCGAAATCTACTGATGCCTTGATTAACGGCATCCTTATAACATCTGGTGAAGACCTCGGTAAGATTCTTAAGAAATTGTTCACATCGATACACTTTAAGCCCATCAACATGCCATCAATTTTTCGGTTGCGTCATAATAATAAAAAAAATGGCACCATCCATAGTAGTGAAATTTTCTGCTAGTCATGAGCAGGGGAAATTTGTTAAAGCTGTTCGGAAGATGAAGCCGAAATTGGCTGACATTGGGTTTTCGGGCACAACAGGAGTTTTCGTACAGGAGAGTCTGACCGATAAATCACTGAAGCTGTTTCGTTTGGCAATACAGTTAAAACATCAGAAGAAGATAGTGTCTGTTTTTACTACTAATGGGCTTGTTTATATTCGACGTTCATCTGAGGAAAATCCAGTTAAAGTCACGGGGGAAATCGTATCGAGTATGGCTGAGAGCTAGATACTATGGCTTTTGTTATAATTTCATACAAACACACTTACTTAAATAGTTATGTGCTTCTTATTTACGCTTAGGCTTATTTACCTTGTTGTTAGTTTTATCCTCTTTTTCTATCTTTTTCTTCTAACTTCTTCTTTCTTAGAATTAATTAAACTAAATCTTTTCTTTTTTTGGAATTTTTCTAGTATTTTTTCATTACAGCTTTCTGAACTGATAATATTATATAGTGTACAAATTATTGCAAGCATGAGTTTGGTTTTTTGGCTAGATTGGTATGCAGACGAAATTGCTGATTGTTACCATGTTGATAAATATTTCTGGTAGTGCAGGTACTGACACCCTAAATACCATATCAGTGAATAACCGCGGTGAAAACATTCTTAGTATTTGTCACATAAATGCTCGGAGCCTGCGCTCAAATTTTGAAGGATTTGTACATGTTTTCACTCCTTTGAATTTTGATGTAATTTGCATTAGTGAGTCCAGGCTTTTTGATGGCGTAAACAATCAAGTAGTAGCTCTGGGAGGTTATCAGATTTTTAGAAATGATCGCCGCTACTCTGCAGGCGGTCGAGTAGCCATATATCTTCGAAAAAGTTTAAACGGGCAGATAATCTCCTATTCAGATGGTGTAAGCCCCCACGTCGAGTTCTTGTTTCTTGAATTAACGCTGTGTTATGATAAATTACTGTTAGCCTGTGTTTATAAACCTCCGAGAGTTTCTTCAATGGATGCTTTTTATGATACGCTCATGCTCTTCTTAAGCCAATATTCGTCTACTATCTTACTTGGCGATTTTAATATAGATTTGCTGGCAGACAACAGCCCAAAACGTGGCTTCCTTAACTTCATCAATGGATCAGATCTTGCCGTAGTTAATAGTTGTCCCACACGTTACCATCCACTCGGTAGTTCGTTACTTGATGTCATAATTACAAATCGAATCGATTTTCTGGTTGATCACTACCAATTTCCATTGCCAGGGATATCTGATCATGAAGCAGTATGTGCACGCTTTTCTTTTCCTGTCGAACGGAACAGTTTGCCTGTGGTGTTCAGGGACTTTAAAAACATTGACATTGAAGGTCTAACTAGTAGCATTGAGACCGTCTCCTTTAATGCTATCTATGAAACATCAGATATTGATATTCAAGTTAACCACTTTAACGCTACAGTAGTATCCTTGTATAACGAGTTTGTCCCTATTAAATCCAGATTACTCAACAATAGATCCCCGTGGATGAACAAACGTATTAAAAACCTCATGTGTGAGCGAGATTATGCTTATGAACTCTGGAAAACCTATAAAACGGACCTCTTTTTGAAAAATTTCAAATATCTGCGAAATAAAACTACCGAAGCGATTCGCACAGCTAAGCGTGACTTTTGTTTTCGGAAACTTGACCCTGCGCTTCCCCCGCGAACTCTTTGGAAAAACATCAGAGATATTGGAGTTAAAAAATCACCGGCCTATTGCAACATTTACCCTGATGTATTAAATGAGTTTTTCGTGCAAGGACCTTGTTTCAATGGTTTCGCATTTAATACGATCCCTCCCTCTGATGTTATACTTGCGATTAAATCTATTAAATCCAACGCAATTGGAGTTGATAATATTGACGTGCGATTCCTACGCATTATATTACCGTGTATAGTACCTCTTTTGACGCATATAATAAATACCTGTATCATGACATCCAAATTTCCGTCTGCTTGGAAATATGCTAAAGTTGTTCCAATTAATAAAAAACCTAATCCTCGACTTAAGGAAGATTTTCGTTCAATTAGCATACTTCGTTTCTGTTCGAAAGTTACCGAAAAATTGCTTTGTGATCAAATTTCAACCTTTGTATCGGATCAGTCTCTTTTATATGCATTTCAATCCGGTTTTCGCAAACGACATAGTACAGTTGCATCGCTTTTACACCTAGTAGATAATATTACATTAAATATGGATGCCCGACTAGTATCATTGCTCGTATTATTAGATTTTTCTAAGGCGTTTGACAGTGTAAATATTAATGTATTATGTAGTAAACTTAAAACACGGTTCCTTTTTAGCAGTTCTTCAGTTAATTTAATTTTTTCTTATCTTTCGGATAGGTTCCAAAAGGTTGTGAATGCTTCCAGGTATAGACCTACCTTCTCAGGTGTTCCACAGGGGTCCATTCTCGGACCGTTGCTTTTCTTATTATACATTAATGATTTACCTGAAGTAATCCGTTGTGGCAATATCCACCTGTATGCCGATGATGTTCAGCTTACTTTATCTGCTCCTGCTACTTGTATGAAAGATGTTGTAGAGCTGATGAACTGTGAACTTGCTAGGGTGTCTCGCTGGGCTATTGAAAACAAACTTTTATTAAATGCATCGAAATCTCAAGCAATCCTGATTTATCTAAAAAGCTTCGACTTACACAACTTTCCCCCAATAAGATTAGGTGATGCCATCATACCTTACTCAGAGTCTGTCAATAATCTTGGTGTTGTCTTCAATCGCACACTTACGTGGGACCTACAAACTAACAAAGTGATAGGGAGGGTGTATGGTACACTTCGTAAGCTGTGGTTTTTTGCAAAATTCGTTGTAGGCTATGCTACTTCAGTTGGGCTTCATGCAAGCCTGGTATTTATGACCCTCTCATTTCTAGACTTCGTCCATTTCTCAACACTGACACCTTCATT